>OX333073.1:54083576-54565710 GCA_946863875.1 Alloplasta piceator
GGAGGTGATTTTCGATTGGGGAAATGCCTCTGGCTCTATCAGGGTCCATCGATTGGCCGTGCGAACAAAGGAAGCTAGAAAAAAAAGCTGAAAATCACCGCTTTCTTTTTTCTTTCTCTTTTGAGGGGCCGAAAAGGGCGATTCGATGATAGTCGAGAGTCAGTCGACGGAAGATCGACGAGTCTTGAATCTGCTTCCTTCATCTCACCCTCGCTCTAACTCGTTTAAACGCTGCATCAAAACGGAACATTGGCGCGAAAACGCCTCGCCCATATCAATGACGTCGTTAGTATTGGACATTTTTTATATATATATTTGGCTGTCCGTTATTTATCAAGTTGGATTTTTTTTACAGCGCCTCCCAAATTTTTCAGTTCATGACCAAACGAAAAATATCAGACCAAAAAAAGCCCTTAATATTCACATTAAACCTTGCCCCAAAGACGAAATATTTCCCGTTTAAATAACGTAGGATTTTTCCACGCTCTACATTTAATTTTTTTTCTCCGAAACAAATGAATATATAGCAATGAATGATATATATTTTTGTAGAAAATTGAACGCTCTACAAAATAGATCACTTATGATTTTTCGATAAACTCACTCCTTCGAAAGTTATTCAAGGTTAAAGTTGAACTTCAGATTTTCCTGCTTTGACGGCAAAATTATTATTGCTTAGATAGAAACTAATTGTTCATTCAAAAAAATATCTGATTCTGACTGTACTATGATAAAAATGATTGAGAAATAATTTCGAAGAATGGAAAATAATGTGCCCAACAAGTACACAAGTAACAAGTAATGAGTTTGACTGTGAATAGCTTTTGAATCAATAATATTATCGTAAACTGATGAGAGAGCTTGTTTGTAGAGAATTGTTGCAAATAAAAACGTTTTTACTTATTTATATCATTCTGAACGATCTCTCAGAAATTCGAAAACGTTTCAAAATTCTTATCCCTCACCGATCTATTCAAAATTCCTACGGAATGTACTAAGATGTACTTGTTAGCCACATTATTTTCCATTCTTCGAAATTATTTCTCAATCATTTTTATTATAGTATAGTCAGAATCAGATATTTTTCAAAATGAACGATTAGTTTTTATCTAAACAATAATAATTTTCCCGTCAAAGCAGGAAAATCTGAAAAATTTCCTATTAGTTCAACTTTAACCTTGAATAACTTTTGAAGGAGTGAGTTTATCGGAAAATCATAAGAGATCGTTTTTGTAGAGTGTTCTATTTCCTATAAAAACATGTTTCTCTCATTACTATATATTTACCTATTTCGGAGAAAAAAAATTAAATGTAAAACGTGGAAAAATCCCATGTCATTCAAACGGGAAATATGTCGTCTTTGGGGCAAGGTTTAATGTGAATATTAACGGCTTTTTTTGGTCTGATATTTTTTGTTAGATCATAAACTAAAAATTTGGGGGGCGCTATAAAAAAAACCAACTTGGTAAATAACGGACAGACTAATATATATATTTATTAATATATTATATAAGAGATATTTCATGTCAAAAAGGCTGACGATCAACTCCAACCCTCTCAAAATTGACCAATGATCTTCCACATTCTTTGGACATCTGTCAAAAAGACTCTGAAATTTTGGCAATTTTTTTCGACCAATATTGTTTTAATATTTCAAATTCCAGAATCTTTACACCAATTAAAAAATGTAAAAACATTTATACAAACAGTGAAATTGGAAGAAATTTGAACAATTTGCTGGAAAAAATAAAAAATAAAGAATGAATGAAAGAATCACTTTTTCAACTACTTTTAATTTTCTTTTATTTTTTAATCGTCACATTTTATGGAATCAAACAAAAAATAAAAGTAAACGAAAAAAATTGTTTCCTCCAATCTTCGGTCGAAAAAACTGCAAGATTATTGTTAATAAATAAGCCAAAATTTTATAGAATTTTTGAAAAAAAATGTCTTACAATTCAATGATCCTTTTCCGGCGTAAAAATCGACGAGAAATGCAGGAATCACGAAGAACAAAGAAAAGTTGTGACAAATTCTTTTTTATTTGATACAAATCATTTTTTTCTTGCATAACAAACAACAGTGCGATTGAAAAACGAATTCGCGGTGTAAAATATTTTGCAATGAGTGAAAAACAGTCACACGAGTGAGAAGAGAAAAAAATAATTGTCCTGCAGTTTCGAGATTTCTAATTTTCCCTGAATTCTCTTTGCAATTTCATCAACGAAGATTTTGTAAGGTTTCGAAAAAATGGTGTGCAAATATCAGCGAAGCAATCATTTTTTTTAGTTCAATCACAATCAGGCTTCAAAAAAAAAAAAAAGATTCTCGTTATTCTTCATTCGCTCTGAAACTTTCTCGATAAAAAATGAACAATTCGTTTATGAACTACAAAATTTAACAGGCAAAGTATTGCGAGCGTATAATTTTTATTTCATCTTTATCGAGGGATTATGCAGTATTAGGAAGACAAACGCTTGTGATCGAAATAATCATGTCGAAAATGTACGTTGTGAGTGGATTTTCATACTTTTACTTTGTTTGCATAAAGTTTTCGAAAAATATCCTGAGATTCGCGAAAAATCGTGATGTTTGCGAAAGAAAAAACGACGAAAGGAGCTTAACATTATTCGTACTGTAGCAGTTTTTAAGGCACTGAAACTTCTCTTGTGCGTTGGAAAAGAAGAATTATTGCACGAGCACCATCATTGATTAATCTGAAAAAATACGTAACGCCAGTACACATCGAAGGAAGGCCAAATTCTTTTTTTTTCAAATTCCTCAACGATTTGTAGGAATAAAAAAAAATGCTAAATCGATTGCTCCTTCCTGGCTCAAAATATCGCAGCGACTTAGAATTATGGAGACTGTACAGAATTCATACGATTCGACGATCCAATCAGGGATCATTGTCTTTGCGATGGAGAGTGACTGCCATCCATATCCTGAGTTCCACTCCTCCTCTGTTGAAAATAAAAATTACAATTCAAATTTTAATACCAGAGTTTCTAGTAAAACAAATCAGAAAACTTGATTTTAAACCAGAGTTGTAAATAATGCATTACTTTGATAATGCATTACTGTATTTATTACCCATTACACTACATAATGTGAAATGGATAAGTGTACCATTACAATTAAAAAAAAGTAATGTGTAATGTATGCATGTTCCATTACAATTTAAAAAAAAGTAACGTGTAATGGATGCATGCCCCATTACAAATAAAAAAGTAATGTGTAATGAATGCATGTGCCATTACAACGCATGTGCCGTACTTCATGTTTAACGATGAACTGTCTATTTTTTTGTTTCTATTTTTTAACTTTATGGATCATTTGTGATAATTGTGAATGAACTTTGAGTAAGCGAAATAAAATAATGAGACAGCAATGTGACATAATTATGACCGAAGAGTGTAGAACCGATGAAAATAAAATTTCCCAATTTTTTTTTTTTTATTCGCCCTTATGGCTTTCCGAGTGGGTCTCGAAAGCCATAAGGGCGTATCGATTTTTTTTTTTCAGGAATCGACGTAATTTTTTTTTCATCGGTTCTATACGTTTCGGTCATAATTACGTTGACTTGAAATTTCGCTATTTTCAGGTTTTTGAAAATAGGCCCAAAATTGAGCAAAACAGTTTTTTATCGAAATTAATGAAAATTTTGATTTTTTGAAAAAACTATTGATAGATTCGTGTTTAGGGGGCAAAAATACATCGATATGAGGCCCGAAAAACAAAAATAATTTTTTTTTTTTTTTGCATTTTGGCCAAAATTCAATCGGTTCACTAAAATGGCTGCAATTTATTTTCTAGATAGAATTGCGGCTTGAGCATGAGCTCATTCTCTTCGTAATCGTTCACGCTTCAAAATCCCGTTTGGTTCATCCCATTACGATCATTTTTCGATTTTTGGCAGATTTTTAAAGTTCAACAATAGATTTTTGTAAATTTTTTAAGGTATACCCCTTTCCATTTTTTTCGGCGATTTTCAAACTGCTCTCATTTCTACAAAAAATTAGTTATCGGGATGAACTTGACCGCATTCTCTAAGTTTGGTCACAAGCTTTGCGTACGAAAAACAAATTTTGAAATCGGTTGAACCAAAGTGAAGTTATGAGCACTTGAAATTTCGCTATTTTCAGGTTTTTGAAAATAGGCCCAAAATTGAGCAAAACAGTTTTTTATCGAAATTCATGAAAATTTTGATTTTTTGAAAAAACTATTGATAGATTCGTGTTTAGGGGGCAAAAATACATCGATATGAGGCCCGAAGAACAAAAATAATTTTTTTTTTTTTTTGCATTTTGGCCAAAATTCAATCGGTTCACTAAAATGGCTGCAATTTATTTTCTAGATAGAATTGCGGCTTGAGCATGAGCTCATTCTCTTCGTAATCGTTCACGCTTCAAAATCCCGTTTGGTTCATCCCATTACAACCGTTTTTCGATTTTTGGCAGATTTTTAAAGTTCAACAATAGATTTTTGTAAATTTTTTAAGGTATACCCCTTTCCATTTTTTTCGGCGATTATCAAACTGCTCTCATTTCTACAAAAAATTAGTTATCGGGATGAACTTAACGGCATTCTCTAAGTTTGGTCACAAGCTTTGCGTACGAAAAACAAATTTTGAAATCGGTTGAACCAAAGTGAAGTTATGAGCCCTTGAAATTTCGCTATTTTCAGGTTTTTGAAAATAGGCCCAAAATTGAGCAAAACAGTTTTTTATCGAAATTCATGAAAATTTTGATTTTTTGAAAAAAACTATTGATAGATTCGTGTTTAGGGGGCAAAAATACATCGATATGAGGCCCGAAAAACAAAAATAATTTTTTTTTTTTGCATTTTGGCCAAAATTCAATCGGTTCACTAAAATGGCTGCAATTTATTTTCTAGATAGAATTGCGGCTTGAGCATGAGCTCATTCTCTTCGTAATCGTTCACGCTTCAAAATCCCGTTTGGGAAATTGGGAAAATTTTTTTTTCATCGGTTCTATACTTTTCGGTCATAATTACGTCGATTGCCGAAAAAAAAAATTCGATACGCCCTTATGGCTTTCGACACCAACTCGGAAAGCCATAAGGGCGTATAAAAAAAAAAAAAAATTGGGAAAATTTTTTTTTCATCGGTTCTATACGTTTCGGTCATAATTACGTCGATTCCTGAAAAAAAAAATTTCGATACGCCCTTATGGCTCCCGGATGCCATAAGGGCGTAAAAGAGGTGATACGCCCTTATGGCAGCTGTAACGCGACATTGTTTAAAGTAATTGAACCATTTTAATATCGTAAAATGTTATTCTTACCGTAAATTGAGTCTTCGCAGGTCATCGCGTGACACATGAAACAGCACGTCTTCTAGGGTGAATTCCTCGTATATAAACTGTTAGAACAAATTTTAAATACATACATCGATTGTTATTACAGTGAAAATGACGAAAAACTCGAAATTGACTTCCAAAGTAAATTTTAACTGAACAAAAAATTTCAAGTCTCGTTTAAAGTTCGAAAAATGTAAAGATATTATTGGAAAGTCTTTTCCTCGTAGAGGGAGGTTTGAAATTCAAACGAAAATTTTTAAATTTTAATTTTTTCTCCAAATTTTAATTTTAATTTTTTAATTTTCAAACAGAAACTCATGATTTTTCGATCTTCATTGTTGAAGTCTCACTTCAAAGTTAACTGGAAAAAGTGTGACTTTCCGTCAAATTTAAAGTACATAAAAATTAGAAAATCATTTTAAGAAAAATAGATATCATGACACCAAAACATATCTCTCATTTTTTTCTCCAACTCTGAAAAATCTTTGGAGTTACTTAACAGGAGGGACATTCAGTTAATGGGACTTTAGACGAAGTCAACACTATATTTGGTATTAAACAATTTTTTTTTTTCAAGTGTTAACTGTAATTATTATTTTGACTGATATTTTGGTTGAAATTTTTGGAAACCAGACATTAAACAAATTCGCAAAAATTAAAAATATACCCTTTCGATGGATGCTTCGTCCACACCGAGACCTTCGAGCCATTCGACGAGTCTAAAATCGGTATTTGCCGATGTATTGTGATCGGTGACATTAATTTGTGGTACGAGCGGTGGTTGAGGCGATGTGGTATTTCGACCATTGATGGACGAATGATATCTGCAATAATTACGAAAAAATTGAAATAATCATTACCAAAAATAACACCAAGAAATCCACGATGAAAAAATTAGCTCCAGGCAAATAAATAACTCAAATAAGACATTTGATAATAAAATAAATTATTTCCTGGTCCATTTAAATGCCAGATTCTTGATATTTGAAAAATGGAATTCAATTACTGGGATAATTTGAGCAGAATGAAATAAATTATTTCCTGGTCCATTTAAATGTCAGATTCTTGATATTTGAAAAATGGAATTCAATTACTGGGATAATTGGAGCAGAATCAAATAAATTATTTCCTGGTCCATTTAAATGCCAGATTCTTGATATTTGAAAAATGGAATTCAATTACTGGGATAATTTGAGCAGAATGAAATAAATTATTTCCTGGTCCATTTAAATGTCAGATTCTTGATATTTGAAAAATGGAATTCAATTACTGGGATAATTGGAGCAGAATCAAATAAATTATTTCCTGGTCCATTTAAATGCCAGATTCTTGATATTTGAAAAATGGAATTCAATTACTGGGATAATTGGAGCAGAATCAAATAAATTATTTCCTGGTCAATTTAAATGCCAGATTCTTGACATTTGAAAAATGGAATTCAATTACTGGGATAATTGGAGCAAAATCAAATAAATTATTTCCTGGTCCATTTAAATGCCAGATTCTTGATATTTGAAAAATGGAATTCAATTACTAGGATAATTGGAACAGAATCAAATAAATTATTTCCTGGTCCATTTAAATGCCAGATTCTTGATATTTGAAAAATGGAATTCAATTACTGGGATAATTGGAACAGAATCAAATAAATTATTTCCTGGTCCATTTAAATGCCAGATTCTTGATATTTGAAAAATGGAATTCAATTACTGGGATAATTGGAGCAAAATTAAATAAATTATTTCCTGGTCCCTTCAAATGCCAGATTCTTGATATTGGAGAAATGGAATTCAATTACTGGGATAATTGGAGCAGAATCAAATAAATTATTTCCTGGTCAATTTAAATGCCAGATTCTTGATATTTGAAAAATGGAATTCAATTACTGGGATAATTGGAGCAGAATCAAATACATTATTTCCTGGTCCATTTAAATGCCAGATTCTTGATAGTTGAAAAATGGAATTCAATTACTGGGATAATTGGAGCAGAATCAAATAAATTATTTCCTGGTCCATTTAAATAAATCAAATAAATTATTTCCTGGTCCATTTAAATTCCAGATCCTTGATATTTGAAAAATGGAATTCAATTACTGGGATAATTGAAGCAAAATTATTGTCTCACCCCGATTCCTGTCGCGTGAATCTTCGATTAATGCCCTCGCATAATTGGGTCAAACTTCCTATTTGTGCTTTCTGCTCGTCGAGCGCTTGATGCAGCATCGTTTGATATGATTTTTGAAATTCCAACAATTCCTGAAGCAATCTCATATTCTCGACTTTCAGGACGCCCATCTGATCTCTGTACTCTCGCCAATATTTATTGTCTACCGAATCCACGGTTTTCTGTGATTTTACGGAATTCACCGTCGAGACACCGGAAGTAGAACCCTCCTCCGCACCCTCGCCGCCTGTTTGAACTCTCTCTTGTCCCAATAAATTTGCACCAAGTTCTAAAAATTAAACGGTCGTAAGGAAGTACAAAAAATTTCCAATTGTTCATGAAAAAATCCTATAAAAAATATATTTACATATGATTCAACGAAATAATTTTATTATTATTTTTATTATTTATTAGTTTTATTATTTATTATTTTTATTAGTTTATTTTCTTTTTTATTGTCAATCAATTGACCATCAATTTTACAAAGTTTATCAATTTTACGCTTTCCTATTGTTTATATTATTCAGGCAGATTTTTATTAATTGAGAATTTGTTGGATTTTGCAATTCCTAATGATTGTTCTGTTGCCATTTAAATTTCATGGAGGATGAAATTTCGATAAGAGAAGATCCAAATTGTCTCAAGAAACGTACGAAGCGTATCGGATGAAACGACCTGGTAACTGAGAATCATATTCCGCGCGAGAAATTCTCGTGTTTGGTCCCTTTATTGTGCTGTTGCAAGAAGATTTCTCGCCGGATATTTTTAGCGTTGACACGTTAAGATTCTTAATCTACACATGTGGCGGATGTTACAACTTGATTCACACTGCACGTATGTGTCCTCGGTTTTACGCATGACGAAAGTTAAATCGTTCACTATCGCGCGATACGTCAACATATATAAATATATATTTTCCCCAAATGTATATGTGTGTATATATATATATATGGGGCATTACACGTCAAATCACGCGGTCATCGGCCTGACCCCCTCGGATTTTGATGTCCCATGAATTGTGGGTTTCGTTTGGCCCAAAATATGAGCTCAAATTTTTAGAAATTTTTATTTCATTTTTTAGGGGTTGCCCGAGCTAAAAAATCATTAAATTGAGGGAAACATAAAGGGGCCCTTTTTCAAATTGATGAAATTTTTTCACATAAACTAGGGCCCAAAACCGATATTTTCGCCACAGTTCGATAATGAGCAAAAGATAAAACTATTTTTTTATATTTTAATCTTTCAATTGTGTTTGAATCATTCGTTTTATTTCAGGTCGAGGCTAATAATTTTTCGAAAAATGTTGTCGTTTCACTCTTGAACCAAGAAAAAAAAATCAAGTTTCACTAGAAAAATATTTTCGTTGTTGTTATTCTCACTACGAAAAACAACAAAAATGAGAAATTATTTAAAAAATATATACTAAAATACAAAAAAAATCGTATTTTTTTTGGCCCATTATCGAACTATGACGAAAATATCTGTTTTGGGCCCTAGTTTCTGTGAAAAAAATTGCATTAATTTGAAAAACCCCCCTCTTTATGTTTTACCTCAATTTAATGATTTTTTAGCTCGGGCAACCCCTAAAAAATAAAATACAAATTTCTAAAAATTCGAGGTCATATTTTGGGCCAAACGAAACCCACGATTCATTGGAAATCAAAATCCAAGGGGGTCAGGCCGATGATCGCGTGATTTGACGTGGAATGCCCCATATATATAATGTAACACGTGATACACAAGCGACAAAAAATAAACATCGACGATAGATTATCAAATGACACGATAAACGCGACATTCCACACGAATTTAAAAACTCAAAAAAATTAAGTACGCATTTGCAAATTTAATTTTTTAATAGGTTTTCAACTTTTTTCGAGCCTCAATATTTTTTCTTATGAAAAAAAATTCTCGCAAAGGATCTAGTGGTATAAAAAGTATGTAGAGAAAATAACATTTTTGCCAAAAATCAATTTTAGGATATTTTTATGTGCTCTTCAAATTCGACCATCTTTTTAAATTCAAAATTTATGAAGCTCGAGGAAATTATAAACATATATGTCAATATCTGAAGTCTGAGTTTTTTTCTTCATTGAATAAAATCATTTCTCCGGACTACTTGATTTCTTAAGGATCAAAATATATTAAAAATGTGACTTTTGAAACTATTTTTTAATTTTTACACCCAAAATCAAATATCTTCATATTTGATTCATCGTTCAAATACTTTCCATTAGATGCATCACTATATCTCTAATTTTTGCAGAATTTTTCGAAGAAAATTGACAAAGGTATTCGATGAAATGGTTTTTCGCTGATATCAAAAATATTAATGCAATATTATGGCAACTAAAGAGTAAAATGGTCGTTCCATTAAAAAAAGTTCTTTCCTTGCCGATTAATTGCTTTGTTTTTTGACATCCACTTGATGCTTCCAATTTTTTTAAAAGGTTCTCAAAAAACTCTGATCTCATTGATAAATGCATTTACTTTGAAAATTTTTTACAAAAATTTTCGTTTTTCATGACAGAATATTTTTGTCTATTCTACCGCTTTTAAGGATTTAAAGGATTTACAGAATTAAATGATTTAAAGGATAAATAGTCCTTGCATGTAAATTCTCGTGACTTTATCGTATTTTGATAATGAATTTTTTTTATTGTTTGATTGGAAAAAATGGTTTTCCTAAAATCGAAAATCGGTTCATAAATTAAAAAAAAAAAATCAAAAATCAGGACTCACCTGGCGATAATACCGTGATTGCAGCCTGCACCGCGTTTCTGACTAGATTGTCCAATGCGAACATCCAATGCGGCTTTATACTGTGCATTCTCAGTACCTCGTTAACAGCCGTTTGAAATAGATAAATGGCAAGTTGCAAATGATTTATCGCTGTCGAATCGAAATCCAATTCCTCCTTCAGCGTTCTGATCGCCGTCACGATGACTTCCTGGCTTTGCTCGGATATGTAATCTCGCAAACTTCGCATCAGCGATTCCAGATGACTCTGTTGTTGTCAAAAGTGCGAAAAAAAAAATTCTCACATTATTTTTTTGCATCGATTGCAAAAATGCAAATCGTTTCGATTCAAGCTAACTATTGCATTTTTCGTTTACGAGGAAAAATTTCTGATTGGAGGGTCCTTGAAATTTTGATTGATCAGCAATGGTGTAATTCCACAATTTTATTTATGAATTGTATCCAGGGTTGCGAAATTTGTAATGTAAAAGTAATGCATTATTCATTACTTTTAGAATGTGTAATGAAAAAAATTTGCATTACCCATTAAAAAGTAGTATGTAATGGCAAAAATTTGCATTACCCATTACAATGTAGTGTGTAATGGAAAAAAAATTACATTACCCATTACAGTGTAGTGTGTAATGGAAAACATTTTCATTACCCATTACAATGTAGTCTGTAATGGAAAACAATTTCATTACCCATTACAATGTAGTGTGAAATGGAAAAAATTTTCATTATCCATTAAAATGTAGTGTGTAATGGAAAAAATTTTCATTACCCATTACAATGTAGTTCGTAATGAAACAAAATTTTCATTACCCATTACAATGTAGTGTGTAATGGAAAAAAATTACATTACCCATTACAATGTAGTGTGTAATGAAAAACATTTTCATTACCCATTACAATGTAGTATGTAATGGAAAAAATTTTCATTACTCATAATGTAGTGTGTAATGGAAAAATTTTTCATTACAAGTGCAGTTCAACGTTCAACTTTTTGTATGCGTATAGATGCTTTTTAGAATTTAAGGTACCTAAGTCATTAAAATGTAATGCAAAATTGCAATAATTTATTCATCTATATTTTTCGATTCCTAAAATTGCAATTAAAGTTTTTTCCATTATACATTACATTGTAATGAGTAATGGGCATTTTTTTCTATTACACACTACATTGTAATGGGTCATGAAATTTTTTTCCATTACATACTACATTGTAATGGGTAATGGATTTTTTTTTCATTACACACTACATTGTAGTGGGTCATGACATTTTTTTCCATTACATACTACATTGTAATGGGTAATGGATTTTTTTCATTACACACTACATTGTAATGGATAATGGATTTTTTTTCATTACATACTACATTGTAATGGGTAATGGATTTTTTTTTCATTGCACACTACATTGTAATGGGTAATGGAATTTTTTTCCATTACACAATATATTGTAATGAGTAATGAAATTTGTTTCCATTGCACACTACATTGTAATGGGTAATGAAAATGGCAATGTATTACAAAAAGTAATGCATTACTTGCAACCCTGATTGTATCATGATTGACCCTTCAATTCAAAATGGCCATGCTTGGTAGCCATTTTCAAAATTGACCACAAAGCTTGGGAAATGCAAATTAAAGAAATGCATCGCACTTTACCATCTGTAGGACCGTTTGTCCGACATCCTGATGTATGTTTCGCATCCAAACTTCGCAAATGGTGGTTTCATCTTGGCTCAAAACTCTCGTGAGGGTCATTCGACGCTGACTGTCTTTTTTCAACAGATAAAAACCTTCCTGGTCTTCGCCAGACTTTTGTCCCGGTTGACCTGTAGAATTATTTTTTTCAAATTAATTCCATTCCGGTGCATCTTGTTCATTGTTTTCTTGCTGCAAGTAAATCTGGTCAATTGCACAATTTTCTTACCGGCCAATTCTACCTCGGGGGACAACAATCCACCGGAGGAACTTCTTCGCGTCATCGAAGCGCCTGACGTGTCCGTTTCGCTGGTCTCGATTGACGGTGTGCTGCCAATTGTACTGTCAAGAAATTAAAGTCAGAAAATTCGTCAAAAAAATTCTGAAGCTCGTGCCAAAAATGGTCTTTTTTGATTTTTTTTATGACGCACAATCAGCCCTGTCATGCTCACAAAGCAACGAATCGGTTTATTTTTATTTGTAATGGAAATTTTCATTCGAGAAGTTAAATTTACCGTTAACTCTTATTGATAATTTAAGGGAAAGATTTGAAAATCGTTAGACCGAAAAATAATCAAAGTTAACTATGACAAAAATACCGGAAATTAGGTGCTGCAAATAATTGCAAAATTGCAAAAAAAATTATCGAAGGGTCAACCCTAATTGCTGTTTAAAAAAAAAATAATTTTTGGACTTCTGACAGTTTCTCAAAGTACATCAAAATTTCATATGAATCCTCAACTTGGGATTTTCTTTTTCGTTTAAAGTTTGTGTTCAAATCGAAAAAAACCGAGCTTCTTTAATCGAGAATCGATACTCTTCCTTAGGACTACCTTCATTTTTTTTTCAAAATATTATTTTCAAAAATCCTTTCAGTTTCAAATTATTTTGTAATTCTTTAAACATTAAGGTTTCTCAAATTTGCTCATAAGAAATTTCCAAAACATCAGAATTTTTCTGATTTCAACTAAGCGCAACCCTTCAATTATTTCCAATGCCTAATTTCCACGACAATTTGATGCATTTTTTTTTTCATTTAAATTCTTGCGAAACGCATTTTCTCCAACTCAACAATAAACAATAAACATTCCGTGAATAAACAAAACCACATTCCATTGTATCTCGCACTAACTCCGATGAATGTTTAACGATCAGCGTTTGAAAAAAATAAATAAAAATACATATTTCAAATATTCCCATGATCTAATATTTATTTCTACCGCAAGAAAGCT
Source organism: Alloplasta piceator (assembly GCA_946863875.1). Classification (NCBI taxonomy): domain Eukaryota; kingdom Metazoa; phylum Arthropoda; class Insecta; order Hymenoptera; family Ichneumonidae; genus Alloplasta; species Alloplasta piceator. The sequence continues at coordinate 54,096,745 of OX333073.1, forward strand.
CTACCTGGCTTTAGCATTTTATACTTAAGGGATTATACGCAGACAGGATTTTCAAAAAATCGATTTTTTTTAAATTTCATTTTCGTAATGTACATATATTTAAGTATATAATACACAGAAAATTTCATGTCAACCCAACAAATATTTTCGAAGTTATAATTAATCGATGCTTTTTTATATTTTCCATTTTATAAACAATTTGAGACCAAAATTTTAATAAAAAATCGAAATTTTTTTTTTGAGAAGCCGCCATTTTGTTAAAAATTGATATTTTGCTCGTTCCTTCGATCAAATTCTATACCTTATATTAACGAAATCTTTTTTATTTTTTTATTTTAGACGATCCAATCCAAAGATATCATCGTGCTCATCGCAAGACACCTTTCTTTAGAAGACCTTCCGGAGATCGGCTACCGCGACTTCAAAAACCATTATTTTTTGAAAAAAAAAAATTTCAAAATAAAGTTAAAAGTTACAACAATGGTGTATGAGGCATTCCACGCCGCTTCGACCTGGGTCTGACCCTTCACCTCTCCGATTTTGTCCGCAATTTTGTATGCTTTTGTAGTACCTCTGAAAAGCACTCAGGATTTTTTTCAGATTTTTTTTAGCGCGATTTGACTTAATTATAATTTTATAAACAGCCCAATTATTGGCCCAATTTTAAAAATCTGAAAAAAATCACGAAAATCCGGTTTTTTGTATAAAAAATTTCGAGCATTGAGCAAAAGTGGGCAGGGGTTTCCTTCTAATGACGAGAGGCTTTTCGAAAAAAAAAATTGACATAAAATAGAAGGAGACACCTGAATTGATTGAGTCATTATTCAAAATTTTTCTTATGAATTGAAGGTGTTTAAAAAAAAATGTTTGGATAACAACCCACTGAATTCAGGTGTCTCCTACTTTTTTTCAATTTTTTATTTTCGAAAAAGCCTGTTATCAATAGAAGAAAGCCCCTGCCCGCTTTGGCTCAATGCTCAACAGTTTTTATACAAAAAACGAGATTTTCGTGATTTTTTTCAGATTTTTAAAGATGGGCTAAAAATTGGGCCCTTGAAAAAATGCCTGTAACTTTTTCAAATTATTCGTTCCCCCCGGTCACCGAAGTCGGTATTTTTTTTTTTTTAACACCTTCAATTGATACGAAAACGTTTGGAAAACGGCCCACTCAATTCGGATGTCTCCTTCTATTTTTTTTTCAATTTTTTTTTTTCAAAAAAGCCTGTTATCAACAGAAGGAAGCCCCTGCCCACTTTGGCCCAACGCTCGAAATTTTTTATACAAAAAACCGGATTTTCGTGATTTTTTTCAGATTTTTAAATTTGGGCAAAAAATTGAGCTGTTTAGAAAGCTATAATTAAGTAAAAGCGCGCCAAAAAAATCTGAAAAAAATCCTGAGTGCTTTTCAGAGGTACTACAAAACCTGACAAATTGCGGACAAAATCGGAGAGGTGAAGGGTCAGACCCAGGTCGAAACGGCGTGGAATGCCTCGTATATTAATTTTTACGTTAATAAATTAAATTGTCTTTCCAGAAAAAATTCTTGAAAAATCCCTTTTTCGGGCTCCTGACTGCGTATAACCCGTTAACTGTAATGTTAAACAACTACTGTACCTGTTGAAAGACAAAGAGGCGGTAGGCATACTGATTGGTGAAAGAAGATGAGCCGGACTTCGTTCACGCAACGGACTCGATTTCGTCAAACCTCCGCTGCACATCACACTTTTAGCGTTATACAATTAATAAGTTTATCGCCAGAGATGATTTAACGATAAAGTAATATACTTCAATAAATTAAAGAAAAAAAGAAATTTCGTCAAATTAATTTTTCAATACATTATTCGAAGAATCAAGAAAACTGCAAAATCTTTCCAATCCAAAAATATCCTAATCTAGAATGCAATAAATATCCCGAATAAAAATATTAAAATAAGCTTGAATAAAAATTTTCAATTGAAAATTAATAGAATTTTTTTTTCAATCGACCCACTTCTCTTTCGCCATGAGAATATTTTATTAATTACTCTTCGATGAATCCAAACTGTTAAATAAACGTCAAGCATTACGAAAAACACGAAATTTCGTGTATCCAATTTTACAATGTGAACTAATAAGCGATGATGTAAATAATTGCGATTATTTGCCATGCGGAAAAAATAATAATAATTTTCGGATTATCCAAGCAGCTGTTTCTAACGTAAGCGGTAAATTAAAAAAAAATGTATACGAAAAGCGAAATATTTAAGACAATGGTTTTGCAGTAATTATTCGTGGAATTTCACGTTCCAGAAACATTTGTCAAATTTGCAAGCCGGAATTATTTTGAATGTGATTTGTGAGAAGGTTTTTTAATAAATAAATCAATAGAAAATTAGTTTTATGGGAAATAAAAAATTTTGGCTTACCTGTCGTCAGATTGGGAGGTTTGCATCGTCGTTGCCGATGTGACGATGTGATTGTTGTTAGTTTTGTCGAATTTGCCGAGCCGCTCGATTCTATCGGCGGGAACCGAAATACTTCGACTAAAATCCGGAGGAGCCGCGAGCCTCGAACTTTTCTTTTTTCTAAATCAAATAAACATTTTTATAGCCTACATTGTAATGGGTCTTGACATTTTATTCCATTACAAACTACATTGTAATGGGAAATGAATTTTTTCCATTATACACTACATTGTAATGGGTAATGAAGTTTTTTTCCATTACACACTACATTGTAATGAGTAATGGAGATTTTTTCCATTACATACGACATTGTAATGGGTAATGAATTTTTTTTCATTACACACTACATTGTAATGGGTAATGGTAGATTTTTCCATTACACACTACATTGTAATGAGTAATGGAGATTTTTTCCATTACACACGACATTGTAATGGGTAATGGAAACTTTTTCATTACACACTACATTGTAATGGGTTATGACATTTTTTTCCATTACATACTACATTGTAATGGGTAATGGATTTTTTTTTTCATTACACACTACATTGTAATGGGTAATGGAATTTTCTTTCCATGACACACTACATTGAACAATATATTTTGTCATAAGAATTAATTACAATTTTTCTAATTACCGAATCTTTGTAATTGTAAAATTTGTCTAATTATAGAATTAATTACAATTTTTCAAATTAAATAATTTTGTTCCAATAATTTTTAATTAATTAAAGAAAAAAGCATGAGGAAAAAATACTAACTCTGTGAGAAATGGATCTTCCAAAAGTTCAGCTGCATTCGCTCTGACATCAGGATTCGGCTCGAAGCAACGAAGTATGAAGCTTTTAGCGCGTTCGGACAATTCCGACGGAATTTCCGGATGTATCTTGTAATAGCCAACTTTAAAAACTGCAGCTTGGGGTGAGCCGAGTTCAATGAAGGGTGGTTTTCCCGTCGCCATTTCAACGATTGTGCATCCCAATGACCAGATATCGGCCTATCGAGAAAATATATGTTCGTCATCGGTAAATCCCATTTTGTTGATATAAATGAAGAATGGAAAAAAAGAATACGAAAATTTCGGTTCCAAAAGTCATTATTAGAATGTTTAAAGTTCTGTAATATTCTGTAATTTTTTGAGATTTTTCTAACCGACAGTTTAGTCAAGATACTTGTTCAAAAATGGACAAGGTCAAATCGATCCTGATAAGTGTGACCACGGAGGGTTAAATCATTAATTACTAGCTGATTTAAAAACCAGGGAGGGTTAAGTCATTTAATTACTTGCTGATTTAAAAATAAAACAATATTTATAATATTTAATTAAAAAGTTATGATTTTTTTCGTAATAGTTGTAATTTTTTCAGTTTTTTTTTTTATATTTCAATTTTTTTATCATATTTAGATTTTATATTTTACGATAAATCCTGCATAGCTTTGGAAAGTAACCTCTTAAGAAGTTCTAAAAAAAAATTGCAAGTTAAAATATTAAATGATATATATTTTATAAGAATTTGTATCGCTGGGGTACAAACGACCCCAGTGGCTCGAGTACGTTATTCTGCAAAAGTGTGTCAAGTAAGGGGTTAAGAAATATTGGGGCCTGGAAACTTGATATTTTGAGCAATCGTAACATTTCGACAGGATTGAGAATCCTTTTTTTTATGAATACGCCATTAACGAATTTGGAAAAGACGATTAGATTTATTCTGATACCTGAATTTTTCGAAAATTGCGAAAAAATTAGAGAAAGGGCTAAGTCTGCAAAAATGTTGCAAAAATTTGTTTTTCGATCCGGATAGTATCATTTTTTTCGAATTTTTTTTGTTTATCACCAAAATATTAATAAATATATTACAAAAAAAAAATAGTAACGATATTTTTTTTATCGAGCTCGACGGAACGCTCAAAACGTGTTTTTAGACCAGAATACCGTTTTAAAAATCTGATAACAATTTTTTTTCAAAGATTCAATTATTCAAATTTAAAAAACTTACCGGAGCACCGTATCCACGTTGACCCTTGTCTATGACTTCCGGTGCCATGTATTGCAACGTCCCCGTAAAAGTTTCGGTACTCGGACACAAACCGGCCAGTCTTTTGGACATTCCAAAATCCGATATTTTGACAACTCCACTGTAAGTATTGACCAGGACGTTGTCACCTGATCCGCAAAAAAAAATCAAGGTAAATATTTAAAGTGTGATCGGTGGATTAAAATTTTATCGAATTTGGCGTCTCACCTTTTATGTCTCTGTGAACGATTTTTTGATCGTGAAGATATTTCAGTCCTTCCAATATTTGCTTCGTGTAATACGATATCGTTGACTCGTTTTCCTTAAGGGGACCCCATTTCGATCTCAATAATGCCGATAAACTGCCTAAATGAAAATTCCAATTTCTCTCGTTAATTTATAATTGAATTACTCGTTGAAGTGAAGAGTGAGCGTTTTTGCTGCCGCTTAAATAAAAATAATAAAATAAAAAAAATAAAAATACAAAAATTACCTACAAATTCTTAAACTTATCGATTTTTTTTCAAATGGCGACTTGTCAAATTAACTCAATAATCAAATAAAATGAATACTTATAAAAAATTATATAGATTATTTGTTTAAGAAAAAAAAAATTTTACCTCCTGGTACTTGTTCCATGAAAATCTTGAAATATCCTCCCTCGCTAACGGAGCCCAAATACTGAACGATGTTTCGGTGTCTCAGCTGACTGTGCAATTTTATTTCCTCGTGCAATGGTTGCACGTCACCCAAATTACGTTCTCGTATTTCCTTTACCGCTATTCTGACTTGAGTGTTCAAATCTCGCGCCGCATAAACAACACCGTACGTACCTTTGCCCAATACAATACGTTTATTCTGATCGTCCAGCTCGTATTCGAACTAAAGAAACAATTTTATCATTTAAATCTCTCCAACCAACGTTCTAAAAAATACATTGAGGAGAAAAGTCACTGTAAAAATTGAAAAACATTTTTTTTGTTAAATCTGTAAATTTGTTAAATATATAAATAGATATATGGGGCGTTCCATCCCAAATCGGACAGTTTGAAAAACATTTTTTTTTATGTCCTGAAATTTTTTATATTTTTTAGTACCCATCAAAAGACACATGCTGGTAAATTTCAAGATTTTTTTGTTTACTCGTTCAAAACACCAAAAAAACACCTCTTTTTTCGGTATTTTGGTCATAACTTCTTTAATAATGGTCCAAATTGAATTTTTTTTTTTTTTAACTTTTTGTTTTTTTTATTCCCTTTTCAGAAAAAAATACAACTAAAATATTCGATGCGTTTTTAAATGAGTTTTTTTTTGTTTTGAACTTTAAATCGCGTTTTTAAAAGTGAGTGTATATTTTTATTTTTTTAAAAAATTTTGTTTTAAACATGTATCTATTCAACAACTTTTAAGACTAGTCGAATCGCGGGCCTTCCATAACTACTATATTCTTTTCAAATTTTGAAAATTCAAAATTTTGTTTTTCCTTGAATTATTATGAAAATCAATTTTCGTTACTGTATAGTATTTTTTTTCATTGTTTAGAATTTATTTTGACACTTTTTTATAAAACTTTTTAATAATATATATATTTTTTTTTTTCAAAAATTGAAAAAAAATATAGTAGTTATGGAAGGCCCACCATTGGACTAGTCTTAAAAATTGTTGAATAGGTAGATGTTTAAACCAAGAAATTAAAAAAAAATCAAAATATACACTCACTTTTAAAAACGCGATTTAAAGTTTTAACCTAAAAAAACTCAGTAAAAAACAAATATTTTTGTTGTATTTTTTCTGGAAAGGCCATGAAGAAACAAAAAATTAAAAAAAAAACTTTCAGTTTGGACCATTATTAAAGAAGTTATGACCAAAATACAGAAAAATAAGCGGTTTTTTTGTTCATTTCATATCTTTTGAACGGGTAATCAAAAAAATCTCAAAATCTACTAGCAAGGGTCTTTTGATGGGCACTAAAAAATATAAAAAAATTGAGGAAATGAAAAAAAAAGTTTTTCAAACTGTCCGATTTGGGATGGAACGCCCCATATATTTTCAAAAACATCTAAGTAAAATTTTGAGTCGAAATTTTTTAAACTGACCGAGTTGAAGTCATTTTATTGAGAGTCCAACTTTTAACGCGTTTTTCCAAAATTACTTTTTTCAACCTTAACCCTGCATATTAATCGAAAACTCCAAATTTTCAATTTTTAAGAATATTTATAATCGCTGTGAAAATAATCAAAGAAAAAAACGACTGGGTATAACTTCATATAAATGTTTTTAAAAAATTGATTTTCACAAAACCCTTTGCCAAGTCATCAACAAGACAAGAGAGAAATTTTTTTTTGCCCTTGAGATAATATTTATATCTCTGTCAATTTTTAAGATTTTTTGATAAAAAATTTTATGAAACAAATTGAATATATAGTTAATAAAAGAACAATTACTCGGCCCTTTAATAATGAGTTATCGTCTGTAAAAAAAATTCTTAAAAATTAACAACTTCTTGCCTCTTTTAGTGACTTTTCTTTTTTTAAACAAAAAGTTTCGGAGGACATTTACCTTCATTCGATCGTCGGTCATGTAAGCATCGAGATCGGCAACCATGCCTTCCTGATCAGCTGTCATTTCCAGCACGAGATCGTAGAATCTCTGTCTGCACTGAATCGACGGAAAGTACATTTGAAAATCATCGGAATTTTGATGAACGTAGAGAAACAAGCATCTCTCGTCGCGTTTGTAAAGGCTGACGCTGCGAATCATATTCGCGGTGAACAACCAATCGTGAACTTGCTTGCAATTGCTCTTCATACTGTCCAGACACAGATTCCATATCTGTATGGATTTTTCCTCAGCACCGAGATTGACATTGACGTAACTGGGCATCAAGATTTTCGTGGGTTCCAAAACGAGGAGCTGAGAAACATTTTTTTTTTTAATATCTCAATTGCAAAATTTTTATCCATATAAACATACATTAGGGTGGCCATTAATACGGGTAAAATCAACCCTAAACGCTTCCAAGTATGTTGAAAAAAAATCTACCGTCTTTTCCTCCAATTAAATACAGCTGAAACTTCAAGATATTATTTGTCAAGACTTTTAAACAGGGCTGCAAGTGATGATTTACTTTTTTTGATGCATTGCCATTTTCATTACCCATTACAATGTAGCGTGTAATGTAAAAAATTTCCATTACTCATTACAATGGAGTGTGTAATGAAAAAAAACTGCAACTGTAACTGCAACCCATTACAATGTAGTGTGTAATGGAAAAAAATTTCATTACTCATTACAAAGTAGTGTGTAATGGAAAAAAATTTCATTACCCATCACAATGTAGTGTATAATGGAAAAAATTTGCATCACCCATTACAACGTAGTGTGTAATGAAAAAAAATCCATTACCCATTACAATGTACTGTGTAATGAGCAAAAATTTCATTACCTATTACACTGTAGTGTGTAATGGTAAAAAATTTCATTACCCATTACAATGTAGCGTGTAATGGAAAAAATTTCATTACCCATTACAATGTAGTGTGTAATGGAAAAACATTTCATTACCCATTACAATGTAGTATGCAATGGAAAAAAAATTCATGACCCATTACAATGTAGTGTGTAATAGAAAAAATGTCCATTCCCCATTACCATACAATGTGTCATGGACAAAACTTCGATTGCAATTTTGCGAATGGAAAAATATAGATGAATAAATTAAATTCTCACAGAAAATCACTTTGACCCGATGATATTGGCCAAAGCAAACGCTGAAAAAAAACTATATTGAGAAGTGCAGTTCAACGTTCAACTTTTTGTATACATATAAATGCTTTTTAGAATTTGAGGTACCTAAGTCATTAAAATGTAATACAATATTGCAATCAAAGTTTTGTTCATTACACATTACATTGCAATGGGTAATGAAAATTTTTTCTATTACACACTACATTGTAATGGGTCATGAAATTTTGTTCCATTACATACTACATTGTAATGGGCAATGGATTTTTTTTCATCACACACTACATTGTAATGGGTAGTGGCATTTTTTTCCATTACACACTACATTGTAATGGGTAATGGATTTTTTTTTATTACACACTACATTGCAATGGGTAATGGAATTTTTTCTATTACATACTACATTGTAATGGGTAATGGAATTTTTTCCCATTACACACTACATTGTAATGAGTGATGAAATTTTTTTCCATTACATACTACATTGTAATGGATAATGAAATTTTTTTCCATTACACACTACATTGTAATGGGTAATGGAAATTTGTGGCATTACACATTCTAAAAGTAATGAATAATGCATTACTTTACAAATTTCGCAACCCTTCTTTTACATCATATTTTTAACCATTTTGAGTTCTCGCTGCCGTCTAAATTCAATTTGATCCATATTAAGGCATCCCTCAATTTTTTTCAGTTCAATAACACCCCATTTATTGCCCTGAACGGAGGGGGGCATATTTTAAGTTCTTACTTTGCGTACGAAAGTTGGTTAGATGGGCAAAAGCATCGTTGTGAGCGTTTTTTGCGTTGTTTTTTTTCTGTTACTCGGTTTGTTATTTTTTATATCGAGCTTTCCAAGCTCTTCATTTCTTTACTTCCATTAGTTCCAAGCGGAAACACGACGACGTTTGTTAACTTACTGGAAATCTTATGCTATCACCGACTTCGGACTTTGTCGCCTCGACGAAATAATCCATCCAAAAACTGAACACCTGCTCTTCCGGCGATGCCTCGCCTTCTTCGTTTTTCTTTCGAAATCTGTCGATCAGCGATATATTGCCTATCGTCGACTTTAGATACCTGTATTTCGCATTTTGTAATTTTTTTCGATTAATCAGTCGAGATTTATTTCATTTTTAATAAATATTTAAAAATTAGGAGTAAAAAAAAAGGTTTAATAAATCTATAACATAAATATAAAAATAAGATAAAAAGAAATTGAGTTTTTTCTCCATTCCATTTGCTGATGACGTTTTTTTTTCTATTTTTAATCTCTTCCAATATAAAGAAGGAATAGAAAAAGCGATCAACTGAATTTATAAAATGAGGAATTTAAAAAAATAAAAAAGAGTAAGTAAAAAAGATGGTCAAATGAATTTACCAATCAATTAAATAATTATTTAAATGTAAAGTGATTAAATAAGTATTTTGTAAAGTCGATCAATTATTGGTTATTGGAAATTATGAGTGAAAAAATATATTTTTTTTTTACTCACCAATTTGGTGGTTTGAGTTTGAACATACATTCGGCAGCTTGAATGGCCTTCGTGTAATCCTCAGCGAGGACACTTATTTCGAAAAAAGTCGCAACGTCCCAATAATCCTTCAGACTAGAGAGACTCCCCTTTTTTCCAATTAGATTGTTCAATACCATTCCTATGTGCTGAAGCTCTTCGCTCTTTGAGAATTCGTTTCCCGCGATCACAAGAAGGGTCGCCAGATTGACACCGGCGTATTCATTCGGTTGAACCTGAGATTAATAATTTAATACAAAATAATATTCAGATTTTTTTTGGTTATGTGAAGAATATAAAGTACAAAAAGTTTCACTGCTCTTTTAAAAATGAAGATATTTCAATTCAACGAGCGGCGTTTCAAAGGAGACATATTCAGCTTCATTTTACTTTTTTGGAAAAAAAAAATTTCGATTTTTCTTTAACCCGGTACGTTTTTTGAAACATGGTCGTTTTTTGATTTTTTTTTGGCGTTGAAATTTTGGCGCACAACCCACGAAATTTTTTGAAAACGGGTTTTCGCATGAAAAACTTGTGGGGTGAGTATTAGCTTCAATTTCATTTTTTTTAAAGTTTCGTACGATTTTCGTTCGCAAAAATATTCAGATTTTCGAAAAAAACGATCACATTTATAAAATGAAGCGTAACTCCAAAACTACTGGGTTTTCGTGTAATCACCAAGAGGATAAAAAGTTGCATACAATCATTTTGGATTCAATGAAATTTTTTCAGAATTTTTTTTCAACATTTTCTTTTCAATAATTTTTCCTGTTAACGAGATTTTTTTTATCTCAAACAATCGGGTCTCTTAACTCGGGTTTTCCAATAAAAAAAAATTATGTAGATGAGGTTTTTCGACGAAAAAGCCGTGTAGATGAGGTAAGAGTGCTCAAGATAAAAAATATCTCGTTGACGGGAAAGAATCTCGAAAAAAAAAATTTGAAAAAAAAATCTAAAAATTTTTTATTGAATCCAGAATAATCATATGCAAATTTTTACCCTCTTAGTAATTTCACAAAAATCTAGTAATTTCAGAGTTACGCAACATTTTATAAATATGGTCGTTTTTTGCGAAAAATTGAATATTTTTGGGGAAAAAAATTGTAGGAAACTTTTTAAAAAACGAAATTAAAGCTCATACTCTCCCCCACAAGTTTCTCATGCGAAAAATAGTTTTAAAAAGATTTCATGGATCTTACACCAAAATTTCAACGCCAAAAAAAAATCGAAAAAACTATCATGTTTCAAAGGACGTACCAGGTTAAAAAAAAATCGAATTTTTTTTTTGGAAAAATCAAAATGAAGCTGAATATGTCCCGTTTGAAACGCTGCTCGTCGAATTGAAATATCTGCATTTTTTAAAGAGCAGTGACATTTTTTGTGCGGCGCGGAATCGGAGCGAGTGTTTCCAAACTTTTGGACGGGAGTGTCCATATAAATAAATAATCTTACGTCAAAACCCTTTCGATACCAGTGAATGGCCATTTTGAGACTCTCTTGATCGGTATGACGACTCTCGACGAATTGATCCTTGTAAATTCTGCCACAAAGGCACAACATGTCGGGAACGTGATTTTCCTTTTTCTCAAGTGCTTTTTCAATTTCTCTTACAGCACGCTCCCGATCACCCTCTTTATTTCGACGACTCAGGGCAAAACCGTAGAGATAACGAATCGCCGGAGTGTTGATGTAATTTTTGTGATTCGGTATCGTTCTCAGATCGTCGACTAGTTGAACCATCGCATCGTAGCCCTGAGATTTTAATCAGTCATTAAAGTTGATGATTTTATCTTAATTTTAATTTAATTCAAATCATTGATTAAAGTTGCCAAGTTGAATATTGAAGCCAGTTACTAAAATCCGATTTTTTTCATCAACATAAAAAAAAACCATCAAATTGTCAGCTCCTATTTGCAAAAAATCGTTATTTAATTGCATAGTTAAGTAACCAAGAGTCTTAACCTTAATTTGCACTAAAGATTTTCCAAAATATAGAGAGAAATATTTGCAACAATTTTTGTGAAGGAAGAGATTTTTTCTTGAAATTACGTTTTATGAAACGGTGTAAATCGTATCTCATTATTTATTCGTCCAATTCGCCCAAAATTTGGACAAAACATAATTTATAACATTTCATCAATTAACCCACCTGTATCCTCCAATCTTTTTGTCAATTAACTTACCTGTATTTCGCGAAACGAGATTAATACGTTCAGCACAACTTCGCCCGACAAAACGTTCGGATCGTCCAAACGTTTTCTCATGTTATTCAGATACTTTGCCAATTCCTCTCCCGAATACATTTCACGGGCTTTTCGAAGATCTGACAAAAATTTCTCTTTCATGTGGGCTCTGGAAAAAATTAGTGTTTTTGGATGAATGTTTTTAGATTTTTCCATCAGTGGAATTTTGCAATGAGATTTATCATCTTTAGTCTATTCGAGTCACTGACTTTGATTGTACTTCGACGTCTTGAAATAATTTTTTCAGTCTCATTGTCAGCTGTTGCTTGGGATCGGCGATCTCGTCGCCGGTAACGCGACTAGACGCTAAACTCGTAGCTGCACAAGAACCGCAGTCGAGTACGCGATAAGACACGAATGTGTAGCTGCCGCATGATAACTACAAAGAAAATGAACAATGAGTTTTTTTTAGAAATGAACCGATGAAATGAGAAATGAACTGATTGATAAACTTTTTTTTCAAAAGTAAAAAAAATTGAATAAAATTAGTTCGATGGTAAAATTTGATCGGCTGACCTTTTATTGGGGGTGTCAATTAAAATACAACTTAAAAATTCAATTTTATTTATTTTTTATATTTTTATTTTTATTCATTTAATTCAATTTTTATCATAATCATTATTATAATCATAAATTTTCAATTGATCAATTGATTGAATATTCTAGCATTCAATTGATATCTATTATATATGTATTGATTGAATATTTGGGCTGCAAATTGAATCAAAGATAATCAAAACGTAAACAATTTGTAATTTTCATTTTCCAGTTGCCAGTTGTCCAGTTGCCATTACAAATTACTCTTTTAATTATTAGCATTGATTCTTTCTAAATTGCCTAAATTCTCATTTACAGCATATTATTGATTTAAAGTGCAATTCCTAACTCGATTATTCCTCATCTCGTTTTTTACAAAAACGAAAATGGATCACGAACAGTCAAATTCGAAATATTATGGCATTTCGAGATGAAATATCGGATTTTTCAATGTATTTCAAAATGCAGATTCAATTAACAAAATGAAAAATGACTTAAAAATGCATTTTCAATAATTGACTAATTGATCATGAGTTTAAAATAATGAATGAATAAACTAATCAATTTGAAACAATGAGTTTTAACTTATTTGAAGATGTAAAGTTACAATTTAAATTTCACGACGATTCATGCATTATATAAGTTGTGCCTTCATTTTTATGCCCTTATCGATACGAATACGATAATGAAATACTTTATTTTGAACTACATTTCAAAAATTTCGAATTCTAAATTTCCAAGATGGCTGTCTTCAAGTCTTTTTCATCTTAAAAAAAGTCTCAATTCAAACTGATAATGAATAAAAGAGCGAAATTTTATCAATGCCACATTTTCATAATGATAACATAAAAAACGTCCTTAACATAAAAAAATCCTAATTTCAAGCAACATCAAGCACAAGAATCTACAATCAAATCGACAAGCTCACAATTGTAATCTTCATGTACATTTAACTGAATCTCTATAATTGACTTTGAATAAATGGTGGAAAATCCATAGGAAAAATATTTAAAAAGAGGCGGGAAGAGAAAAAAAGCCACGCTGACGTGAAAATGATTCACAGGACGCATAATAGATGCAAATTTCTTGGCTCACAGACACGTGCGCGTGAAGAGATGAATCTTGCGGTTACACGATGGGCAAATGTATTTTTATAACGGAGACATGTACATACGTGTATGCATAACGTGTGAGAATTATCGAATGCAAGGCGGACGTGTTTCGATGAAAAGAAGGAAAAAAAAGGAGAGAATAAACGAGAGACCAAGTCGACGAGTGTCACAAAAGTAACTGGTTAACAGAGTTTACCGATTAACTGGCAGTCTACATATACGAGGGCCTGAAAGAATGATGTGGCTTTTTAGTGACTGAATTAAATAGGGACATGAGCTCATTCCCATTGCGCAATCCATCCCCACTTAAGCTCCAGATATTTATCTGGAAATTTTTTTTATCAATCGTCAAAGCCAATGAACAGATTTTTTTTCGTTAACAATATCAAGGATCCAATCATTGAAGAAAAGGTTTTCCAAGGAGAGAGATTAGAGTCAACTTTTTCACTAAACAAAAATTATTTTTTTTGCCAATTGTCAACGTTGCAATTGCAAACTTGTTGAATGGGAATTCGAGGAATTAGTGGAATTGTCCAGGATTGAAATAATTATGAAGCTAATGTGGGCTTGAAAAGGAGCAAAGTTATTCTGACTCCAAACGCTGTTACGAATCATTCGAAATGAAATTGCAAAAAATTGTTAATGTTCCGTTGAAATATTGAGGCTAAACTGCCTTAAGGGGGGAAACCCATATAAATGGTCGAAGATGACGAGGAATTTCGGGATTTTTTTCCAACGAAACTACCGGACCAATGGTTTTCAACTTTGGAGGCTATTTTATTGTACATTCGAAGACTTGAAAAATATTTTTTTTTTATCGAAAATAAGTATTCATCAGCAGCCTGCAACCAATCGTTGCTGAACGAATTTTTTCCGCGATGTCGAATTGCGGCAGCTGTAGTTTTTTTGTTTTTCTCCCGAAACAAAAAAATCAGAAACCATTACATTCTATATGAGAGTACGCTGTCGATAAACCAAGAAAAAGTTTCAAAAGTTGAATATTGTAATAATGGCGGCACTCTGAGAAAAAATATCGAATTTTCACCGAACATTTTTGTGCAAAAAATGATTGTTAAATTAATTTTTTTTCGAAAATGGAGGTTTATCGACGAGGGTTTGCAATTATGTGTCTGAAAATATTTGGTTGAAATGAATCGGATGAATAGTTTTTTTTTTATCGCTGCTGCAAATTGCGAAAATGTAGTTTCGAGTAAATCGCGTTCAAAAGTTAATCAAAATCTCTGGTATCTTAAAAAAATATTTTTCAAGTCTTCGAAAGTACAATAAAATAGCCTCCAAAGTTGGGAACGATTGGTCCAGTAGTTGCGTTGGAAAAAAATCCCGAAATTCCTCGTCATCTTTGACCATTTATATGGGTTTCCCCCCTTAGAGGAAAAATCAGGGTGAAATCGAAATGAAATTTATTTGTGCTTTTCTTTGAATCATATATTTTCAGAAATATGTAGGTAAAATTTCAAGTTGGAATTTTGAAAATCGACTGAGTTGCAATTACTTTAGTGAGAGCAGATAGCGCGTCCTTGTGAGCAAATTTTAATTTTTTTTCTTATATTTGTAATCACAGTCGCTAAATTTGTACGTAGCCAATTTCAAATTTTTTAATAATTACCATTTTTAAACCTACTCAAATAAGAAAGAAGGTCTTAAAAAAGGAAAAAGATTCAATTCCTCGCCATTTTGTGAATAATCGAAGAAAAAAAAACAATTTATGATAACGATACCTACATTCAATTAAAAAAAATTTTTTTTTTAGATTCTAATCGTATAAAATTTGTTGATAAATATTGCTTAAAATAACTGGAGTATATACTTGATGAAATAACACTAAACCGAGCCTTTAATAATTAGTTATATCTGAGAAAAAATTCTTAAACATTGTCAATTTTTTCATTCCTTACAGTGGCTTTCTCCCTTAAGGGAGTATTCTGGTCTAGAATTTTGAAAAAATATTTTTTTTTGCATTTTCTCAAAATTTAGATTTTTAAGAATATATCCTCGGAAGGAATTTTTTTAATTTCAATAATTTACGGAGTTATCGCTATTTTAGTGACGCAGCAACTACGTTTTAGTTTTTCTCAAAACTACTTTTCTCATCTGCACGTTTGACATGATATCTCAAGTTCTACACAACCGATTTACTTCAAATTTTTTACCAATCTTCAATGTACAACTCTCTATCGCTCCTTCCACTTTTGTGTCAACATTTTTTTTTTTACTATTGTAAAAAAATCAAAAACTGTAGAAAAAAGAGTGAAAACGCCTTTTTTGTTCAGACAGTCGCCATTTTGCGATTTTTTTCCGTTTTCTCTGAGGTGGGGGCTTTAACGACATTCTTACTGATTATGAATCTTTTTTCAAATTTTGTATCGGATGACTGGAAGGGTTGCAATTGTGTCAGCCGACACACCCCTTTTTTTAGCCCCAACTTTATCAACTTATAATTTATTTGAATTTCATTTTTTTGTCCCGAACTTTTTTTTCTATATTGTCAAACTATTAACAAATTTGTTGTAAAATAAAGAATGGTAAAGATATTTTTGGTTTTTTTAGATGAAAATTCGAGCTCGAAGAAACACTCAAAATGTATGTCTCTAGACCAGAATACCGCCTTAAGATAGTATTATTTTTTTTTGCACGAAATGATGAATGATAGGTCATGGATTGATGTGAGTCTGTTGGCGTGCATATCGCAGTAGACTAAAGTGGGATACGGTCACTTCCAATCTATAAATAAAAGTCTTTAATTGTAGCAAGCTCGTAGAAATCAGTGATAGATGTAACGAATGGTCAAGGCCAAAAGCATGAATCGTACGATAAAATCACCCACGCAAAAATCACTGAAATATGAATGCACGTTTATCGTCATTCTAAAACGTTTCTAAAACGCTATAAACATAAAATTAATTTATTCAGAACGCAGAAATGAAATATTGATGATAGTAAAATCGTTAATGAGAGGCTTAGCATTAATATTATGGAAATTTCTTGGCGTATGCACTATTTTGCCTGGGAAAACAAGTATTCAAATACATTGCAATTCATTGGCAGTAAAAAAAAATCAATAAAAATAGGAAGTCCAAATTTGCCCAAAAAGTATTATAAAAAAAATATTCCATTAATAAATGATATTATCATGACAAAAAATAGATTAAATGAAATTTGTCAAGATTTTTGTTGGCTACAAAAAACTGTCTCAGATATTAACTTTAATTAAATCGAGTCCTAATTACCAATAATCTCAATTTCCAGTTTTTTCGCAGCGAATTTTTGAGATCGTACAGCAATTTTTGAAATTTTTTTAGGCATGGTGCAATAACATAAAACAAGCGATACATTTTTCCCATTCACCCATCAAAATCACAATGAAACCTTTTGTCCTTTATGCCTATAAAATTAGGTCAATTCTGTAAAAGAATTGACCTAATTTTAACTTTTGTTTATCAAACGATTCCTGACAAGAATGACCCTAAGAAAGATGATTCCAAAAGGTCGCGTTTATCTATTTTTTTGCAAGGATCACATAAAAAGTGATGAGCAAGGATCTTAAGGACGAAAATGAAGAGAAAACTCACCTTAAGTCTGATAGTTGCTTCGTTGTCCATGTCATTGTACAAGAGTATATTTTCGCGCATTCCAAAACTTTCTCTCACGCCCAAATGATAGAACAAGGCGGACTGTTGAAGTTGCACGCTCAAATCAACGACCGCAACGTCCGCGTTGTAAAACGTGTCCAGCACGTTTGTTTCGCCAAAATCCAATTTTTCAAACTACGTCAAACCATAATACATCACATTTTATGATCTGCCATCCATTTTGCGGTTTTTCGTTGTCGTATGAAATTTTTGAGGAAGAAAAATTTACCTGAATGTGATGCATATTGGCATTCACCAAATTGCAAGCTTGACGAACTTCCTCCAGAGCTCGTTTTCTCTGAGCAAGATGTTCGGGCTGCTGCAAATCGAGGACACAGGCAACGTCCATTCGGGGTCTTCCAGAAATCGTTGTATTGCCGGATACATCGCTGTGCGTACCGACGCTGTCGGTGCTGGAAACACCGTCAACTCCAGGCTGAACCGCCAGAGCTGCCAAAAACGACAATTCCAAGATTTAGAGCTGACCGGTGTAAGCTAATTTTTTGAAAGCGGTATTCCGGTCTAGAAACATGGATTTTGAGAGTTTTGTCGAGCTCGATAACAAAATGTTTTTACCATTCTTTTTTTTACAAAATATTTATTTATATTTTGACAATGAACAAAAAAAATTTCGAGAAACAACAATGAAAATTAAATAACTTATAAGCTGATAACGTTAGGGCTAAAAAAAGGGCTGTGCTAGCTAGCACGATTGCAACCCTTCTAGTCATCCGATACAAAATTTAAAAAAAGATTCTTAATTAGTAAGAATGTGGTTAAAGCCTCTATCTCAGAGAAAACGGAATACAATTTTTTCGCAAAATGGCGGCTGTCTGAACAAAAAAGGCGTTTTTCGAATCTTTTTTCATAGTTTTTAATTTTTTGACAATAGTAAAAAAAAAAATTTTCCTACAAAAGTGGTAGGGGCGATAGAGAGTTATGCATTTAAGATTGGTAAAAAATTTGAAGTAAATCGGTTGAGTAGAACTTGAGATATCATGTCAAACGTGCAGTTGAGAAAAGTAGATTTGATAAAAACTGAAACGTAGTTGTTGCGCCACTAAAATAGCTATAACACTATAAATTATTGAAATTCAAACATTTACTTTTGAGGATACATTCTTGATGGTCTACACTTTAAGATTATGCAAATAAAATTGATTTTTTCAAAATTCTAAACCAGAATACCCTCTTAAAGTACGCTCCGACGTGACGTTGCGTAGTTGCTGCGTCACTAAAATAGCTATAACTCCGTAAATCATTGGAATTTAAACATTTACTTTTGATGATATATTCTTAAAGGTCTAAACTTTGAGAATATGCAACAAAAATTAATTTTTTCAAAATTCTAGACCAGAATACTGCCTTTAAGTTGCGCTCCGACGTAATAGCACTAAGATAGCTACAACTCCGTAAATTATTGGAATTTAAAAATTTCCATTCGAGGATATATTTTTAAAGGACTAAACTTCAAGAATATGCAAAAAAAATGATTTTTTGAAAAATCTACATCAGAATACCCCTTTAAAGTTACGCTCTAACGTGACGGGCGCAGTTGCTGCGCCACTAAAATAGCTATAACTCCGTAAATTTTTGGAATTAAAAAATTTCCTTTCTTGGATAAATTCTTAAAGATCTGAGCTTTGAAAATATGCAAAAAAAATGGTTTTTTCGAAATTCTAGACCAAAATATCCCCTTAAAGTTACGTTCCGACGTGACGTACGTCACTAAAATAGCTGCCTCACTAAAATAGCTATAACTCTGTAAAGTATTAAAATTCAAACATTTACTTTCGAGGATATATTCTTAATTCTCTAAAGATTAAGAACATGCAAAAAAAATTGATTTTTTCAAGATTCTAGACTACAATACCCCTAAAATAACGCTTCGACGTAACGGGAGTAGTTGCTACGTCACAAAAATAGCTATAACTCCGTGAATTATTGGAATTCAAAAAATTTCTTTCGGGGATATATACTTAAAGGTCTAAACTTTAAGAATATGCAACAAAAAAATGATTTTTTCAAAATTCAAGACCAGAATAGCCCCTTAAAGTTACACTCTGACGTGACGGGCATAGTTGCTACGTCACTAAAATAACTATAACTCTATACATTATTGGAATTCAAACATTTACTTTTAAGGATAAATTCTTAAAGGTCTAAACTTTAAGATAGGCAAAAAAATGATTTTTTCAAAATTAGGTTTTTTTTGGGGATTCTATTTGAGTTATAAAATCGTAAAAACGGTAAAATTCCTTACCTGATACTTCCTGAGGATCACCACAAGTCGATGGCATCTTTCAGTCTGTATTCATCTGAGGTATCAAATTAATGCTGCAACAGATCACTGCGCTGTACGCTGGAAGACTATATTTTACTTTCAATTTTTAGTCTCCGTAGGATCAAGGGAGTTGATTCACTCTGGAAATAAAGAATAATAGTGTGGGAAACGAAAAAAAAAAATTTGTAAAGAGTGCTATAGTGGCAAACACAATCTTTTATAATGTGCAAACAAAAGTTCTAAGATTTTTCTTACTCCACATAAACTTTGAAGACAATCAGGAAGAAAATTAAGGGAAGGAAAATATTGAAATTACTATTTGTAAAAAAGTTTCTCAAAGAAGAGAAGAAGAAAATATATTTTAAATATACGAAAAATATAAAAATATATTTTTAAATATCGATTTCACGTGACTTCATAAATTACAAATTATCACACTCTTCCCAATATTTAATTCAATTGTTTCCTAGGAAATAAATTTTGTCAGAGCCAAATAAAGTTGCTAAAGATAATATTCCTTTTTTTTTTAATTATCAAAATTTCAAGCATGAGAAATTTTTTCAAGAAAAATCATATTTCCGAACCTTTAGCAAAAAAAACGATACAAATTTACCAAAAGAATGTGTGACTCTGATCCATAAACAATTTGAATATAATAAATTAATTGATAATTGATAATATTGATTGATTCTTTGAATATAAAAAATTCTTGGGTTTCCTGGGATTTATTCCGCAAAATGTCTTCCTGCAACGCTAGTGAAAATTTGAAAAACGATTTTCTTTGTATCTGTGACAATTTTTGTATACATTTAAAACTGCTGAATACTTTTCTATGTTCTCATCACAGTAAAGTTAGAGTCAATGGATATTTTTCTTCACGGAGAATCTTCGCTTATTTCATTGCAGATCAAAATTTCATGCCAACGTTTTATTTTTATTCGGACATTAATTTTAATTTTAAACAAAAATTGTTCAAACAATTGAGATAAGGAATACAGCTGCAGCAACATTTCTGCACTCGAGCGAACTTTCGAGAATATATATATGTATATATTAATGTAACTTTTCTTCATCTTGTTCGCTCTTTATTTCCAAATTTCATTTCTACGATGTAGACGAATCTGTGATAAACTTTTTAAAATATTAAAATGTGATACTTACTGATTTTTCAAGCGTCGAAAACGAGAATAGAAAGATTCTCCTTCGGCACGAAAGAGGCAGAAACATCTCGTACTGATGAAGCAGCGACGTTTTGTAACTTCGTATATTTTCAAGAATCGAACGTCAAGGCCACTTCGACTGTTTGATTTGGCGCACCGATTAAATTTCCGAAACAAAAGTTTCTCAGAATCAAGCAATGATCGTTGATAAAAAAATATCATTCGGGTATATTTTGGACACGATTTTTTCAACGAGAAGATACGTGATAATTCATTCTAGAAACGTACACATTTCGGAGCACACTGCTCCAAAAAAAAACTCACGCACTACGGAACGTAAAATGGATAATATCAAGACTTGTGAGCTGAGCAAGTGACTTCTGAATTTAGTACACAGATAGCAGAGCAATCGTGAAAAAAGACTTTCGCGTCGATAAGCCAGAAACACGATGGTAACTTACCGACTGTGGGTAAAATCGCCGAGGATCCAGAATCGAACGATAGATCATAACAAATTTTATTTAATCGAAAAATAAAATAAATAAAATATCGACACACCCCCACTCAAAAGTTTGGATACACTTGTCGACATTTCTTGCCGCATTAGAAGTTGCATAAGTCCGTCAAAAAAAAGATATTCAAATTTTAAAAAAATCGTTTTTTGGGAAGGGATTTAGCTGTTTCACTTTTTTTAAAAATATTTATTATGATTTTTTTTCGACCCGGACGCATTTTTGAACGTGAGCGGTTTTTGGCCTTTTTTGACCATCGCGAATTGGACGCACAATTTAAGGATATTTTTTTTGTCTTTTTTATCTACGGCACATTTAGAAGAATTAGCAAACGCTGCATTTCCGTTCTTTAAAAAATTACGGACGATTTTTTCTCGCAGTTATTTCACTTTTGGCCATAAAAGACAAATTTTGAAAAATCAACGTAACTTAAAAACTATAGAGTTGAAGAGAAAATGTCAAGTATGAAAAAAGTAGTGTAGGTATATAGGGAATCATCTGGAATTATTTCAGAATTTTCCTATGTAACTTTTTTTTTCTACAATTTTTTCTATTTTCGCTCGAAACTCTGATGATCATGTTCCAGCGAAAAATTGTATTTGATTGAAATATCCGTACCTTGTGATAAAATAAAAATCTGAAAAAATTCAGCAACATTTGGCATGCTATAAACAAAAATTATCAATAATAATATCGCCGAAAAGTTATTAATAAATTGTTTAAACAATCGTTTAAACAATTTGTTATTGGCAATATTATTATTGATGAACAATGATCAATAATTATTGATGATAATTGTTGTTTATAGCATGTCAAATGTTGCTGAATTTTTTCAGATTTTTATTGTATCACGAAGTACGGAAATTTCAATCAGATACCATTTTTCGCTGGGACGTCATCATCAGAGTTTCGACCGAAAATAGTAAAAAAAAAAATTTCATACGAAAATTCTGAAATAATTCCAGGCGATTCCGCATACACCAACGCTACTTTTTTCACACTTGACATTTTCTCTTGAACTCTATAGTTTTTGAATTACGTTGCATCTTTCAAAATTTGTCTTTTTTAGCCAAAAGTGAAATAAATTTGCAAAAAAAAAATCGTACGAAAATTGTCTTAAAACAAAAATGGAACCCTTCAAAAAGGCAAAAAAACGGTCACGTTCAAAAGTGCATACCGGATCGAAAAAAAATCATAAAAAATATTTTTAAAAAAAGGAAACAAAACTGAATTCCTTCCCATCAAAACGCTTTTTTAAAAATTCGAATATCTTTTTTTTTGACGGAGTTATGCAACTTCTAATACGGCAAGAAATATCGACAGGTGTATCCAAACTTTTGAGCAGGGGTGTATAAATAAATATTGTTTCCATCATTAGGAAGAATGTGAGGTATAAAAAAATATACATAAGAAATTTGTGATACTTCTACAATTTTTTTTAAATTTCTTCTTCTCAAATTGACGCCTACGATAATTAATTTTTAATTTTTAATTTTTTTTAAATTTTTAATAATTAATTTTTACCTTAATTCTAAATTAGTACCTTAGGTCAGGTGTCTCCACATAAAAAAAAAAAAATTAACAATTTTCCATTGACATGGATCCTAAAACAACAGCTATCTCTCCCGCACTCGTGAATTTATTTCATTTTAATTCAAGGATTAAGTGAGTTCAACTCTTCGTGGTCACACTTATCGGGGTCGACTTGACCTTGACTATTTTTGAACAAGTATCGTGACCAAACTATCGGTCGAAAAAATCTCAAAAAATTGCAGAACACCCTTCAAACATTCTAGTTGACGTATTAAAAATTAGTTTATAAAAAATCAAAAGTCTATAAATTAAAAAAAATTCACAACGAAAAAAGAAAATAGTGGGGTCGTTTTGACCCCGTGTGACCCCAAGGTTGAGGAAGGTCATTCGTTGATTTTAGGGAGAATGATTAATTCATTTTAAGATAAAAAAATAGGTTGATTAATCATTCTAACAAATTGTAGTGAATTTTGTAACTCCCTTCCATCTAATTTCTTACCTTATTTAAATCAAACAGACTTTGAAATGGAAGAAAAGAAAGAAGGCGTTCATGGGAGACTATCAAGTTACATTCCGAAACGTGTAGTGGAAACCAAGAGAAATTCCATCTCCTTATTGACACAGATTCGTAAAACGAATATTTCGTCTCGCGAACAAACAGAGAGTGAGAGTAATCGAGATCGAAGCTCAGAACTCTCAAGTCTGGTGCCAGGAGTTCATGAAGGGACTTTGGTACCAGATTGCAGCGTCTATATCTTCAGCAGTAGGAGCGCCTGATCGTGACCGTGTTTATTAAGTGCAACCTCCTCAATTGCTCGTCGATATTATTTCTTGAGACCCTTGTGTCGACATATGGGGCTTCCAACCATTCGTCGCAAAACACTTTTGTCGATCAAGTAGAGTCGACAAATGAACAGGGCAGCAGAAAGTCACTGCAAGTCTTGGCTGATCGCGAGACGAGGCGAGAAAGAGAGAAGGAGCGATAAATAT
The DNA here is from genome assembly GCA_946863875.1 of Alloplasta piceator. Taxonomy (NCBI): domain Eukaryota; kingdom Metazoa; phylum Arthropoda; class Insecta; order Hymenoptera; family Ichneumonidae; genus Alloplasta; species Alloplasta piceator. The sequence continues at coordinate 54,120,486 of OX333073.1, forward strand.
GCGAACAAGGCGCGTAGCCAGAGTTTGTGGGTCACTCAGGTTCAATTGAACTCGGTGCTACAGCACGGAGCACCGTGGAAACGTACCAATGAACTCCGGATGAACAGGGTCGCATGAACGTCGAGGAACAATCGCCTCTTCTTACGTATACAAACACGTGTTACACGTGCAACTCGAAATTGAAGAGCAGATCGTCACTATTCGCACAGCATGTGCATTAGGAGACAATGAAAATTATGCGTGTGAAAATTCATAGCGGAAAACTCATTTTTCCTTCATTCAACGTGAATCAAGGAACGTTTCACTGCCTCAAAGGAGCGTTCAATTACAAAATCAAATGTCATTACTATATTTATTGGAATATATTAATTGTAATTCCTTAAAGTGTGTATTAAGCTTTGTGAAGATTAGCGACAAACATTATTTCCTAAACTCCAGCGTTAAATGAAGGAAAGTAAGGAAATAGAAGATAACTAGATAACTAGATAACTAGAAAATAGAAGATAGACTAGGACTCAGATAACTCTAGAAAATGAAGATAACTTAAGAGTATTCTGGGCTGGAATTTTGAAAAAATCATTTTGTTTTTTGCATATTCTTAACGTTTTGACCTTTGAGAATATATCTTCGAAAGAAAATTTTTCAATTCCAATTATTTGCGGAGTTGTAGCTATTTTAGTGACGCAGTACCTATGCCCGAAACGGCGTCACGTCGGAGCGTAACTTTAAGGGGATATTTTGGTCTAAAATTTTGAAAAAAATTATTTTTTTTGCATATTCTCAAAGTTCAGATCTTTCAGAATATATTCTCGAAAGGAAATTTTTTAATTCCAAAAATTTACGGAGCTGTAGCTATTTTAGTGACGCAGCAATTACGCCCGTCACGTTGGAACGTAATTTTAGGGGTGTCGTGGTCTAGAATTGCGAAAAAATTAATTTTTTTGCATGTTCTTAATGTTTAGACCGTTAGGGATAAATCCTCGAAAGTAAATGTTTGAATTTCAATAATTTACAGAGTATAGCTATTTTAGTGAGGCAGCAACTACGTACGTCACGTCGGAGTGTAACTTTAAGGGGATATTTTGGTCTAGAATTTTGAAAAAAAATCATTTTTTTGTGCATATTCTCAAAGTTCAGACCTGTCAGAATATATTCTCGAAAGGACATTTTTTAATTCCAAAAATTTACGGAGTTGTAGCTATATTTTAGTGACGCAGCAACTACGCCCGTAACGTCGAAGCGTAATTTTAGGGGTATTTTGGTCTAGAATTTTGAAAAAACCAATTTTTTTGCATTTCCTCAAAGTTCAGATCTTTAAGAATATATCCAAGAAAGGAAATTTTTTAATTCCAAAAATTTACGGAGTTATAGCTATTTTAGTGACGCAGCAACTACGCCCGTCACGTTAGAGCGTAACTTTAAAGAGGAATTCTGATGTAGATTTTTGAAAAAAATCATTTTTTTGCATATTCTTGAAGTTTAGTCCTTTAAGAACATATTCTCGAAAGGAAATTTTTTAATTCCAATAATTTACAGAGTTGTAGCTGTTTTAGTGATATCACGTTGGAGCGCAACTTTAAGGGGGTATTCTGGCCTAGAATTTTGAAAAAATCAAATTTTTTGCATATTCTTAAAGTTTAGACCTTTAAGAAGATATCATCGAAAGGAAATTTTTCAATTCCACAAATTCACGGAGTTGTAGCTATTGTAGTCACGTCACGTCAGAGCAAAGCGGACTGCTCAAAATTGATTTTCTCAGCAAGGCTGACATCTCAAGTTCTACACCATCGATTTACTTCAAATTTTTTACCAATCTTCAATGTATAACTCTCTATCGCCCCTACCAATTTTGTATCAAAATTAGGTTTTTTTACTATTCTAAAAAAATTAAAAATTAAAAAAAGCGTCGAAAAACTCCCGTTTTGTTCAGACAGTCGCCATTTGCCAAAATTTTTGTTTTCTGTTTTCTCTGTGGTAGGGTCTATAACAACATTCCCAATAATCAAGAATCTTTTTTTAAATTTTGTATCGAATGACTAGAAAGGTTGCAATCGTCTCAGACAGCACACCCCTTTTTTAGCCCCAACTTTACGAGCTTATATAACTTATTTCATTTGCATTTTTTTTCTCGAAATGTTTTTTGTTGATTATCAAAAAATTAATGAATATGTTGTACAAAAAAAAATGGTAAAAATATATACATTTTTTTTTTCGAGGTCCAATAACGATAACATTTTGATTCATATTCATTTAATTGGAGTCACACTCCCATTATACTTCTTCAGATTTAAAAAAATAAAATCTCAGCCCCTTCGTCTTCTACATTATTTTCTATTTTCAGAGAAACAAACATGAGCAGTATCTCAAGAATATCGCTTACAAAGCAAACGCTTTTGAAATAGTCGCTAACTTTGAATCTTGCGCCTTTGATGAAGAAGAACGCCAACGCTTTCGTTCTGAATTCGCGAGATCTTCTCGACTCGCACTGCCAAAAATTGCCATCTAAAAATATACAAACCGCGTCGTTGTGAGCTGCAAGGGAATATATTTATATTTAATGGCAGTTTCCAGGACAATTTCTCATATGAATTGGCAGATTCCAGGACTTTTGTTGGTTTCCAGGACAGTCCTGGAAGTTTATTAAAACAATTCATTTAATTTCCCTAAGGAAATTTTTTCTAAGAAAGAAAACAAACCTAAAAACAACCGTGGAAACTCGGTTCCTTCAAATAATTTCCTTAAGGAAATTTTCGAAAGGAAATAATTTCCTCAAGGAAATTTTCACAAAGAAATAATTTCCTTAAGGAAATTTTCACAAGGAAATAATTTCCTTAGGGAAATTTTCATAAAGAACTAATTTCCTTAAGGAAATTTTCATAAGTAATTTCCTTAAGGAAATTTTCATGAGGAAAGAATTTCCTTAAGGCAATTTTCATAGAGAAATAATTTCCTTAGAGAAATTTTCATAAGAAAATAATTTCCTTAAGGAAATTTTCATAAGGAAATAATTTTCGTAAGGAAATTTTCATAAGGAAATTTTCTATAGTCCTGGAAACTGTCATTAAGTATAGTTATATATCTATATATGAATGCATGAATGTGCGACGCGTGGGTCGGAAGACGCGGGCGTCTTCCGCGAATAGTGGGGCGCCTTGATGCGCGGAGCGGCCACTCCGCAGCGCTCCCCTTTGATTAGGAATTCATGATATCAAAGGAGTCGCGCGCGCTACCGAGGTTCGCCACTTGATACCAGCGCGCTGATCATGCGATCCTGTTCCAGGGGGTCCCCAAGAACTGGCCTGCCCCACGGTCGCCAGCCATATGTCAACGTCCATACGGTCTCCGACGACTATGTTACATCAGTCCTCATTCACTGGATCGACCTCTCGATGTCTATGTGTGTGTGTGTGTGTGTGTTGGTGGGCGGAGGTATGTGATGTATATGGGGCATTCCAATACCAAGTCGACCTGAGTGTGACCCTCGATCTCGCTGATTTCGTTTACGATTTTTTATATGATTCTTTCAACTCAAAATAGCATTCAGAATTTTTTTCAGATTTTTAAAACCAAATTTGAGCACGTTATGATTTTTTGAACATTTTTTTCGAAAACCTCGAAGGCCGTAATTTAAAAATCTGAAAAAATTGTCAAAAATCCAGTGTCAAATATGAAAATTTTTAACCCAAAATTCATGATCTCCAGGATTTCGCTTCCACCTCGATTTTAGGTTTTTACGAAGAAAACATTTTTAAAAAAATAGATGTAGAAATTGATCTACCGTGAAAAGTGGCTTGAATATTTTTATCGTTAACCAACTATTTTTGAATTTTTTTTCACTTTTTTCAAAAAATAGTTTGTTCATTTCTGAATCTATTTTTTTTACGTTTTCTTCATAAAAACCTAAAATCGAGGTGGAAACGAAAGCCTGGACATCATGAATTTTGGGTCAAAAATTTTCATTTTTGACACCGGATTTTTGAGAATTTTTTCAGATTTTTAAATTACGGCCCTCGAGGTTTTCGAAAAAAATGTTCAAAAAATCATAACGAACGCAAATTTAGTTTTAAAAATCTGAAAAAAATTCTGAACGCTACTTTGAGTTGGAAGAATCATATTCAAAATCGTAAACGAAATCAGCGAGGTCGAGGATCACACTCAGGTCGACTTGTATGGAATGCCCCATATGATGGTGTATACGGCGTGTGTTTTCATGTTGCATTTTTCTTCGCGCGTTTATTCGTCGTGTAACTGCACCCATGGCTCTATTAACTTTTCTTTAATTCATTAAAACATTATTAATTAACAGGATGGAGTATTATTGATAACGGTATGATTTTGATTATCGATAATCGGTAATCAATTGACCAATATTCATCAAATTAGTTTGGGTTGTGAAATTGGGAATAAAGTTTTTGTGATGATTTTTTTTTGCTTTTTAACAGCATTTTAGGAGCAATGTTTGAATTGTGAAGAATTATTGAATTATTGAATTATTATTTATTTATTATGAATTGTAAAAGACCTTTTTGAAAAGAGGGTCCAGACTTAACTCCATTATAATTATATATTTTTGCAAAAAAAAATTACCATGTGTTCTTCAGATGTTCATTTATCAAATACTGAACTCTTGTAGAAATTTATAATTTTAGCAATAAAAAAATTCGCAAAAATGTGCCTGTTTTCGACGACCTATTGACACAATTTCTTATGTAATTGCACCAATTGGTATAATTTTTAAAGGAGATTAAAGCGCGGCATATTAGGATAATTAGTACTAAATTTAAGAAATCGTCTTCACAACTTCCGAAAAATCGTGGTAGCGATTAATTTTCCAGCTGTTATCAGCTGTTTTTACTTAATTCACGAAATAATTTACATTCAATCAATTTTCAGTGATTCTTGATTCTTAGCCATGGCGAAAAGTTTGAGGACAAAACTTCAAAAAAAGTCTGGAACGTTTTTTTATGCCATTTCGTCGGAAGTCAACGTAAACTTATTTAACAAATGGCATTTTAAAGGGAAAGAATTCGGTTTCATTTCCTGCTTTAAAAATAATTTTTACAACTTGTTTTTAGATTTGGACTCTATTTTGAAAACAACTGTTTTTCGCCTTTTTCCCCCTCTCTTCTTTTTTTGAATACATTCTTACGATTGGATTCATAAAAGGGAAAGTTTAAGCTTCAATTTCCTTTTTTTTTTTTAATTCGAGCGATTTTTTTTCCCAAAATTATTCTGTTTTCTGTGAAAAAAGACAAAACTTGAAAAATCCCGTATAACACGAATACAAAGAGGTTTCATGAAAAACTTCAAGATAGCAAAAAGTTGCGTCTGTCTTATTTGAATTCAGAGGTATTTTTTCAAATTTATATTTCTAAAATTTTATTTTCTTATTTTCAACTCGAGAACTATGGGATTATTGACAAAATTTCATGAGGGGAAAATACTTTATTTTACTATTTTTTTACCAACACTTACTTTTATTATAACAACACATTGGAATTACCTCAACATGAGAAAAAAAAATTTTGGACAAAAAAATCTGAAAAAATTCCTTCGAACTCAAAAAAAAAACAGACGCAACTTTTTGCCAAATTGAAATTTCATTAATCCTCTTTGTTTTCGTGTTATACGGGATTTTTCAAATTTCTTCTTTTTTCACAAAAAACTGAATAACTTTGGAAAACAAAATCGCTGAAAGTTTTTCAAAAAAGGAAATTGAAGCTCAAACTTTCCCCTTTATGAATCCAATCGTAAAAATGTACAAAAAAAAATTCCACCGAAAAGTTGAGTGCACCTGAAAAGAGGGAGGGTAAAGTGAAAAACAGCTGTTTTCAAAATGGAGTCCAAACTTAAAAAAAATTGTAAGAATAATTTTGAAAACAGAAAATGAAGCCGAATTCTTCCGCTTTAAAATGCCGTTTGTTAAATTAGTTTACTTTGACTTCCGACGAAATGGCGTAAACAAACGTTCCGGACCTTTTTTGAACTTTTGTCAGGAAACTTTTTGAAGGTAGTGTATATCAATATACGTCCTCTGGGATTTTTTTTTGCGTTGGACAAATCCAAGTTCACAGCAGCAGGAGGATGCTGATTGCCTGATCCTCCTGGTGTACCGCGGTGTAGGAAATTGCTCAAGGAATGCGTGTACTTGCGTGTACGTACACCTCACTTCCACTGTTGATCAATGTCACGGACGAGAATCCTTACCTATGTGGCGCACAATCTCTGTGTTGAGAGCAATGGAAATACACAAAGGAAACAGGAGTATTGGAGAGAGTACTGAGTTTGTGTTACCAGCGAAGTGTGTTCTAACTTCTGGATGCGGCGTTGCGCCAGATTCGCAGATGACCTTGAAAAAATTCCAAGGTCTCTATGCTTAAGATGAGAAAATTAATTTGTCACTAAATTTTTATACAATTTGCCAATTAATTTAATTGGTAATATTAATTAATTTATTCTGAAAGCTCCGAATTATGATGATCCATTTGAGTCTCATTTCGACCCTTCATCTGTAATCTGTAACTTTGTCCCCAATCCATAATCTTATCATGTCAAAACGGGACCAGAAAAAATGTAGATTACAAGATGATAATATTCAAGTTTATTGATTGTTCGTAAATGATAATAACGGTCCCAGCCTCTTGAATCCTACAGGGACTGATTCTGGGTCATTTTTGTCCTGTTATCATATTCATTAATTCTGTTGCTAAAAAATAATATTAATATCATAGTAATAATTAAATATTCATGAGATTGAAGAGCGAATAATTTCCACCGGAAGAGAATGCCTATTATTCGAGATTTATGGTTTATAGTGAATTTTCAATATACTTTGTGATCCACAAACATATTTTGTGTAATTATGGAAAAAATAAAATTTACGAATTCACGTTGATTTGTAGGGGGATTTAATATGATTATTTTCCGAGGAGAATTTTCCTTGTTGCGCCAAAACTCTGACCAGCCTGAGTCGCACCCTTATTTTGACCAGCTTGAAGGCCAATCAAACCTTCACCAGCGCGCAATTGTTCCTCGGTGAAGGCTCGTTTGTTCTCCTCGGCGGGTTTAGGTCCGAGCCAAGGACCTCTCCACTCGGGATGTTTGTAAGTCTGCGAGAGCAGAAAAATTGTGATTGTCTTTGAAAATACTAAAATAACAACAAAGACTAGAAATTGATTTTAGAGACTCACAGTGCGACCAATGGCGAAAATCGTGTTTGTCACTTGGGCAATGTTCTTCCGTTCCATAAGATCGACAGCCTGAAATAGGTCGACGTCAGGTACACCGTATTTCACGCAAGCTTTCTGGAATCTAAAAAAAAAAATCGCTTAGTTCAGTAAAATAGGTCTTTATCGCTCCTTCATAGAAGAGATTCGTATATTTTTGAAATTATAGTTTCAAGTGTCGATTGGCTCAAAGTGTATCGAAACTCCTAGAAATAATAGGAATTAATGGTGTAACTTTCTCATTAGAGAAGAATTTTTATCTGCAACCTTCCGTGGTCACACGGGGTCAAAACGACCCCACTACTTTTTTTTTCTTCTTTATGAATTTTTCTAAATATATAGTCATTTGATTTTTTAAAAACTTATTTTTCATACATCAACTAGAATGTTTGAAGGATGTTCTGTAATTTTTGGAGATTTTTCCGACCGATAGTTTGGTCACAATACTCGTCCAAAAATGGACAAGTTCAAATCGACCCATATAAGTGTGACCACGAAGAGTTAATTGATTAATTAAATTTTTTTTAATAATTTTTCTAATTCCAGAGATATTCGATCTGAAAATTTGGCTTGTGCCTTAAAAGACCCAGTGTACAGACAGTTAACCCAGTCACCCAGTTAATTAACGTGCAAGTCATAATTTGAATAGCATGAAGACTTTTTATCCTTCGATAATTTTTTTTCCACAAAACGATCGTCAAAGAATCTCCAAGTGCGATAAAGTAAAAATTCTTATAAAAAAATACCATTTAACGTTTTAACTAGCAAATTTTTTTTTGAATTTCTTAAGAGGTTACTTCCCAAAGTTGTACAGGGTTTATAGTAAAATATCAAAGTTAAACATGATAAAAAAATTTAAATATAAAAAAAAACTGAAAAAATGACAACTGACGAAAAAAAATGATAACTTTTTTATTTTTCGATAAAAATGGTTAAAAATTGACTGAGTTTGCTTGATATATAGCACTACAAGAAAAAAATAGTAGTAGTAAAATAATATAATAGTCCTTAAAATTAAGGAAATTTAGCCCTGGGGTATTTTGTGTGTCAAGTAAGGAGTTAAAATAAATTACCCCAAACTTTAAATCATCTTTGATTGAAATTCAAAGTACCTTCACGAGTATCCCAAAGCTCAATTCGCAAATTATTATGAGAAAATAAAGTGAAAACCCTTCGGAACTCCCTTTGACGATGGGCTTGGCGAAGGGGGAACCAGTTGGGCAGAGTCGAAAGAGAAACAAAAGAGGGGTTAACGCCGTTCGGTTCTTTGAAATCCTCCTACGTCGGTATGCTTTCCTGACATCGGGTTTGAGTTAGTGACGCGCTTCTATTGTCTGGACGCTAATTATCGCCGAGTAACTAATTAACTACTTCGACGCCTCGAGAAGCCGACGACTTTGATACTGAGCAGCGACGTTGCTTTGTGGCTGTCTTTAAACACGCGTCTCCGTGCCTTGATGGCGAGTATCCCTCTCACAGAAATGACGCGTCTCGTGTCCCCGATCATCGGGATCACAGAAGCACGGCGGAGGTTATGAGAGTCACGAAATCTTCGAAATAGCGGGTCTCCGCGTGCAGCGGCGACGAGGGCGCCGCCTGGCGGTGGCGTCACTGTACTAAGCGCGCGCTCGCCGCGTACGCTAAGGAATTTCGTCTGCCCTTCTCGTTCGGATGACTTCCTGATTCCCGGCGCGTCTGCCGCATATGAGCACCTTACCAACATCGCATTTTATCCGGCCACACATGTGAATTCTCCCATTTCCCCTCTACAAGTCGTGATCGATTTCGGGCAACACGGGATAGAGAATCCAAAGGGGCTTGGAATTCTCAAGATCAGACGAATTCCGACACTTGAATGAGCAATTTCGGGATTTAGAGAAAGTCGAGACGGAAATTTTAGATGAGAACTATGGAATATTGTTTTTATTTGGAATTTTGATGACTGAATTGTTGTTGGGTTTTGGAGGATTGTTTTTGCACTTTTTAATGACAGTGAAAAAATTTATCGCGTTTTTTCTTTGCGAGTTTCTCCGCGGAAATATTTAAGGATAGGCCGAGGGCCTCACTCAATTTATTTTTGTACGATGAATATCCGCGTTATTAGATAATTTAATCTAGGCAACGGATGCCGCGAGTATTCTTGCATTTTATTTACTTAATTCAGAGTGCATTTAGATTTAGTGCACTGTAAAAAATGTTATTAAATCTTAGATACGATAGTATATGAAATTTAATATACTGTATATGCATAAAAACTTCATATTTTTCAATTAAATTTAATACAAAAATTTTTGTATTTGTATACACTATTTTTAGAAAGATTCCCCATCGAATCGCTACAAAAATTTCTTTACGTAATTCTTTTCCAACTTTTTATAGCAAATTGACAAGATTTTTTTTCCGGATGAAGGATTAACTTGTATTGTTCAATTTAAATAAAATATTTTTATTAATTAATTTTTCTAATAATTTCAAATAAATAAATGAAATATTTCAATCATTTATGATTAAATTTTTTTATTATTTATTGAAATAAAATTCAACAGATGATTTCAATCAAATATTTTGATTATTTGATTTACCTAATAATTTGAAATAAATAAATAAAATATTTTAATCACTTATAATTTAATTTTTTAATTATCTGTTGAATTTATATTCAAGAGATTGATATTCAAATTAAATTTGGAATAATCAAAATTCGCGTTTTTGTATAATTGTATCGTATATCTTACGATCTATAGTTGATCGTATCAACTTGAGGCAGGCCAGTATTTACGGTTCCCCTTTCTATCAGAGAAGCATGACAATTGCTTCACGTGTATTTCATCGTCACAGACGGCGGATTTTTTTTTTCTATTCGTCGCGAGACATTTTCACGTCTAGCCGCGTCTTTGCAACCACAACGATACGGTTATTGGCATCTTATTCATTAATTGGCACACTGAAAAAACAGTTTAATTGTAGTAAAGAAATATATCTAGTTGGCACTTTTACTTAAATATTCCTTAACTGTCACAAAATTTGTTAGTCGTTAAGAAATATTGTCATTGTGTCAAAATAATTTATTAACTGTTAAAAAATATTTATTCAATTTATTAACTATTAACAAATAATTGATTTCGCCATATTCAACTTAACATTTATTAACAGTTAACAAATCCTGGTACATTTTTTTCTCAACAGTTTATTTGTAGTAAGGAAATACATTTAGTTGGCACTTTTACTTAAATGTTCCTTAACTGTCACGAAATTTGTTAGTCGTTAAGAAATATTTCATTTGTGTCAAAATAATTTATTAACTGTTAAAAATTATTTGTTCAATTTATTAACTGTCAACAAATAATTGATTTCGCCACATTCAACTTTACATTTGTTAACAGTTAACAAATCCTGGTACATTGTTCTCTCAGTGCAGTATTAATTTCAAAACATTCTGCCCATTCTCATTAATTCTGCTCCGTTTTGCTTCTCCTATCAAATTCATTCCGAATTCTCTAAATTAATCAAGGATCTATCTCTGTATAATACGAATATCTTAGGATAATAAATCCTACTTAAATACTATTTTTTTAAAAAGCCTAATTGTCGCGGTAACCCGATTAAGTAATAACAAATTAATTTCCGATCGAACAGACCCTGGAAATTTAAATTTAAATTTAAAAAATGGCCTTCACTCTATTGCTTCTCTTAACCATGGGAAAAATATTTAAAAAATAAAGGAAAATATTGTTGAATTTATCAATGAAAAGTTCCTGGCAAATTGCACTGATATTGAGGAGACCAAATTTATTTGCCTCGACAATGAAAAAGAAAAACATAACAAATTTTCTTGACTTCGGTAGCGTGCGAAAATTCCATATTGTCCCATCAAAGAAGTGTCCCAAATTTGCTGGCATTGCTCTGTATTGTCGCGAAGGGGGCATGCGTGCATCGCGTGCATGCGCGTAAACAGACCGTCTTCTTTGATATTCGTCCCGAGTGTCTCTATTCGCGGGTGTCGCGTTAAAAAGTACGATATCAAACGAGTAGTGGGGCGAATGATGCGCAGCGCGGCCACTCCGCATTACTCCCTTTTTACACGAGTAGCATGAAAGATGAACAAGTGAATTTCTCGTCGTACGTCGATACTATGAGCTCGTTCCGTCCCGTAAATGCGATATTAACAATAAAAATCGCAAAGAGATCGGTTGGCACTTGGGAATCGAGGAACTGGTTCTTTGAGGGAGTTTTTGGTCTAAAATTTTGAAAAAATCAATTTTTTTTTGGATATTCTTTAAGTTTAGACCTTTAAGAATATATCCTCGAAAGGAAATCATTAATTTCCAATAGTTTGCGGAGTTAAAGCTATTTTAGAGACGCACCAACTATGCCCGTCAGGTCAGAGCGTAACTTTAAGGGGGTATTCTAGTTTAGAATTTTGAAAAAATCAAATTTTTTTGCACATTCTTAAAGTTTAGATCTTTCCGAATATATCCTTGAAAGGAAATTTTTTATATCCAATAGTTTACAGAGTCATAGCTAATTTAGTGACGCAGCAACTATGCCCGTCATGTCGGAGGGTAACTTTAAGGGGGTATTCTGGTCTAGAATTTTGAAAGAATCAATTTTTTTTGCATATTCTTAAAGTTTAGACCTGCAATAATATATCCTCGAAAGGAATTTTTTTAATTCCAATACTTTACGGAGCTGTAGCTATTTTAATAACGCAGCAACTATGCCCGTCACGTCGGAGCGTAACTTTAAGGGGGTATTCTGGTCTGGAATTTTGATAAAATCTATTTTTTTGCATAGTCTTTAAGTGTAGACCTATAAGAATATATCCTAAAAAGGAAATTCTTAAATTCCAATAATTTACGGAGTTATAGCAACACGGAGAAAACGAGATGAAAAATTATTGCACATATTATCAGGAATATTATAGTAATTACGATGTTTATAGTAAAATTACTATGTTTTATAGCAATTCTTACAGAAATTATCTTACTTTATATACATATAGTCTATAGGACATTCTTCAAGAATGTTTTAATTTTTACTAAACAAAACGGCTCCGTTTTCTCCATGTATTTTAGTGATGCAGCGACTATGCCCGTCACGTCAGAGCGTAACTTGCAGGGAGTTTTCTGGTTTAGAATTTTGAAAAAAAAACCATTTTTTTTGCATATTCTCAAAGTTTAGACCTTTAAGAATATATCCTTCAAAGGAAATTTTTTAATTCGTTAGTTTACAGAGTCATAGCTATTTTAGTGACGCAACAACTATGCCTGTCACGTCGGAGTGTAACTTTAAGGGGGTATACTGGTCTAGAATTTTGAAAAAATCATTTTTTTTTGCACATTCTTAAAGTTTAGACCTTTAAAAATATACCCTTGAAAGGAAATTTTTTAATTCCAATACTTTACGGAGTTGTAGCTCTTTTAATAAAGCAGCAACTATGCCCGTCACGTCGGAACGTAACTTTAAGGGTCTGGTCTGGAATTTCGAAAATATCATTTTTTTTTTATATATTCTTGAAGTTGAGAATATATTCTCGAAAAGAAATTTTTTAATTCCAATAGTTTACGGAGTTATAGCTATTTTAGTGACGCAACAACTACGCTCGTCACGTTCGAGCAAATGGGACCACAAACGTTTTTCTCAAAATTACTTTTCTCATGATATCTCAAGTGCTACTCAACCAATTTACTTGAAATTTTTTAACGATCTCAAATGTATAACTCTCTATCATCCCTTTCACTTTTGTAGCCAATTTTTATTTTTTTTACTATTGTAAAAAGATAAAAAAACCATGAAAAAAGAGTCCAGCGCCTTTTTTGGTTCAAACAGCCGCCATTTTGTGTTTTCTCTTAGATAGAGGCTACAACGACATTCCTACTAATTAAAAATCTTTTTTTTAAATTTTGTATCGGATGACTAGAAAGGCTGCAATCATCTCATCCAGCAACGCCCCGTTTTTAGCCTCAGCTTTACCAGCTTATAAATTATTTATTTTTCATTTTTTTTTCTCGAAAATTTCTTTGTCTATTGTCAAAATATTAATAAATATGTTGTAAAGAAAATGGTAAAAATATTTTTTGTTTTTTTTTTTATCGAGCTCGACAAAACGCTCAAAATGTATGTCTCTAGACCGGAAAACCGTCTTAAGGGACGGTTTTTTGGTTTCTCTACGATTGGTAATCACCGGCGAGAGTTTACCATCGACGTACGACAGGAAATTCACTTGTTCAACTTTCATGCGACTCGCGTAGAAAGGGAGTAACGCGGAGTGGCCGCGCTGCGCATCATTCGCCCCACTACTCATAAAATACCGTGCTTTTTAACATGACACCCGCGAACGGAGACACTCGCGTCGAATATAAAACAAGTTTGCATGCACCAAGAAGAGAGATTTATTTGAATCAAATGAATTTTTCCAATTTATTCAAATGCGGACCTAATAAACAGCTTATTAGACAAATATTTGAATAAAATTTTATTTGTTTTAAATAAATTTATTAGAGGGAAATTTATTAGGCCATATTTATGCGAATACGGGCCTAATAAATAAATAATAAATGAAATGCAATGAACAAATGAAATAAATAATAAATGAAATGGCAGATGAATGAAAATTTATTTATTCTAAATAAATTTATTTGAACTAAATTAATTGTTTCTCTCGGTCTGTCCCTTTTTTGATAGATTTATTTCTTCGACTTATTTTTCAATTATTTAAACAAATGAAAGTTTATATGATGAATCTGCCCCTCTTCAGATTTTTGAAAATCTTGAAGAAAAAAAAGGTGTGAAAAAAAATCATGAATTTCACGATTTCATGGAAAAAGATTAGAATCTGAAAACGTGGGGCTCACGATTAAATGATTTTTACTACCTTCTCACATCCAAATATCTTATCAGGATGGCAGCAAAGCGATAAAGGCAATTCGAGCCTCTCACCTGTCTATCATAACATCTCTCGTATCTCGAATGCACATAAACATCCATGAACAATTGTGAAACACAATTTTCAAAATTCTAGACAACCTTCTAAAAATTGACCGGAAACGAGGGCAAATAATTGACAAAAAATCTAAAACGCTCAAACAGAATTTTCCAAATCTGCCAAAATAATTGAATTTGATTTAGGGATAGTAATCGGCCAAGTTCCGTGGAAAAAATATAGAATTAGAAGTATATTTCCAAACTGAAAAAGTGTTTTTTTTTCCATTTGGAAAAATTTCAATTCCAAACAAACTCTCCGGTTCTCAATCAATTCCTGGCGAAAAAAAATGCTTTTTCTCATCAAAGATGAGCAAACACATCCCGAAGAAGATGCAAATGGGAGAGTATTTCTCACGGTTTAATTTCGAAAATTGAAAAAATAAAATAAACAAGGCAATTTAAGGGGAAGGCCGCGTCTCGATGGCGGCGTGGGACTATCTGTTTCTATCGGGAATTTCTGGCAAGTCTCAATGAATAAGCGATGGTCCCGACCTCAGACTTTGTCAGTGTTCTCGGACCCGGCAATCACGACGATCGAGGAGTCTTCAACGGTCTTTCACACCTGCGCGCGAAAACAAATATGGCGATGGAGGCCAATCGTTGATGGGCTCTCTCTCTGCTTTTTCCCGCCGATCACCACTTTCGATATGTATCGATAATATGCCTCAGAGGATCAATGATCGATGCTGATCGCGATAGATCGTTCGCCATGCAACGATATATTCCATGATTCCCTTACTCTCCATTTAACGACATATATATTTATAGTCGGAGGCGTTCATTCCGTTCCTCTCGAATCGTCGATAGTGAAAAGTCGAAAACGATCTTCGACGCAAAACACTGTCGATTGCGTAAAGTCGACTGAGGATCCGGAAAACATGAGGCTAAGAGAGCCGGATGATCACGAGCGTTTGCGTGACTCTCCTCTTTCCCTCTCTCCTTCCCATCGTTCTTTCACTCTTGATCGTGAGGATTTATCGAACGAACGAGCCCGATAAATTTGCATGACCAATGGCCGATTGCTTTAAAAAATCAGCTGTTTAAGGCGATCCGGATCACGAAAAAGGTCGAAGTTGCAAGTTTTTCTTGGTGAAAAATGGCGAAAAATGTGATTTTAGAAAAATTTCTAAAAATTTTCCAAGGTGTTTAAATGAGAGGGCTTGAATAATTTAGATAGTAATGCATTCCATTTTATAGGATTTAATCCAAGCATTTTCTGTAGAGTAAAATTCAATAGAATATAAAATATAATTATGAATATAATTGTTCTCACGGAGAAAAATGTCTAAAAATTTTCTAACGTGTTTAAATGAGAGGGCTTAAATAATTTAGATAGTAATACATTCCATTTTACAGAATGTAATCCAAACATTCTCTGTGGAATTTGTATTTTACTCTAGAATTATTATGAATAAAATTGTTCTCACTGAGAAAAATTTCTAAAATTTTTCTAACGCGTTTAATCGAGAGGGCTTAAATAATTTAGATAGTAATACATTTCATTTTACAGAATGTAATACAAACATTCTCTGTAGAATTTGTATTTTATTCTAGACTAATTATTATGAATATAATTGTTCTCACTGAGAAAAATTTCTAAAATTTTTCTAACGTGTTTGAAATGAGAGGGCTTAAATAATTTGCATTTAATTCAAGCATTCTCTGTGGAATTTGTATTTTATTCTAAAACAATTATGAATTCTGAAAGAATTGTTCATTTATTTCAAAACAATCACAATTTGTGAAGTAAGAGATGTTTTATTTTGAAACGATTGCAAATTCTGACGGAATTGGTCATTTGTTGTAAAACAATGAGAAATTATAATGGAATTAGAATTTAAAAAAAAAAAACTATTACACATCTTTGATAATTTGTTTCATAAAAATTACAAATTCTGAAGAAAATGATTTATTTTGAGACAATTATTAGTTTATTAGTTTTGCTTAAGCGATTTTTGCAAATATCAGCTGTTGAATGTGTCAGGATACAAAAAAGGCAGCGATCACACATTTGTCCAGATAAAAATTTGCATCGACAACGAACATTTGGAAAAATTCCTATAATATGTAATTTTAAGTAGAGTCATGTAAATAGTTGTTTCTGCGACTATTTAAAAATTTCAAATGGGCTTTTGTTTTTATTAAAATAACAATAAGAATAATAAATTATTGTTAGCATTATATTTCGTTGTTCGTATGAGCAAAGCTATTGCTACGATAATTATAAAAGTATAGTTGTTTTTGTATAGCTAGTTTAGTTTAGGTGCTAAGTGTTAGGCATTTAGCATCACATTTTTAATTGAATATAAATGATTTACTCACTGATTTAGATTATCCATCATCTTGTAATCGCCACCGGAAGTGTTGATTTTCGTAATGAGACCTGGTTGAAGTTTGTTCATTAGATGACACAGCATTACACCGTCTCTCAGTGCATCCTCGTAACTCATACCTGTAATTACAACAACAAAAAATCGTATTATCAATATTATCATCATTAATCGATTCGCTATATATTTCATCGCTAAAATCCAGGATACCTGAAGACTTTTAATTATAGGTGTCGATGTAAGTACAAAATCATACATAGAAAAGTATGTATGTAAGTTGGAATGTATGTAAGTTAGAAAACTTAATTTCAAGAAAAACGCGTCCAATTAATTTCCTCTAATTAACAGTAATCAACATAACAGTTTGTAACTTTGTAAATCTTGACCGGATGGAAATAAACTTATCAGGCAAAATTTAGAACGGTATACTAAAAAAAAAAATTATATTAAGAAAGAAACATTTTTAAACTTAAAAAAGTTACGATTGAACAATTGTTCAATTATTGAATATCCAAGATTTTGGAAAGCAAAGTAATTGTTCTAAACGTTCTAAACGTTCTCTATTCACATTTGATGAAAGCTCGCAATTTTTATTCATCCACATGCACAATTGAATAGACATAAATCTTTTTTACAAAAGAATGCGATCGAGCCTACTTGCATCAGGACTGCATAAAAATCGTCGGGAATTTTTTTTCCGCGCTTATAAGCATCGGCGAATATTCCCGCCTTTTTTCCCGCAACCGAAATCCAGTGTGGAACTGTCTGAACGGAAAATTTTGTGCCGGACACCATAAGTTTCATATGGGCCATCGCCCTCGTACGTTAATATTAATAGAGAATGTAAAAGCACGCAAGCCATATTTTTTTTATTTGCTTCAAATTATATTTTGAAAAAGTGCAAAATATATATGGGTCAAAATTCCGAAAGGCAGCATGCGTTTGGGTCTCATAGTCGACGATTGTTTTGTAACTTTAGGGACACATAGTACAGTATGAGAGTACACTCTGGAATTTTTTTTGGATTTTTAAATCGACGTTTCACTGTACCAATGACGTCATTTTTTTGAAATTTCTTGAATGTCATGTTTTGATCAATTTCTCTAGACCCCTGTAATTAAAAAAAAAAAAATCGACATATATTTTCATCGAAAAAGATCTCAGCTTTTCAAAAAAAATATTTCCAAATACGTACCAATTCGTATGAGCATAAAGAAATAGGTTTTTTCCTCGAAAAGGCGTTTTATCGATGAGTCTACACTCCAATCTGTTTTTTCATATTTTTTTCGGATATCTGAGGTTTTTTTACCCGAAAAAACTTTTTTTCCAGAGTGGGATCTCTGCGGCATCAGACCGTTATGTATTAAATATAATCTGAGGTGCTGCAAAATATCGAGAAAATAGTGCGGATACAATAATGCTTACTGCGCTAGTATTGTATTGTATTGTTACTATCATTTTTTATCGAGGTCGTTATGGGTTTTTAACCTAACATTAAATTTATTAGTACTGTAACAGGAGGATTTAACTATGAGAAAAAATTAATAATATCCTGAAAGCAATATAATATACACGATTCCGGGGAATGGGTGTGTAAACAAACTTTAAAAAACACCCATTCATCTTTTATAAAAATATTTATTGAAGCATGTTTAATTTTGCGCAAAAAAAAAATATTTAACAATTTTTACTTGTTTCACATTGGTTGCTTTTGAGTATACTCAAAAAAATTTTTTTTAACAATTTCTTGGCGAAAAATTAACCATACGTCTATAAATATTTTCATAAAAGATAAACGGATGTTTTTTAAAGTTTGTTTACAAACCCATTCCCCGGAATCGTGTATATTATATTGCTTTCAGGGTATTATTATTTGTTCTCATAGTCAAATCCTCCTGTTACAGTACTAATAAATTAAAAGTTAAGTTAAAAACCTATAATGACCTCGATAAAAAATGATAGTAACAATATAATACAATAATAGCGCAGTAAGCAGTATTGTATCCGCACTATTTTCTCGATATTTACAGCACCTCAGATTATACCCACTCTGAAAAAAGAGTTTTTTCGTGTAAAAAAACCTCCGAAATCCGAAAGAAATATAAAAAAAAAAGATTGGAGTGTAGGCCCATCGATAAAACGCCTTTTTGAGGAAAAAACCTATTTTTCTATGCTTATACGAATTGGTACGTATTTGGAAATATTTTTTTTGAAAAGTTTAGATCTTTTTCGATGAAAATATATGCCAAAATTTTTTTTTCTTAATTACAGCGGTCTAGAGAAATTGATTAAAACATGACATACAAGAAATTTCAAAAAAGCGACGTCATCGGTACAGTGAAACTGGTCGATTTAAAAATCCAAAAAAAAATTCCAGAGTGTACTCTCATACTGTACTATGTGTCCCTAAAGTTACAAAACAATCGTCGACTATGAGGCCCAAACGCATGCTACGTTTCGGAATTTTGACCCATATATGAAAGAGGGCCTTGAGTCACTTTGTCCCATCGGGCCAAGCACGCCATATTCGCGCTGATGAACGACAGTGACCTCTCTCGTTCATCATCGAACTCACTCAAAGATTGGTTCCCGCCCACGCGCCATTAATAAACCCTTTCCAATGGTTTCCCTGACCCATCGGGGCCCATTTGTAGAAACATTCCTTCTTCATCCGCGGTCCCAAACAGTCCCAATTATAATTCAATTAATTCGCCAGTTTTAGGCCCCTTCAAGGAGTCCTTGCGTTAGTCAAGTTAATAAAATTCTGGGAATTCAAAAATTGTTTCTACCGTTCTAAAAAAGAAACTAGTGCGAATCTAAAATAGTTCGATTGAGAATTTTAATTCACAAAAATTACTCCTGTGAATGGATAAAATATATTTTAACAAACAAAATGAGCTTTCACTCATTAAGATTGAATTATAAAATAAAGAAAATGACTTCAAGAAAATGGCGTCAAAATATGTTTACTATCGCCGTTAATTAAATTATTTGTCTGGTCAGACATTGATATAATTTTTTTTGTATATTAAATGATCTTTTTTATTTAATATTTGAAATCTTTGTACTTCATCGACTTGACTGGACTGTTAAACTTAAGTTAAGGAGAAACTTGAGCTTCTCCTACCATTTTTTGAGTGATGGAGAAATAGACCTTAAATTCCAGGCCCATTTTTCTCCAAACCTGCTCGATGGAATTTAAAAAAAATAATAGTGGGTTCATATTACGTGCGTCAGCGACTCCACTATTCGTTTTTTTCATTCCATCAAGCATTCCTAGATATCAAAGTTGAAAAAGTTTTTTTACAATATTGACCTAAATTCTTACAATTACTTGAATAACGTTGCATGGATCAATTTAAAATTTCGATACTAGCTTCACAATCATATTCTCTATGAAAGTACGTAACTATTTTGCGATTTAATACAAAACTTTTCTTTAAAAAACAATGTACTGCTTATTATACATCGACTAAAAATCGATTCATTTTTTTCAAAGTGCCCCATAGCTCCAAAACTCGATTTTCAAAAAAACGCCTGCATACTCCCATAACCAATAGTATATAGATTACACATTTTTTTGGCTTTTCGTTCCAGGTCTCAAACTTTACTATAAATCCGTCCTCTCGTCGAGGAGTTTCCAAGAACGGCCGATTGGAAAGAATTGGCTCTGCCGCCGCCATTTTGTATAAAAATGATGATAATAAATTATTTTCTCATACTCCAATATGAGTCAAATAAACCCTCTGAAAATAAATCCGATCCCTTCTACCATACTCCCAAAATAAATTGAAATCCGTCTTTCCGTCGAAGGGTTTCAAAAAGCGGGTGACTTCGAAGATTTGGCTCTGCCGTCGCCATTTTGCATCAAAATGATGATAAAAAATTACTTTCTCACAATCCAATGTGCCTCAAATAAACCCTCTGAAAATAAATCCTATCCCTTTTGCCATAGTCCCGAAATAAATTGTCAAAGTTGGGCCGCTGCCGCGCGCGCGACGCCAGCGCCAGAAGCGCGGAAGAACGAGGAAGCTTTCGGCGTGTCGAGCAAAACGCGCGGCGTCGCGACGCGTTCGCGACCAACGCTCTTTCATGGTGTCCCATTGAGCCAAGAGGCTCACCAAGGGGGCATGCCATTTTTTTCGACCATTCTCCCGAAGGAACTCGCCTCGAACTTTCCCCCCGAAGCGCGCAACCTTTTTCAAGCGTTCGACATCTTTTTTCTCCCTTTCCAATCGAAAGAGAAAAACTCGCCGAGAGAGTCCGACGAGATCGGACCTCTCGAGCATCTCTCCGGGCTTCTCTCAAGACGACAGGGGCACTGATCTAAGTTTTTTCGCTCCGTCGACCGCCATTCGAAAGACGAAACGCATCTCGAACAGCCAGGAGTGCAGTTTATAGGTGGAGCTATAATTCCCGATCGGATTCTCGCGCGGGCCATTCTCGTTCGACCGAAGAATCGAACGTGCGTTACCTCTTCTCTTTTTCCTTCTTTTTCGAGCTCTCTTTTTTTTTCTCGTTCCGATACACATATGGGATATTCCGTGTCAATGTGTATCGAACGCACATCGACGGCTACTCCCGATGCAAAAAGCGGGAGAGACAGACCTACGGTCATGCGCTCTCGTGACATATTTGGGCTTCGATGCGCGAAAGCTTTCCCAAATATTGCCACGAAAATTGCACATTTTTGCTCGAAAATCTGTCAAAACGATTTTGTCAGATCCGGGAATCGAGGTGGGAATCATTTCCACACAAAATTGCGTTTTCTTTAGAGAAATTGTATACCTAAAAACCATATTATGATCCAAAATGAAGAATTTACCATTAAGAATTAGTTATTGATGTTTTGAAGTGAATTAAAAGCTTTTTTTTGAAATATTTTCGCGTGTTCCATGCGGTAAATTTTTTTCGAAAAATGTTGGAAATTCTAGGAAATCCTTTTGGGAATCTACGAAGCTTAAAATTTTTAACAGAATACAGAGAGGAATGGTTTGTTTAGTTTAAATAAATTTATTTTGTAGAGATTAAAATTTTATTTGAACGTTGATGTAGTAGGGAATTTATTAGGCTGATATTTGATTAGGGAAAATTTATTTGTATCGAAGAAATCTTTTTTTCTCGGTGTAGCTACGTTGAGATCAAGAAGTCAACATGGCGGATTTTTTATTCGTTAATTGCACATTAAAATTGTATAAAACAATAAAATTCCTGTTGACGATATTTTTTTACATGAATTCTTAAATCAGGCGTCCTTTTTCATTCCAATATTTGATTGCAAAAACGAAAGAAATATGTTTTATGCAAATTAATTATCATCTTTCTGAGATGTCATTGTTTTTAATAATGAAAATTCGTTAACTATCGTTATCATGTGATTGTTATCAATTGTTGTGCATAATTCTTTACAAAAATATTCTACAATTGTTATCTAATCTACAACTCCTTTCCAAAAATAGTTGCGAGATTTTAGCACTTAATTATCTAACGCAGAAGGATGCAATTCCCTTATAATCAGGTCTCAATTAACGACTTAAAAAAATATTCTTAATTTGTTATCTATAAGAATACCCCTTCAATATTTTGCAAAACGCTTGAAAAATTCCAAATATTAAGATGCACATACAAACAGTAATAGAAAAAGTAAAGTTGCCATAAAAATAACGACATTTTAAGTTTTGTCCAAATTTCTCATGACCATTATAGTGACTTCATGAAAATTACATAATATTTCGTGATTTTCATATTTTGAATAGTTAAATAGTTAAATGTTTTCGTAACTCTCCAGATCATTTGGTACCACAAGAAAATTCGGGAAATGCTTCCTTGTCCATTAAATGTTTAATTATCGACGTTAATATAGTATTCTGTTCTAGAAATTTAAAAAAATTAAGTTTTTTGCACAATATTAAAGTTTAGATGTTTAAAAATCTATCCTCGATAGGAAATTTTTTAATTCCAATAATTTGAGGAGTTATATAGTTATTTTAGTGACGCAGCAACTACGCCCGTCACGTCGAAGCTTAACTTTAAGGGGGTATCCTGGTCTAGAATTTTGGAACTTGTCTTTTTTTGTTAAGACAGCCTCCATTTTGCAAAAATTGTTTTTTCCCTCTTACTCCGAGGTAAGAGCTGTAACGTCATTCTTACTACACTGCAACCTCGATAATCGGAATTGTGCGGGACCGGCTCTTGCAAGAAGTGGGGTTGCGCACATTGCACAGAACCGTCTCTGCGCCGCTGGTGGCTGACGGCGGCCCGACGCGATTGGCTTGGCGCTTCTCCCACTACGCTGCAAATGCAAAGATCGAGGTTTCGAGAATCGAGGTCGCAGTGTAATAGAGAACCTTTTTTTAAATTTTGTATCGGATGACTAAAAAGGTTGCAATGGTCTCAGCCAGCACACCCCTTTTTTTAGCCCCAACTTCACCACCTTACAACTTATTTAATTTCGATTTTTGTTCTTGAAATTTTTGTTTGCTTATTGTCAAATTATTAATAAATATGTTGTAAAAAACAGAAAGGTAAAAACATTTTTTTTGTAATCTTGTTCGACAAAATGCTCGAAATATATGTCTCTAGACCAGAATACCGCTTCAATGTCAACTTTGTGTGGGTCCAAGTTTCTCATTTATGAATTGGAGGCGCGATGGCCGATGGATACATGATTCGGCGAGACCAGGCGTTCATGCCGAGGAAATGGTTTTGCGGAGTTTGGCCTATTAACTCACACAAATCGCACTCTCGTATTAGACCAAGGAGCAAAAGCTTTGCAAAACGCAGAATATACATTGGATGGAGAAAAGATGAAGAATGTATAGATATAACGCGGGCATTTTCATCTCCCGCTGCAAATGCTCGGGTGGAGTTGTGTATTATAATGGGGATGTAAATATATGCAGCGTCTATGAATATGAAAGTTGCGCTGCTATTAAGAGAGCATGTTCGAGCCAAGTGTGTTAAGGACATTCCATGGCTTCAATCATCGATGATAAACCATAATGATCCACTAATAAACGGTAAACCAAGTCTCCCCAATGATAAAAAAGTAGCTCAAACAAAAATATTAATTTTTCGACGACAAATCAAAAGTCGATGGTCCTGAGAATCAACCGAGTTAAAAAGGTCTTGAGCCACGTGGAAATCTGCTCAACCAAGTTCCTTTTTGCATATCAGTCCAAGCGTGGACATTTGATGATCCAAATTTGCCGCGGTCGCTTGACGCCGACGTGAAGACCGTCAAAACGACGCCCAAAACGCCGTCGACTTTTCGATCGTAGCAAGTGTTTCGTTAATTGTTAACAGGAGCATAGATTGCAAGTAGAGTTACTCGCTTCGTTCTGCGTTCTATGCCAACGCTTGAAACCATGCATTGCTTTGCCAGCCTCTTCTCGCTCTTGCGAGGAAACCACGTTGGTATTCGTACTTTTTTTGAAATATGAGGGATGTTGCGAAGTTTATGGATTTTGATATCTCCCTTTTTTTAAAACTAATTTTAGATCAATTTTATGATCGAATTTGTCTTGACCAGTTTGATGCGAAGCTTGATCCTAAATTTTATTTGATTTAAAGCAATTTTCACAATTTATTTGTTTTAAATCAAGTTTTTCAATTTATTTCATTTAAATCAATTTTTACAATTTATTTTATTTGAGGTACTAGTCTATTTTAGAAGGCCAAAAAAAAAAACTTTAAGATTTTTTTCTGAGCTCCTTTGTCAAATATGGCTATAAAAGTATTTTAAAGAGGAAGTAAAGAGTAAATTGTTATTACACAACAATTTACCACCGTTAATAAAAAATCGATTTAACAAAAAAAAAATGGCGGATGTTTGAAATAAATTCTGAAAAATTCAATGGTTCTTTTTCATTTCAAATACGTGCCATTTTTTTGCAATCGATTTTTCATTAACGGTGGTATATTGTTATGTAAGAAACCTTTCTCTTTAAATTGCTTTTTTTTTGTTTCAGACTTGCCAATCCTGAGATTAAGTGTCGGCCATGGGAAATGACTTTTTCGACTTTGGCGCCTTCAATAAATTATTCAAAGAATCAAAATGAAGAGTAATATTTTTTTTTGTACTTTCGAAGGATGAAACAATTGTGTAAAACCAGTTTTATCGCCACATCCGATAAAGGAGCTGAGACAAAAAATCTAAAAAATTATCTTTTTTGTTTGGGCCTCTAAGGTCGACTAGTACCTTAAATCTATCTGTGCAATTGGTTTAAATCGAATTTCACAATTTATTTGATTTAAATTAATTCTTACAACTTTCTTGATTAAAGTTGATTTAAATCAATTCTCACAATTTACTTTATTTAAATGAATCTTTTAAATTTATTGGAATCAAATTAATTTTTATTGATTTTCGATAAATTAATTCACACCAGAGTTGGGCAAAGTACTTGAAAGTACTTCAAGTATCAAGTACAAAGTACCGTAGGTCGTTGAAGTACCAAGTACAGGTGGTACTTGAAGTACAAAGTACTTGTTACTTGCAAGTACTCACCATGACGAGTACTTGAAGTACAAATACTTGAAAAAATCAAATACCAGTTTCAAGTACTTTTCAAGTTTTCGCGTACGTCTCGTAAATTCTGGTACTTGGGTCATTCCATGTCAAATCGACCAAGAGTTGGAATCGACCACTTTCAATTTCAATGAAATTTAGTCAGAAGTTTTGTTTTATCATAAAACCAAGTTCTACCAAGGAGAAAAAATTAAATTTTTTTTTCGAAAGTTATGCGAAATTCAAAATTCAACCATTTTAAAAAATTTTTTTTTCTAAATATCTTGAAAACTATGATAGTTATAAAAAATCGCTTGTTTCATCTTGAAGAGTATACTTGGGGCTACGAAAAAAAATATATTCCGACAAGAAATTTTGAAAAATGATGATTTTGGAGAATTTTTAATTTTTTCAAATCGTGAAAATCCACAATCAACATCGAATTTTTTGTGTAATTGTTAAATATAATACCTTGTACTGATTTGAAAAGATCCTGAAATTTTCAGAAAGATGTTTTTTTTTTGTTTCAAAAATATGATTTTTTTTAACTTAAGCAATCATATAATTTTGTAATTTTGAGCAGTAAAAATTACATGATTGATCAATTTCACTTGACTTAGAGGTAAAAAAAAAAGTTTTACCAAAATTCAAAAATTCATATTTTTGAAACAAAAAAAAAACATTTCAAAAAATTTCAGGATCTTTTAATATCAGTACACGGTGTTATAAAAAAAATATAAAACCAAAAATTCAACGTTGATCGTGGATTTTCACGATTTTGAAAAATTCAAAATTCTCCAAATTCATCATTTCTCAAAAATTTGTTTCGGAATTTTTTTTTGTAGCCCCAAAGCTCTTTAAGACGAACCCAGAACGATTTTTTCGTAACTATCATAGTTTTCGAAATATTTAAAAAATAAACTTCAAAAGATGGTGAAATTTTGAATTTTCAAAAAAAAGTCTTAATTTTTTTCCTTCGTTAGAACTTTGTTTAATGATAAAAGAAAACTTCTGACCAAATTTTATCGAAATTGAAAGGGGATCGATTCCAAATATTGGTCGATCAGACATGGAATGATCCATGTTCAAAGGCTTTGCACATGCAACCATCAGCAAGACACATTCAAAAGTACTTGATACTTGTGCTTGAAAAAAGTACTTCAAGTACAGAAAAGTACTTGAAATTTTCAAGTACAGTGCCTCAAGTACAGGAAGTACTTGAAAAATTCAAGTACAATACTTGAAGTACTTTTTAAGTACTTTGTACTTGCAAGTACTGTACTTCAAGTACCTGCAAGTACCGAGTACTTTCAAATACTGCACAGCTCTGATTCACACTGAATAAATAATTCCCGGAGAGGTCGTGCCCTGTCTGGAAGAGGGTAGTGCGGTCGTGGCCCGCAATTTCGGCGATCATTTTCCAGCTTTACGAAGCCCTTACTAGCCTGATCCTGCAAGGACGCGAGCGTCACGTGGTTCAGCATTTCGTGCACATAAACAGAATGCGCGGACGCGCGTTTCCCTCCATTCCGCGATGCTTGGTCCGCAAAGCCACGTGAATCTTTCACGGTCGGCAAGTTCACCAAACCTAAAAACCTACCCCCCGAATCTGCTTGCCTAATACAAAACTGGTCGACCTTCGGCATTCTCGATTGACGAGCCATCGACAGCCGATCGTTTCAATGGCCGATGCAGTCCCAATCTCCTGTTTCACCCTCTCCTCTCCTCTCATCCTCTTCCTGCTTCCTCTTAAACAATAAGTTTCTCATTCCATCGATCGACGCCGAAATCTCGCCGCTCTCATCTCAATCTGATCCCAAAGAAAACGTCGAAACCTCAAGTTGAAGGTCATCAGCGTTTTCTCACGAAATTAGTAGAAAATAAAGGTGAATTCGTTGATAATTTGTCCAACTCTTTCGACTAAACGAACCGGTCTAATATCAGGATTGCATTATGCCCGAGGACGTCGATTTCCGGTCCCACAGCGAAAAGGTATCAGGAATATATTCCAGCGACGAATCTTCACTCAGCAAGAAGGTCACTCACTGTCTTTAGCGCCCATTTTTGTACGAAATCGGAGAAATTAATATATTCCGCAATGCCGAGTAAAGTAAACATATGGAATTTCATCCCTGGGGATTCCCCGAGTCGTCCCGCGTAACAGGACTCCACGAAAGGACAGAGGACATTCGTCTTGCGTCCCAAAAACAGGAGCGACGAGTTGCACCCTCCGCGAATCTGTTTGAATCTGGACGAAAGGTCGCTCGTTATATCAGGCGTTTATACTGAACGAGCAGTGATCATTTTTTCCAGACATTTTGCGGCGTCGAGAGCGATTTCCTCCAGTTTTACGAAAAACTGGACCTTTCTGATTTGATAGCCAATGATTGCTGATAACCCTCTTCCTCAGGAAGCGGTTGAATGTTTTTCTTTGATTTTCCAATACATTCCCAATACAATTTGTGGATCTTAGTTATCGGATTATGGTCATTGAATGTAACTCTAAACAAACAACAGAGCCAATACATCTTGATGAAATCCTGATCGTCGCGAATCTCGTTGAGATGCCGTAAACGAGAGGAGGTGACGGAAAATCGATATTCCATCAAAGATGACCCTCGATGGACTCCCATCATCTGATGGTCCAACATCAAACGCCTTGTAAGCTCGATGCTTATAGCAGGCTCCCATGTCGCTTGTCCAATATTGTCCAGTGATCCTCATTTCATTCCCACAGGATCCGCCATCACCGATCGTGAAAATCGGATGATGATGGCCTGGTACTTTTCAGATACTGCGCAACTTTCAATTTGTTCTGTGAAAATGGAGGTCACGGGACATCCGGAGGCTCCAGCGTCGCGATAATCCTCCTCCCGTTAATGGAATCCGATGATTCATTGTATAATATATTCTAAATTAAACTATTTAAACGTTGTTGAAATTTTATGGTTAAACTCCCCGTTGTGTATGAATAACGAACAACAATTTACGCAACAAATTATCATGTTGTTGAATGTAAAAAGCTGCACTGTCGTATCGAGTCAGCTTTGCCGACAAAAGGTCGTGGTAAACTTTATTCAACGCCCACAGGCATTTTAACGTACGCCATTTTGTTTGCGAGCAGTCAAAATGGAGAGTGAGTGTATGTTGCAATCTTCGACATCCACAAATTTCTGTGTATGTGTGATAATAATTTTCCATCGGGATCCTGGTGTCCAAACATGGGGAATACGCTTGCGCAGCATCCCTCATCGATTAGATGTCAAGCTTCCGTCATAAAGACGTCAAAGACACGGTTTCCATCAGGACAACATCCTGCGCTCGAATTTACGACTCTCGCTAGATAAGCAACAGGTCCACGTGGATCGGAAGATACGTCCACATGTGGATGGACAATGCAAAAACGTACGCGATGTTTAAGTTTTGGCTTAGTTAAAGGCTTAGTTAAAACTTCAAAGAGCCTTAGTTAAGACTTTAAAGAGAAGTTTCCTCTGGAATGGAACATCAATGAAGGATGTCCACCAAATTCATCAGCTGAAGACATCGAATGTGCGATTTAACTGACTGAAAAGATATCTTAGCTACGGATTAGTTAAAACTTAGTTAAGACTTTCTAAAAACTTCCAAGAGAAGTTTCCTCTGGAATAGAACATCGGTAAAGTCTGTCCACCAAATTCATCAGCTGAAGACATCGAATGGGCATTTAAACTGACTAAAAGGTATTTTAGCTACGGATTAGCTAAAACTTAGTTAAGACTTTCTACAAACTTCAAAGAGAAGTTTCCTCTGGAAAAGAACATCAGTGAAGTCTGTCCGCCAAATTCATCAGCTGAAGACCTTGAATGGGCATTTAAACTGAAACATAGAAGCTTCAAGAGGCATCATGCACCTTCTAGCTTTAGCAGACTGTTTAAAAAGGTATCTTAGCTATGGATTAGTTCAAACTCGGTTAAGACTTCCTAAAAACTTCAAAGAGCCTCAATTCAAACTTCAGAGAGAAGTTTCCTCTGGAATAGAACATCAACGATGTCTATCAAATTCATCAGCTGAAGACATTGAATGGGCATTTAAACTGAATTACAAAAGCCTCAAGGGTAATCAAGCACTTCGCAGCTTTTGACCATTTGCCAAGTCACCTAAGACATCTTCCCCAATTATTTCTGAAGCATGCATCAATCCCATCTCCTTAAAGATCCCTCTGTGTGAAAGCAACCCTGAACTCAGAAGCTTCCTATTCAGTCCAATGACAAACAAACAAGGAAACATCCCCATTCGTCGAACGCGCTTATAACTCACCCTGCGTATAGTTCTGTCACCTGGGAAATGGAGGAGCATGCGCGCGGAATATTGAACGACTTGTTGCTTCGCAAGCTCGTAAATCTACCCCTGGCCTGTAACCCTGGTAGGCTCGTCTCGAAATGACGTCATTGACGGAGGTTTGACGGACATCTGGCATCTTGGGAATAACCCGTTGTCCTTTACCCGTAAACGTCAGTCATCCTGCAGAAGCTCGAAAAACGTTGCAGCCATCAACCGGAGATCTCCACTGGTTCTCCACGGAGACATCACAAGCGCATTCGCAGTCACCCCCAATTTACAAATTTGCCAATGAGAACCTAACGCACTACCATTCGACCATTCTCATCCATTCGTAAGAATGGTAGTTCACGGTGAAGACCGAGTGAAGAGAATAGCAGGATGTAAACGTTGGTATATTCGCGGTTTGATGGGCGCGAAGGTTCAATGAACGCACAAGTTGTCCGCGCAATAAAGCTACCCTCTGGCGATTGGCCAATGTCACTCATTGGACCTAGGACACTTGCGCACTGATGCCAATGACCAATGAACGTTCTCCATCCAAAAGGTCCAATCAACGCGCGGTGATATTGGCGGGAAAGACGGCAGCGCATCATCGGTGGAGCCAACTCTTGGGCCAAGCGGCGTTTTCAGGGTAACCCGGGAGATCGTAAATTTATCCGCTTCGTGGCGTTACTTTCCTAGTAGGTTTGGGCGTTGGTGACGTCATTTGACGAACGGCTGTCACATTGAGCAATCTCTGAAGGGAAGGGGCCATCACCCACAAGGAAACGTGAGCTTCAGCCAAACCCTCCAGGACTGACCTCTTTCGGTCCAATTCAAGGGATTTGGACTCGGCAGAATCCTTTTCATTACCTTGCGTCAGCACTTATTCATTACCATTTTGTTATCCATATTCTTTTGATCTTGAAGACAAGAAAGGTTGATGGGTATGCGGGTTGGAAGGATGTGGTGGAAAAATTGCGTAGAAACGTATGAAGAGACTGGCTTGAACTGGAACATAGAACCAGAGGAGAGGGTTGTCGAGGCAACCCCGGATCGATACGGGGCATAAACCAGTCAACGTCAAAGTCGGCGGGCAAACCCTATAAATCCCTCAAACGTCTGATGGTGCCCTGGTGCGCCCGGACGACTTGCGCCGTCGTGACGGACGGATGACTGACACGCCAATGTTTTTCCTGGATATATATGTATAACCTATGGGAATCACATGTAACCCGGTCTATTATACAGATGGATAGATGTC
This sequence comes from Alloplasta piceator, assembly GCA_946863875.1. Classification (NCBI taxonomy): domain Eukaryota; kingdom Metazoa; phylum Arthropoda; class Insecta; order Hymenoptera; family Ichneumonidae; genus Alloplasta; species Alloplasta piceator. The sequence goes on from OX333073.1 coordinate 54,151,098, forward strand.
GAGACGTTGAACATGGTACTTGTCTATCGGCTTAGATTCGGCTGTACAAGCAGAGAGGTCAACGGCGTCGGTGCGGGTCTTGGAGACTGACAACGACGAGGAATCGTAGAGACTGTAGCTATTGCGGTTATAACCGGGAACTAGTACAATGGCCTAGAACGAAACGCACGTGTATGCCACCCTGATACTCTAGCGTCCCTACGACGTAACATGATGAACGGGTGACGGTAAATCGATAACGTCTAGACACCGTCTGGAAGCGTGGAAGGCTTTTTCCAACTCCAACAACGTCGAGCAATGACGCGATGAATTTTTTATGCAAATACCAAAAAATTGTTGAGATTGTCTTGACATCGAGACCTTCTATTTTTGCTGATTACAATTTTCTTTAATTTAAATGATATAAGGACACATGAGGCAATAAAGGTTAAAGAATAAAGGTGACCTCACGGGACCTTTTTGGCTTTTTTTAAATTAATTACTATGAAAAAATTGACCATGTTTCAAAAAGCGTACCGGGTTAAAAAAAAAATCGAAACATTTTTTGGAAAAAGCAAAATCTCGCTGATTATGTCCCCTTTGAAACTCCGCTTGTTAAATTGAAATATCTTCATTTTTTAAAGAGCAGTGAAATTTTTTGCGCGAAATGGAATCGAGGCGAGGGTTTCCAAACTTTTGGACCGCAGTGTATGTTTATACCGGTAAATATCTTTGAAAATGTCCTATCAATAAAAACAAGGTTAATTCCGTCTCATAATCTCGTTGGTTAATTGAAACCAATATTTTTATGGATTTGGTTAGCACCGAGAGTTTCCCCGGGGAATGCGAAAGTGGGGATGGCGAAATTCCCTATTCTTCCAGACTATTTGGCATTCTCGGATCGTCGTGGAGGAATCGTGCCCGGCATGCCTCGCGAGCTTCCAGGATCAGGCGTACATCCTGCTGGTCGGTAGTCGCCTGTATATCTACACTGTAAAAATTGTCTTTAAATTTATTATACTTATTATTGAAATTTCATATTCTTTTGTATAGTAAATTTCAATAACTTGTACACAAAATCAAAATTAATTGACATCGATTGGAAAATTAACAATTTCAACTTAATCTCAAAACTTGTATATTGGAATTAAAAGAGTAAACGTTGAAAATTAAAATTTATGTTGGAATATTACTGTACACATGTATATGAAATTTAATATATATATACACTGCGACCTCGATTCTCGGAACCTCGATCTTTGCAAATGCAGCGTAGTGGGAGAAGCGCCAAGCCAATCGCGTCAGGCCGCCGTCAGCCACCAGCGGCGCAGAAACGGTTCTGTGCAATGTGCGCAATCCCACTTCTTGCAAGAGCCGGTCCCGTACAATTCCGATTATCGAGGTTGCAGTGTATGCATAAAAACTTCATACTTTTTATGAAGTTTCAATCTGAAATTCTTAACAGTCTACGCACGTAGACGACGTTCCTCGGACATTTTTTTTCTCTTCTTTAAATACCATGCAATGCCGATAGTCGGTCGACCAGGGTCGCATTGCCTTGATACAGGTCGCTTCCTCGACGTTCCCCATCAGCAAACATCCCCCTCCTTCTCGGGGCAAACTGTTAAAATGCCGTTTAACAAGCTCGACGGGAGAAATTAATTGAATTCGTTCAACCAGATGCGGTCGGAAGCATTTAATTTTCGATCAAGCAGTAACATCAAAAGCCGGTGATATCCGGCTCGCATCTGGACATGGAGGAGGACGTTTTGCTAACAAGTTTGCCCTCTTCCTCTCTCTCTGGCTCAAACGCGGGAAAACGCAATGGCTACTGTGCAACGTGAAACGTGACGTCACACACGTGTCTGTCTGTGTGTGTGTGTGTGTGTGTGTGTGTGTGTGTGTCTATGTTTTATGTGCCAAGACACACGTTGAACGTATAACCTGTAGAGATCCGCTAGCGAAACATATAACGGTGCAGAAGAGTCGACTCGTCGCGCCTAGACCTTGCCTAGACCAGTCGCCAAGATAAATCCTAGCTACGGGAACAGGCCACCAGAAATAGTGGCGACCAGCTTTTGATCATATTACCCCACCTCTCTGTTTCTAGCCTCTATGCTCGACGTCACCAACACTTTGTCAACTATGCATCAAAGCTTCGAGTACCTTTATTTATAATTAAAATCTTTTGGTGATGCTGATGAGGGATATCTGAATAAAATATTCAGCGGATTTTGGGAGGGCAGTTTTTTTTCTAGTTTATTTTGTAAAAATCGCTTTGCATCGAGAAAAATGATTTAGTTAGAATATGCACAAAAAAAATGATTTTTTCAAACTTCTAGACCAGTATACTCCCTTAAAATCACGCTCCGACGTGACGGGCGTAGTTGTTGCGTCACTAAAATAGCTACAACTCCGTAAATTACGAGAATTTAAAAATTTCCTTTCGACGATATATTCTCAAAAGTATAAACATTAAGAATGCGTAAAACCAAATTGATTTTTTCAAAATTCTAGATCAGAATCTCCCTTAAAGTTACGCCCCAACGTGACGGGCGTAGTTGCTGCGTCACTAAAATAGATACAACTCCGTAAATTACTAGAATTTAAAAATTTCCTTTCGATGATATATTCTCAAAGGTATAAACTTTAAGAATATGAAAAAATAAATTGATTTTTCCAAAATTCTAGACCAGAATACCCCCTTAAAGTTACGCTCCGACGTGACGGGCGTATAGTTGCTGTCACAAAAATAGCTACAACTCCATAAATTACTAGAATTGAAAAATTTTCTTTGGACGATATGTTCTCAAAAGAATAAACATTAAGAAAACGCAAAAACAAATTGATTTTTTCAAAATTCTAGACCAGAATCCCCCTTAAAGTTACGCCCCAACGTGACGGGCGTAGTTGCTGCGTCACTAAAATAGCTACAACTCCGTAAATTACTAGAATTAAAAAATGTCCTTTCAAGGATATATTCTGAAAGGTATAAACTTTAAGAATATGAAAAGTAAATTGATTTTTTCAAAATTCTAGACCAGAATACCCCCTCAAAGTTACGCTCCGACGTGACGGGCGTAGTTGCTGCGTCACTAAAATAGCTACAACTCCGTAAATAACTAGAATTTAAAAATTTCCTTTAGAGCATATATTCTTTAAGGTATAAATTTTAAGAATATAAGAAAATAAATTGATTGTTTCAAAATTATAGACCCGGATACCCCCTTAAAGTTACGCTCTGACGTGACGGGCGTAGTTGCTGCGTCTTTAAAGGAGCTACAACTCCGTAAATAACTAGGATTTAAAAATTTCCTTTCGAGGATATATTCTTAAAGGTATAAACTTTGAGAATATGAAAAAATAAATTGATTTTTTCAAAATTCTAGACCAGAATACCCCCTTAAAGTTACGCTCCATGACGAGCGTAGCTGCTGCGTCACTAAAATAGCTACAACTCCCCAAATTATTAGAATTAAAAAATTTCCTCTCGAGGATATATTCTTAAAGGTCTAAACTTTGAAAATATGCAAAAAAAGGGGGATTTTTTCAAAATTCTAGGCCAGAATACTCTCTTAATTAGCAGAGATTCAAGAAAAAATCGCGTGCTGGGATCTCTGTGTGTACCACGACAGGTGCGCCCTCTGAAACCTTGTGGACCAGGCTATTACTCGGTCGCGAAAGCTTTCCAGCGACGTGCATATAAATCAGAGCCAACCCCACCACTTACATGAGTTCCTAAAGCGACTCGATGATGCCTGGAAGAGGGGATTCCCGACTGGGAAGACGAAGACGCCGACGAAGATGGCACGCGGGGGACGTTGAATGAGTGGGGGTGGTTTCGTCGTCTGGCCACCTCCATTGAGTCCTCCGAGCAACCAGGATGACATTCGAAAGTGGAGGCACCATAGATTCTCCAATGTGACGTATATATGTATATGTACATGAAATAAATAATGTACGCATGCGCACAAAAACTTGAAAAACCGCTTCAAGGGCTGACGAACCTTTTGCTCGCTTCTCAAGGCTTCCCCCTTTCATTCCAGAATACAGACGCTACGTTAAAATCATTCCATCTCAGATGAGAAACGAGAAGTCGAGCAGAAAGGAAGAGAATCAAGCTCGGTCAGGATCGGAACTCGAAATTTGGGAAATTGCAGAAATTATTCAATAACAAACCCACAATGTCAATTTAAATGAGAATCATGCAAAATAAAAATCAAATATTCTATTTTTTATAAATCTTCTCTAGACTACTTCCCATTAAATAGGGGATGAAAAATAAAAATTTTCCAGGGGTTGAAATACTAAAACTATTATTAACGATTAACGATTCAGGGACTAAGTCTGGTATTTTTGGAAAATCTGTTCATAGACTACTTTCCATGTAATAGGGGATGAAAAATAAAAATTTTCCGGGGGTTGGAATAATAAAACGATTATTAACGATTAAAGATTCAGGTACTAAATCTGGTAATTTTGAAAAATCTTTTCACAGATGACTACTTCTCGTTTAATGGGGGATGAAAAATAAAAAAATTCCAGTGGATAAAACAACCCTTAACGATTTTTGGATTAAAAATTGTTTTCGAATCATAACTGATGCAATAAAATGTGCTAAAGTAATTTGCAGGATTTTTTTTCTATGATAGTTATTAACTCTTCAAGGATTAAGATTGCTGCATCCCCTATTTTTTTATTGGTCTCTCCCCCTTTTTATTCAAGCTCACGATTCTCCAAAATTGTGCATGACCGAACGGTCTTCGAAGTCTTTGAATTGCGTCGACGCCTGGCGTGTTTGAACCATCAGGGGTGCATGCGACTCGTAGGGGTAGCAAAAGAGGAAACAACCCCCTTTTGCAGCTGCTGCTGTCGGTTTCGTGTCCGAACGATGACGGGCTATGACGTAACGAAGCGCGCGCTTTGTCAGGAATGCAGAAACGAAAGGAGGGTTGAAACTACCCCTAGACACGGTGTTTCCTGCTAAGGGTGGTAACGCCTCGGTTTTTAAAGCCCCTGAAGTTTCATTGAATGAAAAAACAAGCAAACAATGTCTGGATAACTATAACGATTAGTTGATGGTTGACAAGGAGATTATTATTATTGATAACGTATCGATTATCAAGTATTTCCAATGGAAATTGTGAATTATGAATGGAAATGGAATTATGAATTTTAATAAATCGATTGGAATTACCCTCAATAGTTCCCTACAATTGACAGAATGTCAAACTTAATGGCAAATATTATTGACACGTCCATATTATTGGTTTTCATCAAAGTTTGGATTTTAGAACCTAATTACACTGAAATTAAACAAAAAACTTGTCTACATTGTTAAAATTGACAGGATGTCAACGACAATGACCGATATTTTCAAAACATAATTATCAATAAATTGGGTAATACTTCAAAGCTTAACCTGGAAATTATGATAGGGGTGGATTTTCATCCCAAGTGAACATTTAAGTTAACTCTCTAGAAGTAGAATCAGGTCAGGGGGACGTTCAATGCTTCTTGGGGTTAATATTCACCCCAGCATAATTCTGATGTATTTTCTTCGAAGTCTCGTTTGAAGTTAGGAAATGGATTTAGTTCCAAAAAAAAATACAGGTATTTGTTAACGAATTTAATATTCTGAGGAATTCTTAGTGTTTAATTAAAAAACAAACAATTAAAAATTAAAAAACTAATTTAAAAACCAACAATTTCTGAACTATTACAACCAGGTTATGTCTTCATAACCCGTCTTACTATCAAAAAACGATGGGGTAGATATTCACCCCAAGCATACACCAAAGGTTAAAAAAAGGTATTTCATAAATTTTCAGCAATTTTGCAACTAACAGAATATAAGAATCTTAAATAAATAGTATTAACAAAACAATGGTGGGTCTTTGATTAAACTGTGACGGGTTCAAAAAATCGATTTTTTTTATTTACATTTTTCGCAAAAAAAACATCTTAAAAATGTACCCCAAAAGTTTTAGACCGAAATAAAAAATCTTTTTAAAGTTATAGCCAAAACAATTTGCTTCCCCGAAACAAGTCACCTTTTTTCCGAGGATTCCACTTTGACGTACAAAATCATAAACAAATTCATGTAAAATTAAATAAACCAAATTTTTTTTGCACTCTTCAAGCTACAAATAACAACATGTGAATAATTCAAAACGATCGCATTTTATTTTGTTATTTAAAAAAATTAAAACGTCGAAATTTCGGTCGTCACAGTGGACCTTAAAAAAAGTTTTGGCGAGTGAAGAAAAATGAACCGTTTCTATTAATTCGATGTTCATTGCGTATTGTTGCTTAGCCATTTTTTTTTGTTCATGAACTAAAAGCTGGGAAATGGTTCATTAAATTTCGCACAGCGTAGACTGAATCAAGTCCACGAAGAGTTTTGTCATACTATATAGATATCTAGACCATTAGGATAGACATATTGATCGCACCGAAAACTAACCTACCCCACGAACTTAACCTTAACAACGTCACGCGTCCTGAAATTTCTATCCGGCGAACATGGCGGCCGAGTTAGGAAGTCACCCCCGATCGGAGGACACATCTACAGAGTGTTGAGCAACTAGATAACTTGACTAGGTTCGCCGTGTAGAGAGCGCCAAGACGAAAAATTAGCTTTCTTAAAAATTCTTATACGATAAAAATTGGCTTAGTTGTTAATGTTTAAAGCTGAGACCAATCGCGGCTAGAATCTGGGAGATATGCTACTGGTGAGCCGCCTGGTAGGGGTAAGGGTGGGCGTGGCCAGAGGCATTTCTCCTAGATTCTAGCCGTCATTGGTAAACTTTAAAAACATTAATAACTAAGCCAATTTTTATCGTACAGCATTTTTAAAAAAAGCAATTTTTTTGTCTTGGCGCGCTCTACACGACGAACCTAGTCAGGTTATCAAGTTGCTTGACATCCTGTATAACAAGCTACCTACATCTCTCTTTCTCTCTCTTGTATTTATGGATTATCGATTTGATTCCCTTGGGCCAACGAACCAAACTCGAGGGTGGTGTCATAAAAATACTTCGAGACTTTCGCCACCTTCGATTAACAGGAATCCATGGATATCCCGCCGATTCGAGGAGTGTCGGTATTATTGGACTGAAAGCCACCCCCTTTGACGAAACACCCATCGGATAAAAAAAGCTGCCGACAGCTTTTGCCGGTAAATTCTGTTTCCGTTCTGCAATCCGAATCGATACATGCGCTATGCAGATGAATGGAGTCTCAAAATTCTTCTTTGAAGCACGAAATTTCTTATATCGATGGAAACTTCGAAAAGAAACATCCTATTCTTATTCCTCGGTGATTGATCGGCCAATCTTGTAGCCACGTCCTTTTTCTTCTCGTCAATAATGTGAGAAAGCTCGCGGCTTTCAGCCTCATAACGCCTCCGAATAACAGGAAATCATATCGCATAAGCTGGTATCGTGGAATATATAGAACACATGGCATTTCAACCCCTGCGGGGGTGATAAGAGCTTGAGGGTGTGTGTGTGTGGTTGCGTACAACGCCGAAAAAGAGTGACGATGGAATCAATACGTGTCATTCCAGCCCAAGTGTGGTGACCCTGAGCCTCTCGGATTTATTTGATTTTTTTTTCATATGATCGCATTGAGTCTAAAATACACCCTCATAATTTGTTCAGATTTTTCCAAACATCCCTTATTTCAATTTTTTTCAAACGCCATTTTTTTTTAATCTAAAAAAATTCTGAAAAAACCGTGACAATATATAAAAATTTTCATACTATCACCCGTAGTGGGCAGATTTTTTTACCGTATTTTACGTGATGAATTTGAAAAAAAAATTTTTTTTTTTTTAAACGTTATTTTTTCAAAATCTAAAAAAATTCTGAAAAAACCGTGATAATATATAAAAAATTTCAAGCTATCACCCGTAGTAGGCAGATTTTTTTTGCTGTGTTTTACGTGATGAATTTGGAAAAAAAAAATTTTTTTTTGATGACGATATTTTTTAAAAATCTAAAAAAATTCTGAAAAAACTGTGATAATATATAAAAAATTTCAAGCTATTACCCGTAGTGGGCCGATTTTTGTTGCTGTGTTTTACGTGATGAATTTGAAAAAAAAAAATTTTTTTTTTGATAACGATACTTTTTAAAAATCTAAAAAAATTCTGAAAAAATCGTAATAATATATACAAATTTTCAAGCCATCACCCGTAGTGGGCAGATTTTTTTTCTGTGTTTTACAAGCTATTAACGTTCTCAAAATTCCAAAAAATTCTCAAATAGCTCACTTTGAGCAGATACTGAATTATTTTGGTACTCAAATTGAGTATCTGCTTAAGGTGAGCTATTTGAGATTTTTTTGGAATTTTGAGAACGTGAATAGCTTGTAAAACACAGAAAAAAAATCTGCCCACTACGGGTGATAGCTTGAAAATTTTTATATATTGTCACGGTTTTTACAGAATTTTTTTAGATTAAAAAAAAAATGGCGTTTTTTTCAAAAAAAAAATTTGAAATAAGGGATGTTTGGAAAAATCTGAAAAAATTATGAGGGTGTCTTTTAGACTCAGTGCGATCATATGAAAAAAAAATCAAATAAATCCGAGAGGGTCAGGGTCACGGGTTTACACACTTGGGCTGGAATGACACATACGTTCTCAGTCATACACTTTCTGGGTTTTTTGCAATTTTCTTGTCGAATTTGCGTACTTTAATCTAGATTTTGTTAAATATTTAAATCAAATCCACTTTTTATTCGTTGACATTTAATGGCGGACCAAAAAGTCCTGATATAGTGAGAAAACATTCGTTGAATGTTTAGTAATTTAAGGAGATCCTACACTTAATTTTTGGGGCAATTTAGCTTTCAATTTTTAATTATATTTTATAACATTAGTTTACATTTAATTTATATTATTATTTCGAACAAAAACAAAATGGCGGATGTTTGAAATGAAAATTGAACGATGAATTTGAACAATTTATTTCAAACATCCGTCATTTTTTTAAAATCGATTTTTGATTAACGGTGGTAAATTTTTGTGTAAGAAACCTTCCTTTTTAAAATGCTTTTTTATTTATTTTTTATCATTGAAAATTCGTAACTCGAAATCTACATCTGAGAACCTTTGAAACGTAAAATTGAGCGAGTTTTGGAGAAATAAACCACCAGCCCTTGATTTTAGGCCTTTGGGGTCGAGCACAAAGAGGAAGTTTCATCGGAGAATATGAAGGGAAACGATTGTTGAGGAACGTGGCAACGCTGCAAATGGCAACGTGTTAAGATTTTGGGTTCTGCTATGCCGAGGCGTGGGGCGATTCTCAACCGTGGAAATTTTAAACGGTACCCAAGGCCTTTGTAGAACCGACGCAAAACACGCCGAGCGCTTCTCTCGCACAACATTCCAAGCAATTCCAAGGGCCGTTTGTCGAAGGTAACGCCGAGACGTTTTTCTTCCATTTCAAATATTTAATTTTTTTTTTTAACAAAATATCGTGACATCCGATCATCAGCTAAGAGTGATTTTTTTGCAGTTTATACTTTTCATCGATAACGGTTATTAAAATCCATAATGACACTGTTTTATGGATTTTTGGCGCTCTGCTTAATCGCCGGAATTTTCGCTGAAATTGAGGATCAGCCATCGACCTCGCTCTGTCCAAATATCGAAACCCCCAAGAATTTCAACATGTCCAGGGTGAGTTCAATAATAAATCTAAGAAGCCAATTCAAAAGCCCGATACAAATCAATAGTTCAATAAATTAGTGAAATTCAATAATTCAAATAAATTTCCAATACGATTCAATTTTGTTTACATCTTCATATCGCAAAAAGTTTAAAAATAAAGCAAAAGAATGATCGACCATAAAAAATGTTGTTGATAAATAAATATTGTCGATTTTGTCCGTTTCAATGGAATTTAAAATTTAGACATGACATTCAAGCGACCTTGGAACGAATTTTATTTAGTTTTTCGAATTTCGAAAATATCGAATTTGATTAATATCGTTTTTTTCTTACTCTTCGATCCTCGATTTTTTGCATTGCTTATTACGAACTCGTACTCAAAATTACAAAATAAAAAATCGAATTTTCATGCGGATTTGATCTCCGCGTATTAATTTATTTAGAGAAAGAACAAAACAATGAAACAGAGCTAAAAAATTCTTAAAAAATATTTTAGGGTGTCCTGCGTATGTATTTAAATTGCCATTTCAAAATTTTCGATAGTGCAATCCAAAAAAAATGTAATGATTAACGTCAATTTTCATTATCCATTTTTTGACGCCTTTTCTTGCAAACGAATATTGATATTTCCAGCATTTTTAGCGAGTTTTGAAAAATATTTAAGCAACATTGTAAGGACTTGTGTAATTGTAGAAGCATCTTAAATGCTTCTTTAAAATATTGGTATTTTTTTTTCGCGTCAAAGAAAAATAGATTGTGGAAAGATTCTTTGCAGGATAAATCGGAATGATGGAGTTATTATTTATTTAATAATTGAGTGTATATGAATATGTTTCAGTATATCGGACGTTGGTACGAGGCGAAAAGATATTACATTCCTTACGAGACGAATATCAAATGCGGTTTCGTGGATTTTCTGGCCAATGACAACAGACTCGAGATGATCCAATCCTGGATATCGGTGGAGTGAGTAATTTTCCTTTTCTGACTGCCAATTTTTTCCAAAGTTTCATTACTCTTTATCTTAAATCCTTCACCATTAGATAAATCGCGTTGTCCGCGCGGTTGAACGATTTTTCAGGAACGAAGAGCCAAATTCGATAACCGCAATCGTTCGTGAATCAGAATCCGGAGATCCTGCCAAACTCCAAATAAAAATACCCTCGATGCCATCAACCGGATGGACCGACTATTGGATTTTAGGCACTGACTACGAGACCTACGCCGTCGTTTATAACTGCAAGATAATCGGCGATTCGAGGTTCGTTGATTAATTTTTTTTTTCTTCAATTGTTCCTCTTTCCCAAAAGATTTGTGTTCAAGGACGAAATCCTGGGAGATATTTGAGGCAGTATTTTGGGCTAGGATTTTGAAAAAATTAAATTTTTTTAGCATGTTCTCAAAGTTTAGACCTTTAAGAATATACCCTCCAAAGAAAATTCTCAAATTCCAATAATTTAGGGAGTTACAGCTATTTTAGTGACGCAGTAGCTACGTTTTAGTTTTTCTCAAAACTACTTTTCTCAACAGCACGTTTGACATGATGTCTCAAATTTTACTCAACCAATTTAGGGGAGGGTGGGGCTAGTTGTAACAGCTTTTGGAAAAAGGCCTGTAACACCTAAAATATGTATGCTTTACGATTGTGAGTAAGAGGGTTTGTAAAGTATATATCTGAGCACTAATTCCAATGGAAAAATAATTTTAAATCTTTACCCATCTTTTACACTAGACGTTTTTTGAAAAAATGGGAGTTGTTACAACTTACCCCATCTCTGGGGCTAGTTGTAACAGGCTCAGGGCAAGTTGTAACAATGAAAAGACTGGCAACATTTATAAGAAAGAACACGTTCTTATTGGTTCACAGTCTTGTATTATTCATCGTGGTTCATTCTTGTGATGATTACAATCTTTGGTAGTCTCTCATGCTAAAAAAAAATACAATACGATAACTTGGCATATTTTTCTGGGCAATATTACAGTAAAGAAGAGTAAAAGAATGCACAAAAGCCGCAAATAATTTGTAATACTATGTAATCAAAGTACTACAAGTTGTAATAATATTATTTATACAAATACATGTAGAGAGCGGAAAAAAAATACACGCGCATGAGGCAAGTTGTAACATGTTACAACTTGCCCCATGGGCTCATTATGTCTACTTAATGAAACATCTCAAAAACTACAAACTTTAGAATAATTAAAAAAAAAAAAAGCAAATGAAAGCCAGTTAAATTTACGATGTAACAAGGAAAAAACAATGAACAATAAATTTAATTTTAATACTCAAAATCAAAATTTTCGTAAGTATTTTTTTTACGAAACCTGGCCGAAATAGAGCTCGTGTGCATATCCTCTTATTTTGATGTCTCGCGTGGTATTAGCGGTGTTTACGTTATGCTGCGAGTTATAATAAGCACATTCAGCAAAAAAATTAAATCAAAATGTTTTAAATTCCCGGTCAAAATTGAGTGTTACAACTTACCCCTGTTACAACTAGCCCTACGCTCCCTACTTCAAATTTTTTAGCAATCTTCGATGTGCCTCTATCGCTCCTACCACTTTTGCATCAAAATTTTTTTTTTATACAGTAAAAAAATTAAAAACTATGAAAAAGGCGTCGAAAAACTCCTTTTTTGATCAGACAGCCACCATTTTGCAGAATTTTTTTTTTTCCTTTTTTTCTGAGAAAGGGGCTGTAAAGACATTCTTACTGATTAAGAATCTTATTTTTAATTTTATATCGTATGACTAGAAAGGTTGCAATCGTGTCAGGCAGACCACCCATTTTTTAGCCCCATCTTTACGAACTTACAACTTATTTAATTTTTTTTCTCGAACATTTTTTTTGTTTATTGTCCAAATATTAATGAATATGTTTTTAAAAAAAGAACGGTAAGAATATATTATTTTTATCGACCTCGACGAAACGCTCAAAATGTATGTCTCTAGATCAGAATACCTGGACAATTGAATGAACGTGAAATGTTTCGTTTGTTTTCAGTACGACACACGCTTGGATTTTAACGAGAAAACGGCGCCCTTCGAAATCGGTTATCGCAAAAGCTCTGAGAATCGCCGAAAAGCACACGCTCGATAAATCGAATTTCATGATTACCGACCAAACCGGTTGCAGAGAAAAATGAGAGAAAAAAACATATTTTGTCATAAAATGCTCAAGATGTATCGCTAATTGTGCGTCGATTGGAAAAAAATACAATTGTGACATGACAGAGTGAAATTTTTCATCAATTCCAAAGTGCTCTTTCACCTTTTCATAATTTTGTAAATCATATAACATGGACTAAAAAAAAATATTTATTTAAATGTTTACATAATAAATTGGCTTTTGAGGTCGATATTTGAATAAAATTTTATTCAGTCTACATTAATTTGTTTGAACTGAATAAATAATTTCTTGCAGTGTGAAAGAATTTAGAAAAATAAAAAAAAACAATCATTTTCGTGAATTTGTTTTCAAAAAGTTATTTTATGAATAAATTTCCAGTCACTCGAGGAAAAAAATGACGATTCTTCAGGTCTTCTCTTATTGTAATAAGAATTATTGTAATATGAAAAATATTATGAGATTTTTATCGAAATATCAACTTTTATCCATAGTTAAAATTACAGGAAGATAAAAGTGTTTCCCCATTGAAATTTATGTAAATAAATTTATAACCAGTAAATATATGTCCAATTTGGAAGATTTTGGCTTAAAAACTGTCCGCATGAATTATTTTAATGCGTGAAAAATATACTTCATTATGGAGAAACTATAAATAGCATGTATCTTCTGCGCCAACATTATTTTAATGACATAAATTATCTGCATATATTTAACCTGCATGACATCATTCTACATAATTTCTATTCGCAACCAAAAAGAGAAGAATAATTGGAATTTGAATAAAGTTGAAATTGACCATATTGAAAATAAAAATCATTTTTTTATCATTCAGAAATGAAGGTTCATCTTAAAACTTTATAAAATTGTTAAAATCACAAATAGATTAAAAATATTTAAAAAAAAGTAATTGGAAAATAAAAAATAAAAAATATTAAAAAGTATTATTTCGATTTCTTTGTGGGAGAGAGAAATCGTCGCCGTATTTTGACAGTCGGTAATGTAGGGAATGGTCGAGCAAAACGGGCGTTATTGACAAAGATGATAATTTTTTAGACAACTTGTTACCCGGTAATTCTAAAAAAATTTGTAAACATAATAAACGTCTTTAAATTTACATTTCATTTGAGGATTCATGTGTGGACCAAGTCCAAATTCCGGTTTTGCCATTCCTGATTTCACTCTTAAACTAATGATATAGTTTTTAATGCTAATAATTTATATGCAACTGCAACGTAGTATAATTTCTTAAAGTGAGTTGGGCAGCATCAATTACATTTGTAATTAAATTACATATTTAATTACATATTTAATTACATATTTAATTACATATTATTTTGAGCCATGTAATTGAATTAGCTTTAATTACTAATTACTTCGGTCATCGATCACCGAACGCATTTTAATTACATGTAATTCAGAAGAATATCATACAATTACTTGTAATTGATGCTCAAAGTAATTTAACTACCTATAATCGATGCTCGAAGAACCTGATGTATTTAAAACAGAGTTCGGCATCATCAATTACATTTTCAATTAAATTACGTATTTAATTACACATCATTTTGAGCCATATAATTGAATTGGATTCAATTACTAATTACTTCGGTCATCGATCACCGAATGCATTTTAATTACATGTAATTCAGAAGAATATCCTACAATTACTTGTAATTGATGCTAGAAGTAATGCAATTAATTGTAATTGATGCCCAAAGTAATTTAATTACCTATAATTGATGCTCGAAGTAATTCAATTACCTATTATCGATGCTCAAAAAACTCGATATTAATTTTAGCAATTAGATCTAGAGGACCTTTTTTGTAGGAAATTAAATTTCGAGAAAAATTTTCCTTTACATTTATTCGGTAAAGTTAATCGTTTCGGAGATAGCAGCGAAAAATGAGATTTCTGGGTAAAAATCAACTTTAGTGACCTCGTACCATCTCACCAGTGTAAGTTACACTTACGCTGTTAGAACACTTTTAAAGATCGTTCAATTCTGCGTAAATTGCATTTAAAATTAATGCGATAGCATTAAAAACCGCGGAGTACGGTTACTACGGTATAATAGAATTACATTTGTGTAATTAAATTACATGGATGTAATTAAATTATATTGAAAAATCGAAAATGCCAAATGTGTCCGTTTTGCCCCACCTCACCTTGTAAGTATATATATTTATAATATATATATATGCAGACACATGCTACTTGTATGTCTCCCGATCATAATCTCCTGATATCCATGCAGTCGGCAGTGTCGACACTTTGTGAACTTTTACTATGCTAATGTCAATTGTGACCGGAAAAACATGCACGTTCATAACTTACCAGGTGGGAATCTTTGACCGACAATTGTCTCGATCCATTGCTGAGCTTCAGCCTCTTGGTCAGCCTCGCGCTTTCCAGCAACCTGGAATTTAATTGAATTATGGAAAATTATAAATTTGATTATACCTTCCACGAGAAGAAGTAATTAATAAACAAATAAATTTATATATCTTTGAACCTGATAATTATTACAACATTTTTATGTTTCTTGATCGATGACAAAAATTTTATGAACCTTCTCCAAGTCAATTATTCAATTGCTGCAAAAATAAAGAGGGAAAATTCTAGGAATACCTAAAATGAGGATTTTGTAATAGAAATTTTAATAAATGGTTTCAATGCCATTCTGCCTGAAATAAAACCCCTTACATTGTTGCACTCACAAATTATTTTTTTTTCAATACCTTTTAAATTTTTTAAAAAATTCATCCAGAAAAAATAAAAAAAGAATAGTGGAAGCGTTTGACCTCCTCTTAATTATGCAGCAGGCGGCAATTCGTTTTATATTGCTCATAATGAAGAGAAAATTAATGACTTATGAGATTGATATCCCCCGATCCATGAAATAACATTTCACTTCCGAATTATAATAATTAAATGAATAATTATTAATTTTTGACGACCATTTTAAAGAGATATGAAGATATCTATTTTGGGAATTTAGGATACCTGTAATTTATGTTTGAGTTTTTTAATCAGTTTCCGCAGAAACTTTCAAAAATTGCCGTAGCCGATGGTATTTCACATCGTCTTGGCGGGGTATTGGTAAAAGTTTTCAACTAGCAATAATCGCACCTCGGTAGAACCTCATTGGTTACGATATCGCCACTGCGCAAAGCTAACGAGACGTTATCCTCGCCGGTCTTATATGAGCGTCAGCAAACGTATTCGCTTGGGAGATGAAAAGCGATCATGCGCCGCCTCGCGGCGGACGGCGGAACTGTAGAACTGAAGAGCGGCTCGCCGCGCGCCGCGCTCTCGAAAGCTGCACAGAACTCTCGCTGTGTCTTCGTCGCACACATTAATAAAGGCATACGTTCGCCCTGCATTAGTCTCTGGAGACAGCTGCGCCGAATTTTCGCGCTTTAAACTCGATTCGAACTCTCAGGGCGAACGAAAAGTACAAAGTCTACGGAAACAGAATATCATAAGAGAAAGATAAACGACTATTCGCACGTTCTAGATTAAAATGATAATTCTGGCGACACTGGCAACGCTCCTCGGATGTTCGTTGAGTATTTTCATATGTTATGTACGTTAAACTTGGATCGCCCGCGAAAAACAGACGTGTGCGTTTGTCGATTGACGAAATCTAAACGCGGCGATGGCCTCAGCGACATCGCCGTGGCCGGTTTCCAGAAAATTACGAGACTCTCAGTTACAAATGTTTTCTTCAAACGAGGCTCTTTGACGCTAAAACCTGTCGCTCTCACTGTATTGCTCTTTATTCACTAAAATACAATACCCCCGCTTACTTTATGTTTTTATTTCAATTTAATTTTCCTAATTTTCGTTCCTAGGGAATTATTAAACGTTTCACGCAAAATATTTTCCTCTTATTCCTGCGTTATCAGCTCTATAAATATCACATGGCCGAAATTATTG
The DNA here is from genome assembly GCA_946863875.1 of Alloplasta piceator. Classification (NCBI taxonomy): domain Eukaryota; kingdom Metazoa; phylum Arthropoda; class Insecta; order Hymenoptera; family Ichneumonidae; genus Alloplasta; species Alloplasta piceator. The sequence goes on from OX333073.1 coordinate 54,167,826, forward strand.
AGATATTTAAGAGGAAAAAAAATATAATTTATTTTATTATTATTATTATTATTATTATTATTATTATTATTATTATTATTATTTAAGCGCGTTGTTTACTTGAGATATTTGTGGGATAATGCGAGTTGGTATTATTTTTAACGTTATTTTAACTCTTACTTGACATACTGGGGTCGTTTGTACCCCAGCGATAAAAATTCTTATAAAAAATATACCATTCAATATTTTAACTTGATAATTTTCGTACAACTTTTTAAGAGGTTACTTCCCAAAATTATGCAGGATTTATAGTAAAATATCAAAGTTAAGTATGGAAAAAAAATTTAAATATCCAAAAAAACTGAAAAAATCATAACTTTTTTATTTTTCGACAAAAATGGTTTAAAATTTAACTGAGTTTGCTTAATATATAGCACTACTAGAAAAAATTATTAATAATTGTTGCTTATAGCATGTCAAATGTTGCTGAATTTTTTCAGATTTTTATCGTATCAAGAAGTACGAAAATTTCAATAACAGATACAATTTTTCGCAAAAAAAAAAAAAATTTCATAGGAAAATTCTGAAATAATGCCAGGCAATTCCGTGTATACATACGCTACTTCTTTTATACTTGGTATTTTTCCTTAAATTCTACAGTTTTTGACTTACGTTGCATCTTTCAAAAATTGTCTTTTTTGGCCAAAAGTGAAATAACTTTGCGAGAAAAAATCGTACGAAAATTTTTTTAAAACGAAAATGGAGCGTCTGCCAACCCTTTCAAATTTACCGTAGATAAAAAAGACAAAAAAAAAATGTCCTTAAGTTACGCGCCCAATCCGCGACGGTCGAAAAAAGGCCAAAAAAACGGTCACGTATACAAAAATGCGTACTGGGTCGAAAAAAAATCATCAAAAATATTTTAAAATAGCAAAATAAAGCGGGAATTCCTTCCCGTCAAAACGCTTTTTTGAAAATTCGATTGTCTTTTTTTTTTGACGGAGTTATGCAACTTCCAGTGCAGCAAGAAATATCGACAGTTGTATCCAAACTTTTGTGCGGGGATGTACAAATCATACATCCTCAAGGGCAAAAATGTATCTAATTTGCAGAATAATTTTGCTCACTTTAAAAAAACGTTAATGCTGAAATAACAACAGTTAGAGCAATATTTAGAATCTGTTGATATTCAACCTCGCCTTAAGGTTCAGCCACGATCTTAAATATGTATCGAGAATGATGGAACGAGAACAGGTGATAAATTTTGAGGATCTTTCTATGTATAGAGGAACCAGATTGATCTTGGTAAATTCTAAGGTCATTGACCGACCAATTTCATAATCCGCCGCAAAACAAAGATACATTTTGCAAAATGGGGTAGAATTTGTAAAAAAAAATAATAATAAAAACGTTGGTAAAAGCTGTTTTGATTTTCAATAATCGAACCTCAATTGTTTAGTAGTGTTTATTCATTAGCGATTGTATTCGAAACTAGAAAATATCGAATAGAGACGGAAAAAATATTTTTTTTTCTGCGGGGGTGTGGGAAAACCCAATGGGCCAAGTGCCAAAAGTTTCTGTGCGATATTGCCACGAGAGAGAAAGAAATATCCGTGTAGGATGCAAAGAGGGGAGGGGATGACGCCATATAGCGTCGGGACGCTCGATTTTCAACTTAGTTTCTACTCCGCTCGTGCAAGACACGTCTCAGGATTCGAAACGTTGTCATATTATCCCTCAAAAACGCATACACACACACAGAAACACTTCCACAGCTGCAAAAGTAACGAGAGACTGCAGTTTTGAAAGAAAAGTCATCCGGAACGAAAGAGAAAAGAGAAACAGCGGAAAAAAAAACATGCCGGTACGTTTTTTCGTGTCAATGAATCAAGGATGTTTTAATTTGATTAAATTGAATTGGAAAATTAAATTTAACAGTGACAGCTTTTATAATTAATTTACAAAATTTTATTTTATTAAAATTTTAGTTTTTATTAATTTTATTCAATTACAAAATTAAATTTGACAGTGACAGCTTTTATAATTTAATTTCCCTAACTTCATTTTTGGAAATGAGGATTTTTACAAATTTTCATTTAGTTTGTGCATTTGTTTACGTTTTTAATATGTAAAAATGGACAATCGTGCTTCCGAGATAAACATCTGTTGCTTCTATCCGCAATTCTTTCGGAAATCCGTGATTTTCTCGCAAGCTCGTAAACTCAAAACCACTTAAAACCCGAATACAACGAGACTCGTCGTTGTTGAATAGATCCAAATGTTTATGGAGCCTGCAAGCTATTTCAAAGCTTTTACTGATTACACATCTGTCTTATACCTATATATAGAGGTATATAGGTCTATACTTGCATATAATACAAGTAGAAGTCGGTAGAGGGATATCGCGTCACCTCTCCTCCGACATCCGGTGTATTTATAGTTTAAAAGGGGAGAAAAAATAACATTACGCAAGCTAGATCATAGCTTTTGGGAATTTTTAACGACCATTTATTTTTATTAATAATTATTGGAAAAAAAAAGAAATGTTTTTTCTATTTTTAGAACATTGAAAATTAATTCTAAACGTGGAAATTGAAACCAAACCCCCTTAACTAATTAGAAAGAGAAAGAAGACCAAATTCCTCGTCGAAAATCGACGGACTCGATAAATTTGTAAGGATTTAATTGAATCAAATTACAAAATTAAATTTTACAGTGACAGCTTTTATAATTTAATTTAATTAAATTTCAGAATTATATTTTATTAAAATTTGAATTTTAAATTTTATTAATTTTATTAAGTTTCAAAATTAAATTTGAGGATTGAATGAGGATTTTTTCAAATTGCTATTTCAATTGTCAGTAACACTCACGCGAAAATCATCACTGTCACGACCCTGATGACCCTGATGGCCGCAAACTGGTTTCAAATTTGACAAATTCCCGGACCAGAGCCAAGAAACCCAAAGCCTCTGATTCCTCGATGCATGAAAATTAGACTTGGCTAATTTAGCGTCAAATGTACCGAATCCGGCAGAGCGCCTCCCGTTCGTGATTTATAAAGACGCCTCTTTCCATTGATTTTTAACCTCAAAGAAATTTAACCCAAAAGGATGTTACAAAAAAAATCCCTTCAAACCTAAACTAGCATGAAATGAAGACTGAAAGTGCAAACGACGTTTTAGGGGAGAGTGAGGGATTTAAGGCGTTCTTTTGGTCTAGAATTTTGAAAAAATCAATTTTTTTGCACATTCTCAAAGTTTAGATCTTTAAGAAGACATCCGCGAAAGAAAATTTTTCAATTTCAATAATTTATAGAGTTATAGCTATTTTAGTGACGCAGGCACTACTTTTCTCGATTGTACGTTTGACATTGTATCTAAAGTTCTACTCAACCGATTCACTTCAAATTTTTCACCAATCTTCAATGTATAAGTCTTTATCGCCCCTATCATTTTTTGTATCAAAATTATTTTCTTACTATTGTAAAAAAATTAAAAACTATGAAAAAAAGTCAAAAAACGCCTTTTTTTGTTCACAGCCGCCATTTTGCGATTTTTTCCCTTTTTTTTTCTTAGGAAGGGACTATAACGACATTTTTATACTAATTAAGAATCTTTTTTTTATTTTGTAATTGCAATCGCGTCAGTCTGCACAGCCCTTTTTTTTAGCCCCAACTGTACCAACACTGTAAAAAAATGTTATTCAATTTAATATACTTTTTATTGAATTTTTATATTCTTCTGAAAATTAAATTTTAATAACAAGTATACGAAATCAAAATTGATAGACATCGATTGGAAAATTAAAAATTTTAACTTAAATTCAATATTCGTATATTGAAATTAAAATAAATTCTGAAAAATAAAATTTATATTGGAATATTATTTATTGAAATATTACTGCGCACATTTATATGAAATTTCATATACTTTATATGCATAAAAACTTCGTCATCTTTTTTTATTCAGGGGGTCGTCTAGTCTGGAACCTGTTTTTTTAATGTTCTTTTTCGGGCATTTTTTTTTTGACAAAACATTGAAATAAAATAATTTATGAATTGTGTATCATTTTTATTAACATTTAAACAAACTTTTTGAATTTTTTGAAGTGAATATATTAAATATCGCGTTACAGCTGCCATAAGGGCGTATGCCAGCCAAAGGTAGGGCTGGAAAGCCATAAGGGCGTATCGAAATTTTTTTTTTCAGGAATCGACGTAATTATGACCGAAAAGTATAGAACCTATGGAAAAAAAAATTTCCCAATTTTTTTAAATTTTTTATACGCCCTTATGGCTTTCCGAGTGGGTCTCGAAAGCCATAAGGGCATATCGATTTTTTTTTTCAGGAATCTACGTAATTATGACCGAAGAGTGTCGAACCGATGAAAAAAAAAAAGTTGGGAACATTTTTTTTTCATCGGTTCTATACGTTTCGGTCATAATTACGTTGACTTGAAATTTCGCTATTTTCAGGTTTTTGAAAATAGGCCCAAAATTGAGCAAAACAGTTTTTTATCGAAATTCATGAAAATTTTGATTTTTTGAAAAAACTATTGATAGATTCGTGTTTAGGGGGCAAAAATACATCGATATGAGGCCCGAAAAACAAAAATAATTTTTTTTTATTTTTTTTTAATTTTGGCCAAAATTCAATCGGTTCACTAAAATGGCTGCAATTTATTTTCTAGATAGAATTGCGGCTTGAGCATGAGCTCATTCTCTTCGTAATCGTTCACGCTTCAAAATCTCGTTTGGTTCATCCCATTACGATCGTTTTTCGATTTTTGGCAGATTTTTAAAGTTCAACAATAGATTTTTGTAAATTTTTTAAGGTACACCCCTTTCCATTTTTTTCGGCGATTTTCAAACTGCTCTCATTTCTACAAAAAATTAGTTATCGAGATGAACTTAACGGCATTCTCTAAGTTTGATCACAAGCTTTGCGTACGAAAAACAAATTTTGAAATCGGTTGAACCAAAGTGAAGTTATGAGCACTTGAAATTTCGCTATTTTCAGGTTTTTGAAAATAGGCCCAAAATTGAGCAAAACAGTTTTTTATCGAAATTCATGAAAATTTTGATTTTTTGAAAAAACTATTGATAGATTCGTGTTTAGGGGGCAAAAATACATCGATATGAGGCCCGAAAAACAAAAATAATTTTTTTTTATTTTTTTTTATTTTGGCCAAAATTCAATCGGTTCACTAAAATGGCTGCAATTTATTTCCTAGATAGAATTGCGGCTTGAGCATGAGCTCATTCTCTTCGTAATCGTTCACGCTTCAAAATCCCGTTTGGTTCATCCCATTACGATCGTGTTTCGATTTTTGGCAGATTTTTAAAGTTCAACAATAGATTTTTGTAAATTTTTTAAGGTATACCCCTTTCCATTTTTTTCGGCGATTTTCAAACTGCTCTCATTTCTACAAAAAATTAGTTATCGGGATGAACTTAACGGCATTCTCTAAGTTTGGTCACAAGCTTTGCGTACGAAAAACAAATTTTGAAATCGGTTGAACCAAAATGAAGTTATGAGCACTTGAAATTTCGCTATTTTCAGGTTTTTGAAAATAGGCCCAAAATTGAGCAAAACAGTTTTTTATCGAAATTCATGAAAATTTTGATTTTTTGAAAAAACTATTGATAGATTCGTGTTTAGGGGGCAAAAATACATCGATATGAGGCCCGAAAAACAAAAATAATTTTTTTTTTTTTTTTGCATTTTGGCCAAAATTCAATCGGTTCACTAAAATGGCTGCAATTTATTTTCTAGATAGAATGCGGCTTGAGCATGAGCTCATTCTCTTCGTAATAGTTCACGCTTCAAAATCCCGTTTGGTTCATCCCATTACGATCGTTTTTCGATTTTTGGCAGATTTTTACAGTTCAACAATAGATTTTTGTAAATTTTTTAAGGTACACCCCTTTCCATTTTTTTCGGCGATTTTCAAACTGCTCTCATTTCTACAAAAAATTAGTTATCGAGATGAACTTAACGGCATTCTCTAAGTTTGATCACAAGCTTTGCGTACGAAAAACAAATTTTGAAATCGGTTGAACAAAAGTGAAGTTATGAGCACTTGAAATTTCGCTATTTTCAGGTTTTTGAAAATAGGCCCAAAATTGAGCAAAACAGTTTTTTATCGAAATTCATGAAAATTTTGATTTTTTGAAAAAACTATTGATAGATTCGTGTTTAGGGGGCAAAAATACATCGATATGAGGCCCGAAAAAAAAAATATTTTCTAGATAGAATTGCGGCTTGAGCAAGAGCTTATTCTCTTCGTAATCGTTCACGCTTCAAAATCCCGTTTGGGAAATTGGGAAAATTTTTTTTTCATCGGTTCTATACTTTTCGGTCATAATTACGTCGATTCCTGAAAAAAAAAATTTCGATACGCCCTTATGGCTCCCGGATGCCATAAGGGCGTAAAAGAAGTGATACGCCCTTATGGCAGCTGTAACGCGATATAATCGGAGATAACCGCCCAACAGGAACACATATTAAAAAAAAAGGTGCTCCACTGCTGCCATGATTCCGAACGTTCTACTTATCTGAAATAAAAAAAACCAAACGTCATTTCACTTGTGAGACTTGAGGCTCTACCGTGAACCAAGATAACGTCAGAATTCCAAAAAAATCATTTTTTTAACGCTTTAAAAAATATATTCAATGCGAAAAATCGATTTTTTTGTTTGTTCAAATGTTAATAAAAATAATACACAATTCATAAATTATTTTATTTTAATGGTTTGTCAAAAAAAAAAAATCCCGAAAAAAACATTTAAAAAATAGGTTTCACACTAGACGACCCCCTCAAGCTTCACCAGAAATTTTTTAGAGCAGGCTTGTAAGTTACTTAATTTTAATTTTTTTTTCTCTATCGTCAAAATATTAATAAATATGTTGTTTAATTCAAAATCATGTATGACTCTAGACCAGAATACCGCTTTATAAAAATTGCTGAAAATCGCTCTACAAGCGCATCGAAAACCAGAAACGAATCACTTGTAAATATAAAATTGACTCCTCGCAAAATGAGCTCCCACGAATTTATACACGGCCGATACAGATTTCGTTATAAATACTTATTTATCGTCATGACGAAAGGTGCCAGATCTTTCGGTTTTGCGTCAGAGCATCGATACGAATGCCGCGCTAAAAATTCTGGCAGGAAACGTTTTAGACTATTAACAATCTGACGATCACCAAAATTGCGTCCTGTAAAGAGAATATTTGATTCTCTTTTTTTCCTTTTTCAATGGACCATTTTATGGTAATAACATCCGGCATTACCGGGCGAGATTTGTCCATCAAGGAAAATGTCGCTCTGCCGAATTTGACGGTGGATAAAAAAACAACGCCGTTCATTCAACGAGCCAACAAGACGATTTTAACGAGACGAGATATAAATATATAATGGATTAAACGGCACCTGGCAGACGCTATTCGTAAAAGTCGCCGTTGAATCCAATGGCCATTTATTTATTTTTGATGCGTGAATCTTAATACCGCGCGGAAACTTGAGACTCATTTCGATCTCTCCAGATCTATTTCCGTATTACATAAATATAGTCTCGAGAGATTCAAAAATGCTTTAATGTATGTTGGGCGTGAATCCGATAGAAAATAGAACGGGAGAACGTACGCGAGATCTATTTTTCTCCGTCGCAAAAAAATAAAATAAAGCAATCTATTAAAAATGAGGAAAACAAATAATCGAGGCTGCAGATTATTGGTTTATTTACTTTTAGTTGTCTTATTGAATGGAGCATTAAATTTTGCAATGGCGTTGCTTCCCGAGCGGAAATTTGATTCCGGCTGGGATCAGGATCACCTCAGGGTTGGCCTTATAACAACATCCGGTCCTGATCAGGCTACATATCAGGCTACATTTCAGGAGAATAACGCCATTACCGGACAGGCTGGGATCAGGCTCCTTATCCGGTCCTGATCGCGCACGGTTCCTAGCCTGATCAGGCGCCTTATCTGGTCCTGATCGCGCACGGTTCCTGCCTGATCAGGCGCCTTATCCGGTCCCGATCGCGGACGGTTTCTAGCCTGATCAGGCGCCTTATCGCTTATTTATTTTATTCCATAAGAATTTTATGTGTTTATAGAGTATAGGTACTGTACGAGAAAGTCAGCAAAGGACTTTTCGTAATAGGGCTTCTCGCGAGGTTTTATTCCTCGCGGTAGAGAAGTAAATTTTCATGCTCGCGGTCTCATATATAAGCATACTATTCACATCATCCGTATGGGAGCGAGCGTCCGCCGTACTGCGACATCTTGCGGCGAGTCTCGGAACTAATACTCCTGCTCCTTCCCGGATCAGGGAAATATCAGGCCAGCCACATTATTCGGACCGAAGTTTTTTTTGCCGGTCCTTAGCACCACCTGATCTGTCCCTGACATGGATAATGTAAGGCTAGCCTGACCTATATCATACCGAAATATGATTCGTCTAGGATCTGTGCGCGATCAGGCTATCCTGATAAGGCTATTCTTACTGATGCCTGATCAGGTCCTTATTCGTTATTTAGGCTAGCCGGATCAAATTTCTGCTCGGGTTTTTTTGCCGGTCCTTAGCACCACCTGATCTGTCCCTGACATGGATAAGGTAAGGCTAGCCTGGCAATCTATGTCTTACCAAAATATGATCCGGCTGGGATCTGTGCGTGATCAGGCTATCCTGATCAGGCTATCCTTACCGATGCCTGATCAGGTCCTTATCCGTTATTAGGCTAGCCAGATCAAATTTCTGCTCGGGTTCCTGTTGAGAGTTTTATGAGTACAGGCAATTTTTAGCATCAATTTCTGGATCCTTTTATCGTTAAATCAGGGATAATTTAAGATGACCTTGATAAATAGTTAATTTCAAGTGACATTGAATATGAAATGAAATTCAAATTTCCCGCCCTTTTTTGTCGCACAAAACGTGTAATATAGATCATTGTCAGTATTGATAGCATTTTATGAAAATTATTTGGCGATTATGAACGAAAATTTGGAGGAAAATTAAGAACAATTGTATTTTGATTGTCATTGAAAGGCTCGCAACAAGGAACAGGAAGCCGAGGTCCTCGCCTGGATCGAGGGTGTTATTGGCGAGAAGTTGCCGCCAGGAAATTACGAGGACATCCTTAAGGACGGTGTGATCCTTTGTCAACTCGCTAACAAACTTGCACCCGGTTCTGTTAAGAAGATTCAGACCAAGGGTACCAATTTCCAGCTGATGGAAAATGTTCAAAGGTATTTAAGGGTGTTTTTTCTAAAATGTAACTTTTTTTCTGTACTTAGAAATTTTCTGCCCTAGTGATCAATCGATCGCTTTTCGGGCCTTATTTAAGGATTAATTATCAATAATTAAAACTTGTTAATCAATTGTTAAAACAAATAATTATTAAACTTCTTTTCGGTAAGTTCTTTTTTTTTCTTATGCAAATCGAATGCGTTAATTTTTGTGAAGGCATATGAATTTTTTCAGAATTTTCTCTCTATTTTGAAATATTATAAAAAACATCGTAAAATACAAACAAGAAATTGTCAATTTTGTATATGTTTTTGAACGGAGATTTATCCTCAGCTTTCAAAAGATTCAAAGACACTGGGCCAAAAAATACATAAATACAGCCATTCTAAAAAATTCAAAACGGGAATTTCAAAATTGAGGGAATCTGAAAAAATTCATATGCATTCACAGAAATTAACGCATTAGATTTGTTTGAGAAAAAAAGAACTTACCGAAAAATTGTTGAATAATCATTTGATTGAACAATTTATTAATAACTTTTGGGCAATATTATTATTGATGCTGCTAAATTTTCTCGGGTTTTTATTATATCACGAAGTACGGAAATTTCGATCAGATAAAATTTTTGACAAAATTTTTGATAAAATGTTCTTTTTAATTGCAGGTTCCAAGCGGCCATCAAGAACTACGGAGTTCCTCAGGAAGAAATCTTCCAAACGGCCGATCTCTTCGAGAGGCGCAATATTCCTCAGGTCACTCTTTGCCTCTACGCCCTTGGAAGGATCGTAAGTATTTTTAATCCCCCTCCAATAAATGTGGCATTCCACGGTATTTCGATCAAAATCTTACCTTCATGAATTCGATTTTCCTCTAAATTTTTTATATAAATAAGGACGTTGAAAAAAAAATTCCCAAATTTTTTCAGAATTTTTCGGTCATGCGTTTGTTGGAGTTATTTATTTTTTTGCAAAAAAACGGGACAACTTTGTAAAATCGGAAAAAATTCATAAAAATTAAATAAAATATAACAAATTTTTTAATTTTAATTTTAATACTCATAGAGTATTAAAATCTCCATTTTGGAACCAAGCCCAAAAATTTTGCTATATTTTATTAGATTATTCTGAATTTTTTCAGATTTGACAAAAGGGTCACTTAAAAAAAAAAAAAAATCAAAGAACGCGTGACCAAAAAATTCTGAAAAAAATAGGATTTTTTTTTAATGTGTTCTTTTATATAAAAAATTGAGAGAAAAATCGAAATCATCAAAACAAGATTTTGTCGTGTCATTCCACGACATTCCGATCAAAATCTTGCCTTGATCATTTCGATTTTTCTCTTAATTTTTTATATAAAAAAACACATTGAAATACATTTTTTTTAATTATTTCAGAATTTGTTGGTCACGCGTTCTTTGGATTTTTTTTTATGTGGACCTCTTTGTAAAATCTGCAAAAATTTCAGAATAATCTAATAAAATATAACAAAATTTTTGAGCTTTTTCCAAAATGGAGATTTCAATACTCTATGAGTTAAATTTTTATTTTTTTTATTTTTTGAATTTGACTCGTAGAGTATTGAAATCTCCGTTATGGAACAAATCCCAAAAAATTTGTTATATTTTATTAGATTTTTCTGAATTTTTTCAGATTTCACAAAGTTGTCCCATTTTTTTTTCAAAAAAAAAAAAAATCAATCCAAAAAACGCGTGATCGAAAAATTCTGAAAAAATTTGGGAATATTTTTTTCAATGTCCTTATTTATATAAAAAATTTAGAGGAAAAGCGAAACCATCGAGGTAAGATTTTGATCGAAATACCGTGGAATGCCACAAATATAATTAATGTGAATTCTCTCATTTGTTCTCTCGGTCTTTATTCTGACAAATGTTTTAATCGTCAATGTACAGACGCAAAAACATCCGGAATACAATGGGCCGAGTCTCGGTCCCAAAATGGCCGACAAGAACGAGAGGACATTCACGGAGGATCAGCTGAGAGCCAGCGAAGGTCATCTCAACCTTCAAATGGGTTTCAACAAGGGTGCAAGTCAATCGGGTCACGGTGGTTTTGGAAACACGCGACACATGTGAAAACATTTTCCATATAATAATATAATATATAAATAATGAAGAGAAACAAAAAAACATTGAAGGAAGACCATCGAGATGAAGGAAACATGAAATTAAAAATTACACCCCACGATTACTCGCCAAGAAAATACATTACAAACACGAAACTAAAAATTATGAAAAATATGAAAGCGTGAATAAATGTTGAAAAATTTTATCATTGATTTTTCAAAATTTTAATACGATTAATTTATTTTGAACGTTACAAATATTTTATAAATTTTTTAAAAAACCAAATTGCCGTTACATTTGCTGTTTGTAAAAATGTAAACATTGTCATTCGCTATTAATAATTGAATCAAAGTTGTCATCGTATATTTTATACACTTTTTCTTCAATTGCAACGACATCGACACAATGTTTGTTACGGAATAAAAGCAAATCTGCTATTTTCTACTATTCTGAATCTTTCTCATTCATTTCCAAATATCCTTATCCTTCGAATTGCTTTGCAGAAAAATGAACGTCAACCTTTTTTTTAAACAAGAATGTTGTATTTTTTTTGTACACTGAAATAAATTTTATTGCACTATTTGATTTTTCGCGTAACGAAAAGTACAATAAAATACATATGGGGAGTTCTTTTTCAACCGGGCCACTTTTTTTCTCACCCTCTCCAATTTTTTTCAAAATCTGCCAGTTTGAAATATTACTCAAACGGAACGTCTGTGATTTTTTTAAGATTTTTTAAGGCATCCGTTCAAGATTTTTAATTTCACATTACGAAAACTGTATCTCAAAAAATATTCATCAAACAAAAAAGAACATAAGAATAAAAGGTCCGGTTGAAAAGAACTCCTCATAAAGCAATTTAGGGACAAACAAGGTACAATCGTAAACATTCCTATAATAATAGGACATTATGATATCTCTCTCTATATATTAATATTATGTTGAAAAGCAAGAATTACTAAATGACTTTCGGAAACATTGCTATTCTACTCTTGTAAAATTGAAATTGTAAATAATGATAGTGATTCTTTAGGAATTTTGCTAGGATAATTTCAAAACTTGTTATATAAAATAATAAAAGTTGCGATGAATATTTAAAAATTTACTATTCTCAATAAGAACGCACATTCAGATGAGAAGCACTTGTACCTTTTGTAACGCGGACTTGAGGAAAATCGTAAAACACTATTGCAAAAGTTGTCGAATATTCTCGAGCTGACCCGAGTTCGGCCGAGGAAAAATTTATACATATAGTATTTATATATGGGGCATTCCATACCAGGTTGACCTGAGTGTGACCCTCGACCTCGCTGAATTCGTTTACGATTTTTTTATATGATTCTTCCAACTCAAAATAGCGTTCAGAATTTTGTTCAGATTTTTAAAACCAAATTTGAGTACGTTATGATTTTTTGAACATTTTTTTCGAAAAACCTCGAGGGCCGTAATTTAAAAATCTGAAAAAATTCTCACAAATCCGGTGTCGAAAATGAAAATTTTTTACCCAAAATTCATGATGTCCAGGGTTTCCCTTCCACCTCGATTTTATCGGACTTATTAGAGTGAAGAAAAAATGAAATCTTTATTTATGATCATGAAAATAAAGTAGATTTATAATGAAACATTGAACTTCAAGTATATTATTTTTAATTTTCCCTCATTAATAGTGAAAAATATTGTAAGCAGCACTTATGCATCATTTTTGGACTTTTTAACTCATAAATGGGGTCAATATCGACCCCATGTCTGATTTGGCCCAATCTAGAGTTTCTCAAATTTAATCTGGGGGTGAAATGAACCCTATAGTGACAAGTTCAATGGTGAAGATTGACCGAATATTGCACTGGGAATAATCCATGATAAAGTAAATTAAATTGGAAATTAAAAATTTTGAAAAGTTTTGAAAAATTAAAAATTAAGAAATTTAAAAAACATATTTACAGAACAAGTGTACGATTCTCAGAGGAAATTGTTTTCTCACTCATTTGTTTCTCTTGAAGATTATTTGGAAGTTGATGAATTATTAATAATTCAATGGAGAGTGGAATAAGGATGAAGCGGCGTTTCGTTTTGCAAAGAAAGAATGCGTAAAAAAGAGGACACAGGCTGCTTTGAAAATTTGGTTCTCTGCCAAGTATCTCGAACGTACAAATTGCGTTGGACGAGATTTATATACTCCGACGAGCAGAGAATTTGACGTATGTCCCTAAACTTGTCCAGGATGACCCATATGGAATCAAAATATAGACGAAAAAAAATATTAGTTGCCCAATTTATGGCTAATTTCTTTTATGGAAGACATATTCTTTTTATATTTTGGATATATTTGAAATATACATTCTGCATGGATATATTTATATATTCCGGAATGAGTGAGCAATATCGAACTGTCATAACAAAATATATTTAATATATTTTAGATATATTAAATAAACGTCTTATTTAGCTTATTGCAAATGCCGAAAAAACTTCAAACATGCAGATTTTAAACCAATTTTTTTCAGTTACGTTGTAATTGTTGAAATTGTTGTAATTGTTGCAATCAAACATATATCATGTCTTAAAGGTCTAAATTTTAAGAATATGCAAAAAAATCATTTTCTAAAAATTCTAGACCAGAATACTGCCTTAACTCTCCGCGGTCACACTTATCGGGGTCGATTTGATCTTGTCCATTTTTGAACAAGTATTTTGACCAAACAATCGATCGGAAGAATCTCAAAAAATTACAGAACATCCTTCAAACATTCTAGTTGATGTATTAAAAATTAGTTTATAAAAAATGTAACGACCATATATTCAAAAAAATGCATAAAGAAGAAAAAAAATACAAGTAGTCGTGGGGTCGTTTTGACCCCGTGTGACTACGGAAGGTTAATCCGCCAAAAATCTTTATGACGTTACTTCTTGACGTTAAATTTTTTTATGGTAGTGGCTAAAACCCAAAATTTCCTCAAAATAAATTCTTTATGGATTTTAAATAAATTTTGGAAACGTATTTAGTGACTATTGACGTCGTTAAGTTTCCAACTCGTTGACACAGTTTGATGAAGGACTCTGTGACGTTGTTTCAAGTTACAGATACTTGAAATAATATTTTTCGTGTTGAAAAATCTAAGAAAAACAAAGAAATTCGTGATGACGTTGACTCTTGTATGACCGCAACAATCTTCAAAATTTAAAAACGATGTTTTACTCTCCTTGGCAAACGTTTCAGTGTCAGGCAAAAGTTATTCCTGGATCATCGTGGTTTACTCTCGCGGACTTTTCGCCCGAGAAAACACGCTGGATCGGGTCATGGCTTCGCATTAATATAGAAAATGGCAAGGGCATCTTTGCACAACGAAAACACTTTTGAATATACGTTCGTAGCCTCAAAAGCGTCTCATCCATTTTTACCCTTCGAAAAACATTTTTCTTATCCACCGAAATCAACACTGTAAAAAATTTTTGTTTGATCAATTAATATGCCGGTATAGGAAGATTATTTGCAAATACGCCCTTTGAAAAATCAGGCACAAGTAGCTTTGAAATTTATTAATTAGATTTAAGTATTAGATTTAATATACTTTGTTTCACGAGACACAGAACAGCAGTGTATTCAAATTTTAATATACTATTGTATATTAAAGTCAACTTATTGTGTTTTAAAAAAAGAATCTCGTTTCTCATAATTCAACAATGAACATGAAGATTAATATACCCAGTTCTAAGAGATACAAAGCAGCGGTGTGTGAAAATTGATGAACCGGTTCTGGAATTTCAAACGCCCATCCGTAGTCATTTTCAAGTTTTCATTGATCTTTAAGGTCCATCTCATGAAAATTACGCAGCCGTAATTGTAATTAATCTTTGCTAAACATGTTATAAAAAATATATAGCCTTTACAAAATAATTTAATATGCATAGTTTACCGGCCCCAAAAAGAGATAAATCGAAAAAAAAGAAAAACCTGCGCCAATTCTCTGATTTACTTTTTCTGTTTGACCGGGATTCGAACCCTCGACCCTACCTACCATCCTACCTATCTACCTAACACGCTACCTATTACGCTATCAACTACTTCTGAACTTCTTCTACTTGTATGATATATGAATGCCTGAAACCCGGAAAAATAATGATGTGCTTTTAAATGTGCGATACTCGGTGAAAGTTGTTTTTCGGATTCGCGAATGAAAAATAGCTAATTTCATACCGTTCAAAATGGCGGATCAAAATGCAACAATGGTTTATTTTCAATTAAACTTGGCAATCGAGAGTTTTCGAGATCGTTGATCTCCGATCTAAACTGAAAATTTTAAAATTCAAAATGGCGCCTCCAATATGAAGGCTCAGAATGCCAAAATTATTTAATCCCGATGAGACTTAGTCCGCCTATTAATTATTTCTGTGTATGCATATTCAAAACGGTGTATTAAAGTTCCAAATTTTTCTACTATCAATCGAATTGATACCCAAGAGTAGTAAATTTTAGTTGCCAAGTTGAATAAGACGATGACTGATCATAAAGTAAATTGGAAAACTCGGAATATTCCAATGCTCATGCATAAATTCCAAATCGGAAAGAGTACTGATACTGATGTGCAATTTTCAGTTACCGATATACAAGAAATAAAAGTAGCATATGCATTGCATTTTTCAGATACTGGTTATATTAATTTACGAGACTTTGCGATTGTATTTTTCATACAATTTCACAAAACCTGCATATTAATTTTCATTTTTATGCATGGATATTCAAGCAAGTGTATTAAAATTCCAAACGTGTGTAGTACTTATTGAATGAATACACCGGTGTATTAATTTTAAGTCATTAAATGGAGAATTACGGTTAGAAATTGTATAAATCCTACGACGATGTATGAATATCAATATAAATATATTAATTTTAATGTACGACGTTAAATTATTTTAATACCAGTGCATTAATTTCGATTTCACATACCAACATTTGTAAATTCAATATTACTTTGTATTGTAAATTTACAAATAATTTTTGCAATATTTTTTAGACACTGGTCATACAAATTTACGAGACCTTGCGAATGTATTTTTCACACAATTTTACGAAGCCTGGATATTAATTTCAATTTTCGTGCATGGATATTCCATACGGTGTATTAAAATTCCAAATCGGGTTTACCGCTGATCGAATTAATACACCAGTGTAGTAATTTTACCAGAAAAATGGTAGAATTACGGTAAATATTTTCAAAAATCATACGTCGATATATTGATATCAATACAAATATATTACTTGTAATATACCACTATTAAATTTACAATGTCGGTGCATTAATTTCGATGTAACATACCAAGTTTTTTAAAATTTAATATGCCTCTGCATAGTAAATTTACAAATAATTCTAACAGTGTAATTAATCGCGTAACTTCTCATCGCGAGATTCATTTTAGACAGACTTTGGAGAGCTTATTCCAAAATTAGTCACAACGATGTAAATCTCGTGAGTCAGCTCGTGATTAAAATAGATGCGGAAAGATTTTTGGGGTCACCTTATTTTTCACGAAATTAGAGCAATTTTATAATGAAAATTGCAGGATCAAGGTTATTTTGTACGGAAAATTTTAGTTCATTATTTTAGTGATTATAACGCAATATTCGACCGACAACATTCGGCTTAACTGAAAATAAATTCTGCCTAATTGTGATTAATGCACTGATAAAACAGTTTGTTTATTCTAAAAAAATATATTTAATTGGCACTTTCATTTAAATATTCCTTAACTGTTACAAAATTTGTTAGTCGTTGAGAAATATTCGTGTTCTCATGACAAAATTTTATTTGGTGTCAAAATCATTTATTAACTGTTACAAAATATTTATTTCGCCATATCCAACTTTATATTTGTTAATAGTTAACAAATCCTGGTACATAGAAATATATTGCTTTCTGTTAACAAATGTAAAGATGAATATGGCGAAATCCATTATTTTTTAACAATTAATAAATTAAACAAATATTTTTTATCAGTTGATAAATGTAATTAATATTTTTTAACAGTCAATAAATTATTTTGACACAAACAAAATATTTCTTAACGACTAACAAATTCTGTAACAGTTTTGGAGTATTTAAGTCAAAGTGCCAACTAAATATATTTCTTTACTACAAATAAACTGTTTTCTCAGTGTATTTATAAATTTTTGCACACGTCACAACAATTCAGTTGAATCTGTCAGAATCAGCTGTTCGCAGGCACAAAATAAACAACGGGCGGTGATATTTTGGCATCACGATAAAAATCAACCAATACAAAGTGTCACTTATAATTTCATTCATGAATATGAACGACTTCTTTTTTGCAAATTTCATTTATTGACAATGAGAAAAAATGGACCGACACGATTGCTCACCTGCCAAAGTGGACGTCCCGGCATGATTGAGATTGATTTTTCACGAGGATGTGAAAACGTGGAGTCTGATAAAGCGTCGGTTCTAGAGCAAGCACAAAAAGTGTGCTTCTCGCGGTTTGTGCTGCGTATATATATCCGTGACAAGAATTCATTGGTATTAGTGAGAATGCGGAGGCGCGTTTCTATATATGGATCACTTACTCATCGACATAGACATTTTTGTTCGCGACCACGCGCGTAAACATTCATACGGAATTTTCAATGGTAATTGGAGATAGCCAACCTTATCGACTGAGCAGGCGCGATTTGCAATATTTGCTCAAAATGCGCGAGAGACGATGAATTTCGCAAATCTGCAAGTTATGAGAAAGCGTTATTTCAGAAGACTTTTGTAAGAGTAGGACTCTATTTTACAAATTTTTATTCTACACAAAAGCTTCTACACAAATTATCCTACATAAGAGAAGTTGCAAGGAATATTATTCTACACAAAATTATTCTATACCGTTTTCTACACGGACAAAACGAGTTGGAAAACTATAGTAAATAGTACTAGAAATTCAATCACTTTTTAATTGCTAGAATATTATAGTAATTTGGGGACGATTCCGAATTATAGTAAAATTTACATGACGGTATAACGAAACGGTAAAAAGTGTTTCGAATCGAAACAAATCGGTTTTCTTAAAATTTTATACAGTTTTTTTTTTTTAATTTTGATTGCTTGCAAAATTTAGTAATATTAATATTTTTTATTTACATACCTTCGGGACTAGTTACATTTTAAAAAAAATAAAAAAAAATAACCACATTTTATTATTTCAATTTCATCTGTCTCCAGAGGGATTTGAACCCCCGACCTGCCTATCCATCCTACCTAACTACCTAACTACCTAATGAAAATAATTTCCATTAACCATTAAAATTTAATGGTTAATGGAAATTAATTTCATTAGCCATTAAAAAAGTAATGGTTAATGCATTACTTTTTCATTAAAAATTTCGCAACCCTGACTCGGCCGAACTTTATAACTTCACCAAAAGTTATACATAATTTAATCCAAATTATGACAATATTTTTCAACACTTTTTTTTCTTTCAAATTTTAGTTTCAACTGAAGAAAGAAAAAGTCTCCAAACGATTCCAAACGGTCATCATTTTGGTGAACGACAAACTCCGCTCATTATCGCGTTAAGAAATTTCATTATTATTATTATATCCACGAAAATATGAAATTTTGCGCAACGCTGACTCAGTACCAGGATCTTCGACCGTGCTCACGACCAGTAGCGACAATGAGGTGAAAGCTTTTCGAAGGGTTTTTTTTTTGTTTTGTTTTATAAACATTTTACATTGTTAGGTCATAAACAACTTTATTAAACTTAATACGTAATAAAAATAACACAAGGTTTGTCATCTAGAGATGCGTCTCGCCAAGTGACATTAATTATATTCATTTATATTCTATTAATTTGTATAGGATTTTTGAATTTTTTGAATTCGCGGTAGCGTGGCCGAGCGGTCTAAGGCGCTGGTTTAAGGCACCAGTCTCTTCGGAGGCGTGGGTTCGAATCCCACCGCTGCCAATTTTTTTCTTTTTTTTTTTTTACTTGTTTACTGATCCCTAAAGGTTGTTACTGAAGGTTGTTCTTCATACCTTGGTCAAGCAATTAACCATCTTGAAAGGAGACTCAATAATCGCGAGGGTCGTTTGCGATGGAGTATGGAGATAGCGCCGTAGGTCGTGCGAGAACGAGAGAGCAAGTTTCCCCTTGAATGCGCGGTCAAAGTCGGGAAAATCACGCGACGCTCTCCACGCCAAGTACGAATGGGTTGCGTCGGCACGCGGCGCCGTGGTTCACACTTAACAGGATTGCATCCGTAACACGAAAGTAGCACTTACTATGCAACCATCGGAGACTCAAGTGCTTTTTTTCCAGGAACGAGATCTTGGTATTCAAAAGAAGATGGATTTTGTTTTTAACAAAATTATGATGTGAAAAATTGCTCCGGCGAAATGCAACCAAAATTTGCATTTTTCAC
This sequence comes from Alloplasta piceator, assembly GCA_946863875.1. Lineage (NCBI taxonomy): Eukaryota > Metazoa > Arthropoda > Insecta > Hymenoptera > Ichneumonidae > Alloplasta > Alloplasta piceator. The sequence continues at coordinate 54,187,566 of OX333073.1, forward strand.
ACGCTTTTATGGCGCCTCTGATTCCTCGTGGAAAACCGAAAAAACGTTTTGGCCATTTTTCACTTTAATATGCAGATCGTTGAGGAGGATTATTGAAGAAAATACCGTTATTTCAATTCAAGGTCACAAATGAATCACGATAAGTATAAAAAAGCAACTGGGATAAGTTGTGGGTACGACTTAAGGGGAAGTGTGATACCACACTGAGGAAATAATGTACCATTTGTTAACTGTTAACAAATGTAAAGTTGAATATGGCGAAACCAATTATTTTTTAACGGTTAATAAATTATTTTGAGACAAATAAAACATTTCTTAACGACTGACAAATTTTGTAAGAAATTTTGTAAATTTTGTAATTTTGTAACTAATAAATTTTGTAATATTTAAGTAAAATTGCCAACGAAATATATTTCTTTATACAATAAACTCTGGTATTGAAGTAATTAACATATATTCTGCTTGTCGATTCGATAGAATGCTAATTCGAAGCGAACGAGGAGAAAGAGTGTTTCTCTCATTGACTACAAATGAAATGTTTTCTCAGTGCGTTATCGGTATAACCAAAGCTGCAAAGAGTGGTGTTAAAAAAACATTATTTTTCAAAGAGTAAAAATTCTAATAAAATTCTGTAACAATTAATTTTTTAAAAATAAAAACTTTTTCAAAAGGAACAAAAATTGAAACATACCAAATATGTATTTTCTATCGCCTTCATCAAATGTTTGTAACATTTTTACATGGTAAGTTTCGTTCAATTTCATACTTCCAAAAAAATATTGTTTTTAAACAAAAATAGTGTTGGCATTTTTTTAAAACTTTTTGTGGACACACTACAACATCGCAATTTTTTGTCAATGTTTCTTTTTCAAAACCTCGCTTCAATTTTGAGAATCGTTTGGTTAGAAAAAAAATTCAAAAAATTTTGATTACGTAATGCACTTCTTGATTTTCTGAATTTCGCGATAATTATATATTATTATATCGATCAATAAAAACCGAAGGGATTCCCTGATCTCAGGATCCTCAATGTACGGAATGCTTCGTTTCCAATTCAATCGAAGATTGAATTATTTGGCGTCCCAGAGCCAACAAATATTTTTTCCAAGGATTTCAACCCCTCAGGAAAAAATTCCAAATGCAAATAATAATCGAATATGCGATGAAAGGAGGAGAAAAAAATTTGTATCGCCAATGGTACGGTTACAGGCTTAACGAGGTTCATCTGATACCGAGTGAGTCAAAAGAAAAATGGCAATGCTTAACCTCAAAATAAGCTTGACTAGCGTAGACATTGACAATGCTTAACCTCAAAATAATCAGCATTTTCGAGATTAATTAATTTATTATTAATCTCACAAGTACCCAATCGATTTTATGAAGCTCTAAAAATATTCCTTAGATACTTTTTCATAATTTCTTAAATTTCCGTCAAAATTTGTATTGTAATGATTGTGAATTTAATATTTATAGACGGAATCCCATAAGAGCCCATGTTATTTAGGAATTACATTTCTATTTATTTCTCACGAACAACGTATCCTCGGGTCTTGAAATTTTTACAGATATGACTTTTAAGATACTAATCACTATTTTCTGATTTTTTTTATCAACATCTGTATTGAAAATCGTGTACCAGATGAACCTCCTTAAAATGGTCGATGACGCAAAAGGGAATGCCCGTAGGATCAGGACGGCGCAGAGTTTATAAATTCGATCTCCTCTGTCCTCATGATATCCTGTTGTACTTGTTGTTGTCAGGGGCTCGCCAATGTGACCCATTCTTACGGTTTCGAGGGGCCAATTATTGAACGACTATGAAATTACCACGAAGGGGAAAGTTGAGCGAAATAATAATAACAATGACGATAATAATAAACCGAAGGATTGGGAATTGGCTCCAGAGTTGCGTGTTGCCCTGATAGAAGTTTCATTCGGAAGATGCCACCCTGGACCACGCCCCTGACCTGGAATGCCACTAAGGGATTCTTCCAGTCTGAGCGACTGTCCCTCATCAGATATATTTCTCTATAATAATAAAAAAATACCTCAAAGGCATCTTGAGACTTGATCCCTCACAAATTAAGTCTCGGGCTGGTGACCTCTTGAGTTTAATTCAGTTTCTGTACCCCCATAACTTAATTTTCGGCCTAGTCCCTTCGTAACTTGAGTCCAGAGCTCCGGAGGCCTTGCCAGACCCACTCAGACCTAGTTCATATAAATATGTCTCGTTTATATTATATATTTATGAACTTAAATATATATATATATATATATATATATATATTGGAGGGGTTATTTATTTATATAGACAAATATGACCACACATACGTTTAGAAGACAGGTTGAATGTCCAATGCTTTATGTACTCTTGTTATTATCTCATTCATTTTGGACCGCAGTGACCACGAGACTCCGTGGCGCAACGGTAGCGCGTCTGACTCCAGATCAGAAGGTTGCGTGTTCAAATCACGTCGGGGTCAAAGAATATTTTTTAAATGTCACTTTTCCGCCATTAAAATACAAAAAAAAAACTGGCTTCAGAAGTGAGGTTTTTAGTGTTGTGGATAGTTCTGATGAGAATCTTGTCTTGGGACTATTTTTTTTATCACTGCTGAGTTAAGGCACAGTTTGGACAACTAAAATTCATTTTGATTGTTAGCTGAAGTCATACGACGGAATTTGGTGGATTGCCTTTTTTTTTGCTATTAATTGTGGCACAAAAACTCTCCTCATACGAAATTTAAACAATAGTTGAATTTTTGACTCGATTCTCTTGTGGTCCAAATGTTTGCATCGTGTGTCGCAACGCTTGTGAAGGCAAAAAGTTTGTCCGCCGAAGTCTTTGCGGTGCGTGCTCACATCCCGCATAAGAACCGTCGAGAATCAGACGAACATGAGATAGAGGAAGGTGTCCTCGTTCTGGTAAGGTCGAGCCCATCGACGTATAGTATGGACTATGCTTAGGCCGGTAGAATGTGCGGCCTGCTGTTAGAAAGAGATAGCGACTGACGGGGGTCAATCTCCGTCTCTTTCTATTCCAGGAGCGTAGCAATATGATTTAGGGCCATCGTTCTCGATAATGCGAGTCGACGGGAAATCTAAAATTTGCAACCAAATTATCAATCTTCGAAATAGCTCATAACCTGAATACATTATAAGTATGACACAGGTATAAGTATAAATAACTTACTTGTGGAATCATAAATCTTCCGATTTGTCCGATTTTTGCTCACAAAAGAAACACGTGTAAACCATCGAAAACCAATTACGACGAACAATTTTTTTCGTACTCATAAATGTTCGATAACTTATAATTTTTATTCGAAAATGTGCGAGGACTTATAATAACGCACCACAAATCTCTTTGGGGGGGGGGGGGGGGGGGGCTCTTGTATCTACATATTACATCCCTGGCGCGTTCTACGCGGCAATCGACACAGCCAATAAAATTCTCAGAAAGAGAAAGCAATTGACCTCCGTCTCGTTCCCTCTTTGTCTAACTCTGGCGGACACTTTTGGAAGGCCTTTATGTTGGGATCGCGCAGTCCATACTATAACGTCGATGGTCGAGCCACATTCGCGCGGGTTGTCTCGTTTAGCCCCTACTCGCACCACGAGAACATGAAAGTAACGTGGAAACAATAGCTCTCATTTATATAGTCAATACCCGTCAATATATATATATATGAGGTATTGTCCCCTGTGACCCTGACCCTCTCGGATTTATTTGATTTTTTTTTCATATGATCGCATTAAGTCTAAAATACACCCTCATAATTTTTTTAGATTTTTCCAAACATCCTTTATTTAAAAAAAAAAAAAAAATTTTTAAACGCCATTTTTTAAAAATCTGAAAAAATTCTGAAAAAACCGTGTTGATATATAAAAAATTTCAAGCTATCACCCGTAGTGGGCCAATTTTTTCTGTATTTTACGTATTCGATTTTTAAAAAAATTTTTTTTAAACGCTATTTTTTAAAAATATAAAAAAATTCTGAAAAAACCGAGCTAATATATAAAAATTTTCAAGTTATCACCCGTAGTGGGCAGATTTTCATTTCTGTGTTTTACAAACTATTAACGTTATTATTAACTATTAAATTCAGTATCTGCTCAAGGTGAGCTATTTGAGAATTTTTTGGCATTTTGAGAACGTTAATAGCTTGTAAAACACAGAAAAAAAATCTGCCCACTACAGGTGATGGCTTGAAATTTTTTATATATTATCACGGTTTTTCAGAATTTTTTTAGATTTTTAAAAAATAGGGTTTAAAAAATTTTTTTTAAAATCAAATACGTAAAATACAGAAAAAAAATCTGCCCACTGCGGGTGATAGCTTGAAAATTTTTATATATTACCACGATTTTTTCAGAATTTTTTCATATTTTTAAAAAATGGCGTATTTAAAAAAAAATAATAATTTCGATTAAGGGATGTTTGGAAAAATCTAAAAAAAAATATGAGGGTGTATTTTAGACTCAATGCGATCATATGAAAAAAAATCAAATAAATCCGAGAGGGTCAGGGTCACGGGTTTACACACTTGAGCTGGAATACGTCATATATATGAGCCAATGCACGCCATTTCGCTCGGCCGTGACCCTGACCATTTTTAACTTTTTTCATTTTTTTAAATAAATTAGTATACTATGCAAGGAGTCTTTTTATCAATTTTTCAATTTTTATCGCATGTATTTCAGAAGTTTTAATTTTTCGAAAAATCTGGATTTCATAAATTTCGGAAACATTCTAACGCCGATATCTCTTAAATTAATCGATACATCGAAAAATGTTTAGAAATCGATTTTTTTCATATCAGTTCACACTTTTATAAAAAAAGAAGGAAAACAAAATTAAATCATCGTTGTGAAATTAAAAGCTATGAAAAAAAGAGTCTTCGACTCCATTTTTCAAGGTTTTTAATTTTTTTACAATAGTAAAAAAAATAATTTTGATACAAAAGTGGTAGGGGCGAAGGAGAGTTATACATTGAAGATTGGTGAAAAATTTGAAGTACATCGGTTGAGTAGAACTCAAGATATCATGTCAGCCGTGTTGAGAAAAATAGTTTTCCGAAAAACCGGCATAGTTGTTGCGTCACTAAAATAGCTATAACTCCGTCAATTACAGGAATTAAAAAATTAAACTTCAAAAATATGCAAAAAAAAAAAAAAAATTTTTTCACAATTCTAGACTAGAACACCGCTTTAATAGGAAAATAGAACTAGGAAAATAGAACCCTCATAAAATCACTCGCGCATCCGTCTGTCGCCAAATGGTCTTTCTCAAAAACTATGTAACGTAGAAAACTCAAATTTGGCATGTTTTTAGATCTTCATGACGTCTACATAAATCGTCAGTCAACAATTAGAACAAAAATTATTTGACATTAAATTAGAGGGTCAGTCTGCTCATCCGTAAAGAAATTTCTTTTAAATATGAATTTTAATCGTTTCGACCCATTTTCAAGGTCTTACAAAAAACATCTGGGACCCCCACTATTTGTAAAACTAAATCTTGGTCCACGAGCAAAAAAAAACCGTAAAATTACCGTAAAAATTCAATTTCAAACGGTTCGACGAACTTCTATAAACCGCGCCAACCGAGCTCTTCGCTCGTCCGACGACCTCCACCGCCGTTCTATTATCCTGATACTATGCACCAACTGATTGAGTCTAAATGATTTTGACTCTTAATCATTGAACGTCCTAGATGTCCGTGAGTCATTCAAATCATTCAAGATCGTCCATTCGCGGCTCGAGTATTTCAAAACCGTGCAGAAAAAAAAGATGGACGCCACAATGGCGTCATTGACACTAGTTCGCTGTCAATAGTTGAGAAGAATCGCGAATGCACAAGAAAAACTGCAACAGTTCGCGATTGTCACCTTGTAGAAACCCTCGCAATACCGTACCAGTGGCAACATTGTTCCTTCTTTGTTTATAACAATAAATGATCCGCCATTTTGGCAGAGAAAGACTTTTGACAATCAGCTGACAAGTGTCAAGGTCAATCGACGGTTATTTCCTCGCAAGAATTACGACACCGATCTTCATTGAGGCGAATCAGTGCCGAACGCTGATAATCGGGTCAGAAAGTGCCGAACCTGGATAATCGGGTCAGAATGAGTTTAAACACCAAACTGAGCCCGACGGCCATTAACTTTGGGACGAAGAAGACGAATGAAGGAGACACAAAACATACTATGCGGACTCTCCTCTTTTTCCTCATAATCTGTGACGCAATTTGCGCCGTTCGGTAATCCGCAGTTAGAAGTCGGAATGGACATAATCAACAATTTAACCATCCTGGTAACAGGCGAACATGAGTCGGCAGAAAGTCGTCAAAAGTTGTGTTTTATATCCGCAGCGACGGCAATATGACACGAACTTCCACGCGTCTCATGTTAGCCGCGGATCGGAAAGACACAATTTTGAGGAACAGCCGCGTGGGCCCTCAGCACCTCTGTGACGTTTAGACGCCTCATTGGTCTCCGTGCGACCCTTTCCATCGTTCATTGGTTCATTGGCCCGGATTCGCGAAGAAATTTCGGCAATCCTAGATGGGCCAATGGCTAACCCATGGTCCCAGTATGGGCGGATTGGCTCTCGGAACAAGCTGCGACGATCGTTGATGTGCAATTTTCTCGTTAAGGACTGAGAGCACACGATTGCAAAGCGCATCAATGCGGACAGTGACACCGTTTTCCCCAAAATTTACCGACCAGCAGACGCTACAGTGCAGACTGCAGCGATGACGTTATCAACGGAGGAACGCGCACGCGCCTCTTGAACCTCGAAGAACTTTGTTCGAACGCGACTGATGAACATGGGAATGAAGGAATAATGATAATTATGTAAAAATAGAGACTCAGGGGTCGATAACCACCGTGGCTTTCCCCTAAAATTCATTGGTTCAAGGGGGAATGTGGATGAGGAGAAGCGCAGGGAGACCTTGTTTGCTTCTTCGTTGCATCGTCGGTTCATTGACATTGGCGCGATATAAGCGCAGCATTACCATCCGCTGCATGCGTTCCTGTTGAAAAAATTCCTCACGGGCGAAAGTCAAGGTACGACGCAGATCCGACCGACGCAACACTCACTGGACGAGACACAGAGAGAGAGAATGTACGACCAGCGAGACCCTCATGGACTCCTGGTATCAGGAGGGGCTCGCCGAGACAACCCGCGCGAAATTCTGTGCCACGTAGGGAGAGAACGACGCTTTCGACCTCTCCGACATGGTTTCCTGATACTTTGGTGCTCGTATGCGGGATGTGAGCACGCATCGCGTTGCCCCGTCGCAAGTTGTAGGCACAACGCTACGGATTTTTAGGATTTTCAGCTGCTGGGGTCACATTCTGAGGGCCTAAACACCCTTGAACGGGTTGAAAATTATTTTGAAGGTCATTAAGTGAACAATTGAATAATGCCAATGAAGGAGGTCGAGTCAAGGTCAATACGACGACTTTTGAACATAAATATAGATGTTCGTTGAATACCTGTAAACCTGACCAATGATCCATCCTTTGACGTGTGGAATGAGGCATTTTTGGCGCTAGTTGGAACCCGTAAGATGCAGCGGTTCCCTCATAAATCAATTTTTGAGTTTCACCACGCTGTGCATGATTCTGACCAAACCGCTTTACGGATCTTATCCCACGACGTCTCATTTTTTTCGTAACATTTTTCCGGAATGCTTAAGTGCAACACATTTTTTTTAAGGTCCTTATTATGGAGTTACCGGCCACTTTTTTAATTTTTGACACATTTTTTGTTTCGACAATTCAAAAAGTGGCCTGTAACTCTGTAATAAGGACCTAAGAAAAAAATGTGCCGCACTTGAGTGGTCCGGAAAAGTGTCACGAAGAAAATGAGACGTCTTAGGGTAAGATCCGTTAAGCAGTTTGGTCAGGATTGTGCATAGCGCAGTGAAATTCAAAAATTGATTTAGGAGAGAACCGCTGCACCTCAAGGGTTCCACCGAGCGTCAAAAATTTCCTCATTCGATACGTCAAATGTTGAATTCTATTGGCAAAATATTAATTTTTTTCAACATAGACTTTTTTTATGGGATCATGGGAATTTTCTGATAAAATTTCTGATGGCGTCCCTTTCTTTGCATGATAACGTCATCGAAAATTATTTAATAAATAAAAATAAGAAACCCTTTTTGTAAAATATTGTGCTGATTATGATCTGACGGAAATGATTTTTTTATTTTTCGAAAATAACAATTTTATGGTGTTTTAAACTTGAGTTTGAAATTTTTTAACATAAAATGGATAATCAATTTTTTATGAAAAATTGTTTTAATTCTTGTCTTAAATTATTTTAAATTCTTGAAAGTAGGGAGGGTAAAAATTGGTTGAAAAATTAATTTTTTGAAAATTCCAGGGGTATGTATGTCAAACCCTTTAGGAAACCTTTTGGACTAAAGCAATGGTTTGCTATATTTGAATTAGGGTTTGAAGTTTATTTAAAGAGGTTAGAGCGCAGACCCACAGTGAAAATAGTGCTATAAAGTGAACGAAAACACATCTTGTCATAAATTGACCTTTTCCACTGCTTTTCCATGCTACTGTTATAGATACAAAATTGATAAGAAAAATATTCCACCTATCAAATTTTTTGTATGCATTTTTATATTTTCTGTCTCTATATATATGGTCAAATATAAAAATAAAATTAGAAAACTTCATTTTTGTAAAGAAATACTATTAAATATATTCGGACTTGGATTTTTTTTAACACTAGTCTCTGCTTACTTCGAGAAGCGTTCCCCACTTATAAAAAGTTGGTCGTTGGTGTGCGTAGCAATTTATAAACTATTATTTCGAGCTCGATACCACGGAAGACTTCGTGGCGCAACGGTAGCGCGTCTGACTCCAGATCAGAAGGTTGCGTGTTCAAATCACGTCGGGGTCAGTGCAATTTTTTATTTTTTTTCTGTGGTTTTAAATTATGTTCAAACAGAATTTTTAATAATTCCATTTATACTTGTCAAATTTCTTAATCCATATCGTCTCGTTTGATTAACACGTTTCGCATTCCAAAGTGTCTGGCGCATTAAAAAGACACCATAAATTATTGGTTGGTAGTTGGATAGAAAGCCGGACGTTGGTAGAATCATTAAAACCATTCATAAAAATGGCATCTTTTTCATGTGTGATTATATATTGAAAACGGTCAAATGGAAAGGATAAAAAAAATCATGAAACGATTTTGAAGTATTGCCCAAATTTTTATGATATTAATACGCGGAATCCTCTTGAATCCTCTTAAAGGATTTAAATGTATTTGAAAAAAAGTATAATTTTCGAAAATATGGTTCTGAGCTTGAATTTCAGCGATCCATCAATTCCTTCTCAACGGGCGCCGTGGCTTAGTTGGTTAAAGCGCCTGTCTAGTAAACAGGAGATCGGGGGTTCGAATCCCCCCGGGGCCTCACCAAGGTTGGGTGATTGTTTTTTTTTTTTCGTTCTTTATGCATTTATGCACCACTTGCAAAAAAGCTATTACTGCACAAGCATTTACGAATGTTTTGTTTCAACTGACATGCGTGTTTGATTAAGCAGCGCGTCGTGTCTCATATGAAAATAAAACATGTGTAAAGATATATTAGAATTCATATATCTGAAGTGTATTTTTTGCCAATATACAGGGTGTCACAAAAGTCACGGGATTGCTGAATATTTCCTCAGGAAAGATATTTTTCAAAAAGGTCAAGGTCATTATTGAAGTAACTTTTAACGAGAAATTCAATGATGACGTTGATTCTGACAATGACCTTCAAGGTTATTTCGAGGTCAACTTTTTTAAAAACAGAAACCCCCTTTTTTGACATCGGCAATCGATAGAGAGCGCAACATTTTACGTTCAAATAGGTACATATTCCATAGGTACAGTTTGACCTTGAAGGTACTCTACGGTCACCTGAACTTAAACAAGGGGTGGATACCTCTGGGTATAGAAGCCAAATGATTTTAACATTTTTAACAAGGCCAATTAGTAGTGACCTTGACGACCTTCAGGTTGATTTCAAGGTCAAATTATTTAAAAAAAAATGGAAACCTTTATTTTTTAGTTCTGAAATCAAACATGTTCCGAAAAAATTGATTGGTCTTTACCGAATCTCTTAATGTAAATATGAATCTGTTCTATTGATTTCAGAACTCAAAAATTATTCTTGTGACACCCTGTATATTTGAGATATTTTTTTTTTAAAGTTTATAGGGAATATCTAACATTTGGATAAAAATATATGATTATATATTTTTAATATAAATCGCGAATACTTAATTTTCACGTGGGATCAGGCACAATAAATTTAATATTTTATTTGGAAACTTTGTCAACATTTTCCCCATGAAAAAATCAAAACATTTTTTCATGGGGATCGATTTTTCATAAAAATTTCATCGATGCAGTGAAGTGTTAAGAAACTGAAAAAAATTATTATTTTAATCGCAAAATTGACTCTGCCTTTTTTTTCATAAAATTAATACAAGACTGATAAAATTCATAATTTTTACAGTCTTTCAGTTTCTCGTTTGCGTTACCTTAAGGATGCTTTGTCCGTACTGACCCAGCCAAAAGTTTTATCTGATTGAAATTTCCGTACTTCATGATACAATAAAAATCTGAAAAAAAATCAGCAACATTTGGCGGATCATAAACAACAGTTATCAATAATAATATTGCCAAAAAATTATAAATAAATACATGAAACAAATAATTATTCAACAATTTTTCCACAAGTTCTTTTTTTGTGACATAAATCAAATGCGTTAATTTTTCTGAACGCATATGAATTTTTTCAGAATTTTCCCTCTATTTTCAAATATTATAAAAAATATTCTGAAATACAAATAAAAAACTGCCAATTTTTTACATGTTTTTGCACACAGATTTATCATTAGCTTTGAAAAAATTCAAAGACACTAGGCCAAAAAATACATAAAAAAGCAATTCTAAAAATTTCAAAACGGAAATTTCAAAATAGAGAGAAAATTCTGAAAAAATTCATATGCGTTCAGAAAAATTAATGCATTTGATTTGTTTAAGAAAAAAAAAGACCTTGTGAAAAAATGGTTGAATGATTATTTGTTCAAACAATTTATAAATAACTTTTGGGCAATATTATTATTGATAATTGTTGTTTATGGCATGCCAAATGTCGTTAATTTTTTTTAAAGATTTTTATTGTATCACGAAGTACGGAAAATTCAATCAAATTTCCATATCACGTCGCAATTCCCTCAAAAAAAATCTGATTCTCGTCCTTTATCTTTTCGACGAAGGTTAAAAAACTTGCCGATCGTCGAACTGACAAAACCAAGTGAAATTGTACGTGGGTTCACAATTCGGCAATAAAATTCCAAAATGTCGTATGGAAAATTTTGAAAGTTCAGCCTTGGAATCAAAATCAATGCTGAAATCGAATCGAGGCATAAAAGTGACGGTACTTCAACGAGATCCGGTGAGAAAAGGATATCTACAACGTAGGGAGTTGTGACCTCTATCAGCCGATTGCAATGTTCAGAAATAACATGATTTTGGGCATTTGAAAACAGTGACCTTGAGCCATTTCCTGTGTGATCAAAACTCTTCAACAACTCCAAAACACGAAAGAATCCATTTGTCTCCAAGGTCTCAAAATAACCTGTGCAAATGCGATTTTTGAAAATCTGTGAGAAATTCGAAACATCAAAAGCCATTTTCGAACATGCAGTCCCTAAAAAGCTGATTGCGTCAAACCCAGAATTTCCAGCGAAAACCGGAAGTCTATCGCGACTTTTCCTATCGATATCCGGCATTAAGTTTAACAGAAAATTCCGTTTCAAATAGTCAAACGTAGGCATGACGACACTGTCCATCAAAAGTGTCAGAACATGTCGAAAATCATGATTTTGCCAATCAAAAACCCTTCTCTCATCATATTTTAATGGGTCGTAAGACCAGAAAACATTGTCGCCCATAATTCGCCGAATTAGAAGACTGATCAGCCACGTGCCATTGATATTATCGATGCCAATCTCTTCCTTTTCCTGATCAACAAGATTCGTCGTGCTTCCTTCGACAGGATCAAACGTCGTCTCAAGACTGTCGGTCATCACTGCCTTATCTAAAAATGAAGTTATCCTCAGACCGGATTCTTCTGACCCGGACAAACTCCCTTCAGGACTTCCCACAGGGGTGACCTTGCCCCGGTTATTACTGACCTTCCGCCTATAAGTTTCCATCGTGGCTACTTTGCTGGTACCAGGTTGATCTGGATCGAGATAATTTGTAAATTTCTTGGTCGTTTGTGATCTGAAGAGATTCTTGCTCTGATCAATCGTCTGAAGCGAAAAATCCGAGAAAGGATTGTCGATCTTGAAGAGGTCAACATCAGGTGGGGATCCCCTTTGTTCCTCCAAAGTGTCTTCAAAATCCGACGGTAAAATCTCCAAGTCGACGGCATCACTTTCCGGAAAGGGCATTTTGTGGAGCGTCGTTGACTCATTCACCATTTCCCTCGTTGCGTTGTCAAGTCGATCCCGATCTCGAGATTCCACACTCGATGGTCCAGGTCGAGGTTCAGGTTCGCGCAATTTTCGCAAATTCTTGACGTCCATTGGCTCGCAACTTCTTCGTGCCGGAAGTGGCAAACCGTTTGCGTCAGGCTCTTCGATTTTTGGACAATCTTTGGCTTCAATGGCAATAGTTACTCGTTTCTCGTTGGACAATGTTCGTCCCGAAGCTTTGGCACCTCTGTCAAGGTCACGCTGTTCATTCTTTCGCTCGTCCAGGTAAGTTCTTTGGATTCCATGATTACGAACATTGAGAGATGACCTCATACCTGAACTACCAACTTTTGAGCCTGAAAATTTTCCTAGACGAGATCCAGCCGTTGCGAAACTAAAACGCGTTTGGACTGTTTTAGAGGATGAAGAAATCGCCTCGACTTTTGGCAATTCTTCCGTCGATACAATACCATCGCGCACGTAACTCTCGTTCAATCGCTTAAACTCTTCTTCCGGGTTGACACTCTCAGTCGTGTCTGAACGGAGAAAAGAAAATTGTCATGATGCAAGTGAAATGAACGCCAGACAAATTTGTCACTTGTGTAATAATTTAGGTCCCTAGCCCCCCACAACGAAGAAATGTTAGAGGTCATGGAAATTATAAGCTTTTTTTTAGTATACTTTAAGGTTGTTTTTGGATTACGGTCAAGTCAATCGAGATCTCAGAGTTCAAAAATTGTTTGTGCAGGTTTCAAAGAAAAAAGTATTGCGAATGAAGATGAATCTGGGATAAACCATTCGTAATCGATGTAGAAAAAAATATACAATGATTTTACTGATAAATAAGTCAGCTTACGGTAATAATTTCACGGACATGTATTTGCCCAGTTTTTGTTAAATTCAATTTGTAATTTTACTTCGATCTAGACGAATGAGCGCTTATTTTATTTCTCGATAGATACACTTTGAATTCATAGTTAAATATTCATGATAATATTCATCGTTTGCCAATTAAAGTCATTTGTTTATGAAAAAACAGGGCTACGTTGCTAATCAGTCTTTTCTTTCGATTGAGAATCTAAATAAAGAAACTAACTCTCCAGAATTCTCAAAATATATTTCAATGAACAAATTAATGTCTCACTCAGCAAGTTCGAACTAAAATTGCAAATTGGATTGCGAAAAATTGCCTATAAATCCTTGTTAAACATTTTTTTAAGCTCATTATTAAGCCTCAAAGCGTCATCCATTTATTTAGAAACTAGAATTATCAAGGTTTGTGGGGCTAGCACCCCCAGAACGTCCGAGCATTTTTTAAAGGTCATGAGAATTGTAGGCTTTTTATGGGCTCTACTTTCCACACAATAGAAATTTTCTATAATGATCTCGGCTCATGAAAAACCATCAGCTTACAGACATGAGCATATACAGGGTGTCACACAAGTAACGGCACGGCTGAATATTTCCTCAGCAAAGATATTTTTCCAAAAGGTCAAGGTCATTCTTGTAGTAACTTTTGACGAGGAATTCAATGGTGTCCTCAATTTTAATCTTGACGATCACCGTCGAGTTTATATCAAGGTCAACTTTTTTTAAAAATGGAAACCCCTTTTTTGACATCGGCAATCGAAAGAGCGGAAAATTTCACGTTCAAATATGGACTTAGGTCATAGTCAAGGTCAACTTTTTTTTAAATGGAAACCTGTATTTTTAAGTTCTTAAATGAAACATATTCCAAAAAAATTGATAGATTTTTTCCGAATATTTTAATGTAAATGTAAAACTGTTCATTCTGTTGATTTCAGAACTCAAAAATAGAATTATTCATTTTTTTTTTCAAGTTGACCTTGAAATCACCTCAAGGTCATCGTCAAAGTCACTACTAAATACGCCTTGTTAAAATCAATAACTTTCGTCCTTACAGAAGAATGCCGAAAGCTTTCATTCCCACAGGTATCCACACCTTGTTTAAGTTTAATTGCCCTTAGAGGACCTTCAAGGTCAAAATGTATCGATCACCTAAATACATATTTGAACGTGAAATTTTACGTTCTACCGATTGCCGATGTCAACGAGGGAGTTTCCATTTGAAAAAAAAGTTGACCTTGAAATAACCTTGAAGCTAATCGTCAAGGTCAATATTAAGGGCACCATTGACTTCCTCGTAAAAAGTTACTACAAGAATGACTTTGACTTTTTTGAAAAATATCTTAGTTGAGGAAATATTCAGCCGTGCTGTTTATACTTTTGTGACACGCTGTATATTATATGTTTTTGTATACATGCAATATGAAGATTGGAGCATAAAAGAAAATGTTTTTATTTTTCTCGATAAGGATGAAATACTGTGATAATTATATAAATTCGAGGTATTGGACGCACGATAAGTTCAGCAGTCTCTCATAACCTAATATCAAGGCCTTAGACCCCTCATAATTTAATTTCAGGGCCGCTAATCTCTCATAAATCGAGTCCACAAGCTCTGAGAATAATTTTCCATGTAAAGCGACTCACCGACTGTGATGAGACTGGCAGATCATCCACGCGGAAGTAATCCGCACGAAAAATATCGTACGTTTCTTCCTTGAATTCGAGATTCGAAAAAAAGACTCGCACAACGCGACGAAACCGAAATTTGATCACGATTGATCACAAAGATTTAAAGAAAACTTTTGTAAATATGTAAAAAAAAACAGGTTTAAAAATACTTTTCCACGTTTACACTGCACTGTATTCCAAGGCACTGTAATCCTGCACTGATATCCAAAAGTTCGTCCCACCTCCAACGAAAAATATTATGCAAAAAAATACGGGAGACGCGACGCGAAAAAGAACTAATCACAGAGATGTCCCGAGTCCCGACTGAGGCTCCGTCCTTTACTCCTTTGTGAATATAAGCGCCTGCGCCAATGTCGCGGTCGCTTGGCGAAGCTCAAACGATCGTCAGCACGCGTTCGGTCGGTAAGTCGAGATCGGTTGTATCAACGCTGCGAACAGCTTTGATCGTTTAAGCTTCGCAAAGTGGCCGCTCGCGCGATATTGGCGCAGGCAATTATGTCTACTTCGCTCGGACGCTTCGAGCACTGTGAGCGCTACATCCTGTAGCATTTTGTACGTTGATGTATATCTATACATAGTACTGAAAGCGCGTAAACGTCCAAGCGAATGCAGACTATATTCACAAAGGATGGAGCGCTGCTGTGTAGAGATTTCTTTGTCACCGGAGTTTTGTTTGTCGCGTCCCGTGTCTCGTAGTTTTTTGCATAGTTTTTTTCAATTATTTTGCGTCAATCCATCGTTATTTCGTCGAGCATGTTTCATAATCACGATTATCGCGAGTCGAGAAATGATGCTGGATGACAGGTTAGGCGCGTCGGGTCAACAAACGTCGGTTTTGTCGGCTTCGTTAGAGATGGGACGACCTTTTGGATTACAGTGTGTTGGGTATCAGTGCAGGATTACATCGCCTTGGAATACAGTGCTTGGAATACAGTGCTTGGATTACAGTGTATTGGATTACAGTGCCTTGGAATACAGTGCAGTGTAAACGTGGAAAAGTATATTTTTAAAAACCTGTTTTTTCTTACTCATTTACAAAAGTTTTCCTTAAATCTTCATGATCAAATTTCGGTTTCGTCGCGATGCGCGAGTCTTTTTTTTCGAATCTCGAATTCAGGGAATAAACGTACGATATTTATCGTGACGAATACTTCCTCGTGGATAATCTGCGAGACTCATCACATTCGGTGAGCCGTTTTACATGGAAAATTATTCTCAGAGCTTGTGGACTTAATTTATGAGAGGTTAGCGGCCCTGAAATTAGGTTATGAGAGGCTGCTTAACTTATCGTGCGTCCAATACCTCGAATTTATAATGATCACAGTATATCGTATTTATCCAGAAAATTAAAAACATTTTCTTTTATGCTCCAACCTTTATAGTGCATACATGCATACATATATATATATATATATATATATATATATATATACAGAGGGTTACAAAAGTAACGGGATGGCTGAATATTTCCCCAGCTACGATATTTTTCAAAAAGCTCAAAGTCATTCTTGTAGTAACTTTTGACGAGGAAGTCAATGGTGCCCTTAATATTGACCTGGATGATTAGCTTTAAGGTTATTTCAAGGTCAACTTTTTTTCAAATGGAAACTCCCCTGTTGACATTGGCAATCGATAGATCGGAAAATTTTACGGTCAAATATGTGCTCAGGTGATAGATATATTTTGACCTTGAAGGTCCTCTTAGGTCATTTAAACTTAAACAAGGTGTGGATGCCTGTGGGAATGAAAGCTTTCGGCATTCTTCTGTAAGGACCAAAGTTATTAATTTTAACAAGGCGCATTTAGTAGTGACCTTGACGATGACCTTCAAGGTGATTTCAAGGTCAACTTAAAAAAAAAATTGATAATTCTATTTTCGAGATCTGAAATCAACAGAATGAACAGTTTTACATTTACATTAAAATATTCGGAAAAAATCTATCAATTTTTTTGGAATATGTTTCATTTAAGAACTTAAAAATACAGGTTTCCATTTAAAAAAAAGTTGACCTTGACTATGACCTAAGTACATATTTGAACGTGAAATTTTCCGCTCTTTCGATTGCCGATGTCAAAAGAGGGGTTTCCATTTGAAAAAAAAGTTGACCTTGACATAACCTCGACGGTGATCGTCAAGGTTAAAATTAAGGACACCATTGAATTCCTCGTCAAAACTTACTACAAGAATGACCTTGACCTTTTGGAAAAATATCTTAGCTGAGGAAATATTCAGCCGTCCCGTTACTTATGTGACACCCTGTATATGCTCATGTCAGCTGATGGTTTTTCATGAGCCGAGATCATTATCGAAAATTTCTATTGTGTGGGAAGTAGAGCCCATAAAAAGCCTACAATTCTCATGACCTTTAAAAAATTCTCGGACGTTCTGGGGGTGCTAGCCTCACAAACCTTGATAATTCTAGTTTCTGAATAAATGGATGAGGCTTTGAGGCTTAATAATGAGCTTAAAAAAATGTTTAATAAGGATTTTTAGGCAATTTTTTTAAATCCAATTTGCAATTTTAGTTCGAACTTGCTGAGTGAGACATTAATTTGTTCATTGAAATATATTTTGAGAATTCTGGGGAGTTAGTTTCTTTGTTTATATTCTCAATCGGAAGAAAAGACTAATTAGCAATGTAGCCCTGTTTGAACATAAACAATTCGCTTTCATTTGGAAACTATGAATATTATAATGAATATTTAACTATGAATTCAAAGTGTATCTATCGAGAAATAAAATAAGCGCTCATTCGTCTAGATCCAAGTAAAATTACAAATTAAGCTTAACAAAAACTGGGCAAATACATGTCTGTGAAATTATTACCATAAACTAACTTATTTTTCAGTCAAATCACTGTATATTTTTTTCTACATCGATTACGAATTGTTCAATCCAGATTCATCTCGATTCGCATTAGTTTTTTATTTAAAACCTGTACAAACAATTTTTCAACTCTGAGTCCTCGATTGACTCGACCGTAACCCAAAAACTTTAAAGTACTAAAAAAAAGGCAAAAAAATTATTTTCACTGCGTCATCAAAACATTTTCGATTCCCATAACTAGATGGGGCATAAATTTTGCCTGATATTATGGAGGCGAAATTTAAAATCGACAAAATAATTGCATAATCAACCTCAAATTCAGATTCAACTCCAATACAAAAAAGAGTTTATATTCCTACCTTTCGATAATCTCGATTCTCGCGATGCTTCCTGATGGATTTTCTTCGACGAAACGGAGTCGACCGAACGTTTCCGAAATTTATCAAAAAACTTTTTCCTCGGTCTCGTATCATCTTGAGAAATATCGGTTCTCGGCAATACCATCGATGGAGCGATTAGATGCAATACCTCTTCCGGTTGAGTTGGTTTAGCGTCGATGGAGCCCCAATTGTCAGGAACAGGAGGCAAATGACGCCTCGAGGATGTCAACGTGGACTTTGAGTCGTCGATCGTTGTTTCACGTCGAGGAATCGGATATTCGTCGGATGTTCGACTCGGATGACGACTGCCGATGTCGATCGTTCCGGCGGACCACTGAATTATCGGATGAAGAGTCTTATCGCTCGCCATTTCTTCGCCACTAACGTCACATCGATGATTGCGATGAATGTCGAAGAAAGTCTTTTTCGCCGTCACTCTGGGATGATTATTCTTGGAAAAATCGGCATTTCCATAATTTTCTTCCTCCTCAATAATGCGAGGACCTATTCCACTATTCGACTTCATTGCTGGTCACTTTTCGCTTGATTTCCCATTTGTGAGGTCATCATCGAAATCCACGTCGCAAGATTATACAAGAACTCGTTTAGGTTAATTATTGGGTCGATTTTGAATGAAGAGACGTCAGCAAGAGGCTTGTGACTTCAGCTGTTATCAATCTGGTGTGTTTATGTCTTATTCATTTGTCAGAGATAAGCTGCTTACACGATGCCGTTGCTTTACGTACGTCGACCCGCATTGCCCCACACTTTTCCTCGATTTTTATCAGCTTATATTTACCAGCTGACGTAGAAGAATCTAGTAGATTAGTTGAAATGAAAATTCTAGAATTACTCGGGAATAACTCCAGAAGAATTTTATTGACCTCTCGCGAGAGAATATTTGATCACTAACACTCGAATTAACCCTTAAATGGGAACGTGTTTTTCGGTACCTTTAAATGGTACCGGGGGTCACTCGTGCATGGCGCTTTAAAAAGTGCTCTAAAGTGTTCTAAAAAAATCCGCAAAATTCATGAAATCTCATCAACTATCCTAGAATAAAGACCAATCTCTGTATTGCTGATTCGATCATTTGTTTAAACAATATAATCATATAAACAAAGTAAAACGTGAAGAATGCACCATTTTGTTCCAAAAATTATAACTTTGGATGTAATTAATCAGAGCTGGGCAGTACTTGAAAGTACTCGGTACTTGCAGGTACTTGAAGTACAGTACTTGCAAGTACAAAGTACTTCAAAAGTACTTCAAGTATTGTACTTCAATTTTCCAAGTACTTCATGGACCTGAAGTACTGCATTTGAAAATTTCAAGTACTTTTCTGTACTTAAAGTACTTTTTTCAAGTACAAGTATCAAGTACTCTTGAATGTGTCTTGCTGATGGCTGCATGTGAAAAGCCTTTGAATATGGGTCATTCCATGTCAAATCGACCAATATTTGGAATCGACCCCTTTCAATTTCGATGAAATTTGGTCGGAAGTTTTCTTTTATCATAAAACGAAGTTCTAACAAAGGAAAAATTAATTTTTTTTTTCGATAATTCAAAATTTCACCATTTTTTCAAGTTTATTTTTTAAATATTTCGAAAACTATTATAGTTACAAAAAAATCGTTCTGGCTTCGTCTTAAAGAGTATACTTGGGGCTACGAAAAAAAATATTTCGAAAGAAATTTTTGAAAAATGATGAATTTGGAGAATTTTTCAAAATCGTGAAAATCCACTATCAACATTAAGTTTTTGGTTTTATTTTTTTATATAACACCTTCTACTGGTATTAAAAGATCCTAAAGTTTTCATGAATGTGTTTTTTTTTGTTTCAAAAATATGAATTCTTGAATTTTGGCAAAACTTTTTGTTTACCTCTAAGTTAAGTGAAGTCGATCATAATCATGTAACTTTGACTGCTGAAAATTACAAAATTACATGATAGCTTAACTTTAAAAAATTCATATTTTTGAAAAAAAAAACACGTTTCTGAAAATCTTTCAGGATCTTTTCAAATCAGTACAAGGTATTATATTTAAAAAATTGAACAAAAAATTGGATGTTAATTGTGGATTTTCACGATTTAAAAAATTCAAAATTCTCCAAATTCATGATTTTTCAAAATTTTTTGTCGGAATATTTTTTTTCCGTAGCCCCAAGTATACTCTTCAAGACGCACCAAACTATTTTTCATAACTATCATAGTTTTCAAGATATTCAGAACAAAAATTATTATGATGGTTAAATTTTGAATTTTGCAAAACTTTTGAAAAAAAAAATTAATTTTTTTTCCTTGGTAGAACTTTCATGATAAATAAATGATTTGTTTTATGATAAAACAAAACTTCTGACCAAATTTCATCGAAATTGAAACTGGTCGATTCCAACTCTTGGTCGATTTGACATGGAATGACCTGAGTACCGGAATTTACGAGACGTACCCGAAAACTAGAAAAGTACTTGATACTGGTACTTGATTTTTTCAAGTACTTGTACTTCAAGTACCACCGGTACTTAATACTTCAAGTACCTACGGTACTTTGTACTTGATACTTGAAGTACTTGCAAGTACTTTGCTCAACTCTGTAATTAACATTTTTTTTAATTTCAAACGAGAAATTAAAGCTATAGGAATAGTACTTTGAGGAAAAAAATATTGAAATTCTGTATGAATAAAGGGAATGCTTGAGTTTTGAGCATGAAAATCGAGTTTTTCCAAAATTCATAAAGAGATTCAATTTCCAATAAAGTAGACATTGTCTTATTTTTTACTCAATTCTAGTAATCAGAATAAAATCAATTATCAAAGTTCATTCAAAGTGAAAGGAATATAAAAATAAAAAATTATGGTAATGCTGAGGCCAAATTACAATGCACAATCCAGGCATTAACTCGTTCTTGTGTTCTGATAAAAACATGATAAAATTCAAATTTCCATTAAAATTCACGTTAACAAACTTTTGGTTAATTTTCAATCAATTTATAGACGATAAACATCAAAATTTGGAGAAACCAATTTCCGGAATGCGAATTTCCATTAAAATTTATGTTAAAAAAACTCTCAGGTAAGTTTAATTCATCGATTCATGATGAAAAAAACATCGATTCATGATAAAAAAACATCAGAATTTGGAAAAAACTATTTTCCTTTCCTTACACTTTCAGTCAACGCGAATGGTAAGGGGGGGTCATTGGTGACCCAAAGTTGTTTTCATCTGGCTCTCAAAACAGCTGTTTACGGATTCAAGCATCGGTACTTAAGGAACATATAGCCCACAAGTGTACAATTATTTACGGTATAGTTTGGGCCTGTCCCTCACCCTTTTAAGCATGAATGACCCCTCGTTACCACTTAAGGGTTAAATTTAATTCCCACGAAAACTCGTCATAGTTTTATTTGTATTGTAAAAAAATCGCTTATTTTCATAATTTTTCTGTCTTTTGGCCAGAATTTCACTTTTCTAATCGTGTATTCGTATTCAGCGTACGATTCCCAATAGAGAAATAACAAATATTGAAGAAATAATGAAAATAATAATAATAATTAAAGTCCCCCTGCAGAATAATTCGTCAAATAAAAAATCAATAACTATACAAATTTTCTCAGTTTTCAATTTTTTAAAAACTCAAAGCTCTCCCTTAAGACCAGTAAGTCTTGCTCTTTGATAATAGCAAATTCGCATTTTACTGATTGTGATCGAAAAAAAAAAAAAAAAACCGTTCGACGAGGATGGGATTCGAACCCACGCGTGCAGAGCACATTGGATTAGCAGTCCAACGCCTTAACCACTCGGCCACCTCGTCCGTTGAAAAAGTATTGGGCAATGAACCTTGGTGAGCGAAAATACCTCTTGAATCGATAAAATACGTGAAATATAACGATGCAAAAATTATTTCCCAATTATGCACATTCTCACTAATCTCTTGTTTTTTTGCGATGCTATATGTATAAATAATAAATGTATACATTTTTGGTTATTTTTGCCTTGTCATCCCAGTGACAGAGTTTTTCATGAAATTTCGTCACTGCATATAAACTCTCACGTTTTCTGCTCGTTATCGTATTTCACGATAACCTCAAGCTAGAAAATTATAATCCCAACAATACTATAATGATAAAAATACAATAAGTTATTATTATTATCTTTCATGATCATATTATATAATATATATATATTATATAATATATGTATATTATATAATATATGTATATTATATAATATATGTATATTATATAATATATGAGGTATTCCATACCAAGCCGACCAATCCGTGGACCCGACCATTTTATGATTTTGTTGAAAATTTTCTATTTCTTTGTACGTACTAAAAGCAGTCTCTCAGAATTTTTTTAGATTCTTGTCTTAACCCAACTAACCACAATAAATTGTTTGAAATTTGACACATTTTTTTTTCGAATGCTCATAACTTTTAAAAAACCGGAGATATCAAAATAAAACAAAAGCTCATTTTTTTCCGTCTTGAGTTGCAGTTTTATAAAAAAAAAATACAAAAAAAATATCGATATTCATTTTCATGAGTTTTTTGAAGTTTTAAACACAAAATATTTTTGTTTTCAACTTGGACCCTTGTTATTTTTTTGAAAAAATTCACCACTTCTTAAAACACATTTTTACAGATACTAAAAAATGGGCTGTTTGTGATATTCATAACTTGTATTTCAAAAATATAAAAAAAATACAAGTTATGAATATCACAAACTGCCAATTAAAAAAAAAAAACAAGTTATGAATATCACAAACTGTCAATTTTTTAGTATCTGTAAAAATATCTTTTACAAAGTGATGAATTTTTTCAAACAAATAAAAAGGGTCCAAATTGAAAAAAAAACCAATATTTTCTGTTTATAACTTCACAAAATTTTTTTTTTCCAACTTGGACCCTTTTTATTTTTTTTTTAATTCGCCACTTTTTAAAAAATATTTTTACAGATACTAAAAAATTGGCAGCTTGTGATATTCATAACTTGTATTTTTTTTCTATTTTTTAATTCAAGGAGGAAACACGATTTCTTAGTTCACACGCGATAAAAAATAGAAAAAAATACAAGTTATGAAAAGCACAAACTGCCAATTTTTTAGTATCTGTAAAAATGTCTTAGAAAAAGTGGTGAATTTTTTCAAAAAAATTAAAAGGGTCCAAGTTGAAAAAAAAAAATGTTGTGTTTAAAACTTCAAAAAACATATGAAAATAAATATCGATATTTTTTTTGTATTTTTTTTTATAAAGCTCAAAACGGAAAAAATGATCTTTTATATTATTTTGATATCTCCGGTTTTAAGAAAGTTATGAGCATTTGAAAAAAAATTGTGTCAAATTTTGAACAATTTCTTGTGGTTAATTGGGTTGAGACAAAAATGTAAAAAAATTCTGAGAGACTGCTTTTAGTACGTACAAAAAAAATAGAAAATTTTCAACAAAATCAAAAATAATCGGGTCCACGGATTGGTCGGCTTGATATGGACTACCTCATATGTATATTATATAATGTGGGAACAAAAACAATAACAGAAGTAAGGTTAGAATTGTAATAATAATAACAATAATAATGATGATGAATGAATGCTCGTTGATTCTTTTCGCATTCTTGAGAGCTTGTTAAGTCTCATGACAAACAACTATCCTTGGTTCTCATACAAATTTCAGTATACCTTCTATATGTATATATATAGGGCATTCCACACCGATTCGACCTGGATCTGACCCCTTACCTCTCCGATTTTGTTCGCAATTTTTTATGGCTTAGTTAGTACCTCTGACAGGCACTCGAGATTTTTTTCAGATTTTTTTTGAGCGATTTGACTCAACTATAATTTTATAAACTAATTATTTTTGGCTCAAATTAAAAAATCTGAAAAAAACACAAAAATCCCGTTTTTAATATGAAAAATTTCAAGCCTTGAGCCAAAGTGGACAGGGAATGCTCCTGTTTATAACACTTTTTCAAAAAAAAAAAAAAAAAAAATAGGAGAAATTGAGTGGTTCGTTATCCAAACATTTTTGTATGAATTGAAGGTGTTTAAAAAAATGTTTGGATAACAGCTCAATTCAGTTTCTCCTTCTATTAAAAAAAAAAAATTCGAAATAGCTAGTTATAAACAAAAGGAAGCCCCTGCAAACTGTGGCTAAAGGCCCGAAAAGTTTCATACAAAAAACGGGATTTTTGTGATTTTATTCAGATTTTTTAATTTTGTCCAACATTTGTTTATAAAATTATTAAGTCAGATCGCTCCAAAAAAAAAAATTGAAAAAAGCTTGAGTGCTTTTCAGAGGTACTACAAAACCATAAAGAATTGCTGACAAAATCGGAGAGGTGGAGGGTCAAGACCCAGGTCCAATCGGTGTGGAATGCCCCATATATATGCTGATACTTTAATGCTTCTGAAAATTACTGCTACACGTAAATAACGTATACACAATGACTCCGCCCCAATTGGTAATGATCCTTACGTGATTCTTTTTATTATTACGTCCATTCACTGTTAACTCGTAATTAGTATGTAATTTACAGATATCAATGACTATCGACACTATCGAGGATTTCGTTTTACCGACAGAGTTACACAATCGCTCTCTCGTTTTGGTGCAATATCTGGCGCGGCTTAAAAATCTTGAAAGCAGTATGACAAGCAACGTCGAGATGGAACGTCCGTCGACTTGTTTGTATAGACCGGTTTACGACGATTGTACGACCGAGCGAATCAAGAGAGAATTTTCTCGATTGCACGGTGAGCAATCACGTGATTTGTCTCGACTCCATTATTTTTCCCATCGCATGATCGAGCCGCGTAAAGTGGAATTTTTTATAATTGTGAATTCTACTTTTTACAAGGGTTTCTTTGGGAAGAATTGAAAAAAAATATTCAAAGATTTACATGGATTTTTTTTATAAGAAAAGCCAAGTTCAGATCGTTTAAGCTTGCAAAGATATTGAAATCCAATCCGATGGAATTTAAAAAAATATCTGCCACGTGTATTTTCATTGGTCTGTCAGTAACCATTTTTAAAAATTTTTTTTCGTGGTCTATTCGTGAAAAAAGTTACGTCTTGTGAAATTTGACTCGTGTTTTAGTACTTTTGGAGCGTTCAGTGAGAAATTTAAAAATTTGATAGGCTTAGATTTCAGCTTGATAGTTTTGAGAAGTTAGAAAAGGAAATTTACCAGAATTTTTATAAAATTTCAAAGTTTTTTAAGCTGCAGCACTTAAAAGATTGTTTGCATTTTCAATATCAGCTTCATAAAAAAAAATCAAGCACGATTTTGCAAATTTACGAAATCTTAAACCATTTATTGAAATTTACTATTTTTTAAAAATGTTTAAGAATGTTAAAATCTAGCATTTTTCCACATCATTACCAGAATTACTCCATTATTTTTCCCATCGCATGATCGAGCCGCGTAAAGTGGAATTTTTTATAATTGTGAATTTTACTTTTTACAAGGGTTTCTTTGGGAAGAATTGAAAAAAAATATTCAAAGATTTACATGGATTTTTTTTATAAGAAAAGCCAAGTTCAGATCGTTTAAGCTTGCAAAGATATTGAAATCCAATCCGATGGAATTTAAAAAAATATCTGCCACGTGTATTTTCATTGGTCTGTCAGTAACCATTTTTTTAAATTTTTTTTCGTGGTCTATTCGTGAAAAAAGTTACGTCTTGTGAAATTTGACTCGTGTTTTAGTACTTTTGGAGCGTTCAGTGAGAAATTTAAAAATTTGATAGGCTTAGATTTCAGCTTGATAGTTTTGAGAAGTTAGAAAAGGAAATTTACCAGAATTTTTATAAAATTTCAAAGTTTTTTAAGCTGCAGCACTTAAAAGATTGTTTGCATTTTCAATATCAGCTTCATAAAAAAAAATCAAGCACGATTCTGCAAATTTACGAAATTTTAAACCATTTATTGAAATTTACTATTTTTTTTAAATGTTTAAGAATGTTAAAATCTAGCATTTTTCCACATTCATTACCAGAATTACTCCATTATTTTTCCGATCGCATGATCGAGCTGCGTAAAGTGGAATTTTTTATAATTGTGAATTCTACTTTTTACAAGGGTTTCTTTGGGAAGAATTGAAAAAAAATATTCAAAGATTTACATGGATTTTTTTTATAAGAAAAGCCAAGTTCAGATCGTTTAAGCTTGCAAAGATATTGAAATCCAATCCCATGGAATTAAAAAAAATATCTGCCACGTGTATTTTCATTGGTCTGTCTGTAACCATTTTTTTAAATTTTTTTTCGCGGTCTATTCGTAAAAAAAGTTACGTCTTGTGAAATTTGACTCGTGTTTTAGTATCTTTGGAGCGTTCAGTGAGAAATTTAAAAATTTGATAGGCTTAGATTTCAGCTTGATAGTTTTGAGATGTTAGAAAAGGAAATTTACCAGAATTTTTATAAAATTTCAAAGTTTTTTAAGCTGCAGCCCTTAAAAGATTGTTTGCATTTTCAATATCAGCTTCATAAAAAAAAATCAAGCACGATTCTGCAAATTTACGAAATTTTAAACCATTTATTGAAATTTACTATTTTTTTTAAATGTTTAAGAATGTTAAAATCTAGCATTTTTCCACATTCATTACCAGAATTACTCCATTATTTTTCCGATCGCATGATCGAGCCGCGTAAAGTGGAATTTTTTATAATTGTGAATTCTACTTTTTACAAGGGTTTCTTTGGGAAGAATTGAAAAAAAATATTCAAAGATTTACATGGATTTTTTTTATAAGAAAAGCCAAGTTCAGATCGTTTAAGCTTGGAACGATATTAAAATCCAATCAGATGAAATAAAAAAAATATCTGCCACGTGTATTTTCACTGTTCTGTCGGTAACCATTTTTTAAAATTTTTTGTTGCGGTCTATTCGTGGAAAAAAGTTACGTCTTGTGAAATTTGACTCGTGTTTTAGTATCTTTGGAGCGTTCAGTGAGAAATTGAAAAATTTGATAGGCTTAGATTTCAACTTGATAATTTTGAGAAATTAGAAAAGGAAATTTACCAGAATTTTTATAAAATTTCAAAGTTTTTTAAGCTGCAGCCCTTAAAAGATTGTTTGCATTTTCAATATCAGCTTCATAAAAAAAAATCAAGCACGATACTGCAAATTTACGAAATTTTAAACCATTTAAACCGTGTATTGAAATTTACTATTTTTTAAAAATGTTTTAAAATGTTAAAATCTAGCATTTTTTTACATTGATTACCAGAATTACTCCATTATTTTTCCGATCGCATGATCGAGTCACCTAAAGAGGAATTTTTTATAATTGTGAATTCTACTTTTTACAAGGATTTCTTTGGGGAAAATTGAAAAAAATATACAAGGATTTGCATAGAATATTTTTTTAGGAATTAAAAGTAAAATTTAAATTGTTTAAACTTGGGGAATCCCTGGTATGATATTGAAATCCGATTAGAAGAAATTTAAAAAAAATATCTGCTACGTGTATTTCCACTGCTCCGTCGGTAACCATTTTTTTGAATTTTTTTTCGCGGTCTATTCGTGGAAAAAAGTTACGTCTTGTGAAATTTGACTCGTGTTTTAGTTTTTTTGGAGCATTCAGTGAGAAATGGAAAAATTGGATGGGCTTTGGTTTCAGTTTTATAGTTTTGGAGAGTTAGAAAAGGAAATTTACAAGAATTTATCAAAAAATTTCAAAGTTTTTTAAACTGCAGCCCTCAAGAGATTGTTTGCGTTTTCAATATTGGCTTCGAAAATAAATTCAAGCACGATAATGCAAAATTACACATTTTTAGACCATTTAAACCATTTATTACAATTTACTATTTTTAAAAAATGTTAAAATTTAGCATTTTTCCAAATTCATTACCAGAATTACAAGATTACAAGATGTGGTTGGTAAATTATACGATTTAGTTTTAAAGAATGTATAATACAAAATTTCAATTTCTTTAGAACTGAAACCCTTAAGAAATGGCAAAATAACAAAAGTTCCAACTTTTAAGCTCAAAAAGTTTAACTGCCCCCAGA
This sequence comes from Alloplasta piceator, assembly GCA_946863875.1. Lineage (NCBI taxonomy): Eukaryota > Metazoa > Arthropoda > Insecta > Hymenoptera > Ichneumonidae > Alloplasta > Alloplasta piceator. The sequence continues at coordinate 54,215,864 of OX333073.1, forward strand.
AATTCCTCAAAATTTTCCATATTTTGAAAGCATTTAATGTACAAGTCTACTTTAGAAGGCCAAAAAAAAAGCAATTTTTTAAAGATTTTTTTTCTCAGCTCCTTTATCAGATATGACTATAAAACTGTTATCACAACATTGTTTCATCCTTCGAAAGTACGAAACAAAAAATAAATTTGTTTCATTGTTTCATTCTTCGAAAGTATGAAACAAAAAATAAATTTTTGTTATCACAACATTGTTTCATCCTTCGAAAGTACGAAACAAAAAATAAATTTTTGTTGATAAGTTTTATAATAACAATAATAATAATAATAATAATAATAAGTTTTATAGTCATATCTGATAAAGGAGCTGAGAAAAAAAAATCTTAAAAAAATTGCTTTTTTTTTGGCCTTCTAAAGTAGACTTGTACATTAAATGCTTTCAAAATATGGAAAATTTTGAGGAATTTCTGGGGTCAGTTAAACTTTTTGAGCTTAAATATATGTAGACTATGTAGACTTAAATATATGTAGACTATGTAGACTTAAAATATATTTAGTATATCCTGAAATTTTCAGAAATGTGTTTTTTTTGTTTCAAAAATATGAATTTTTGAATTTTGGGAAAACTTTTTGTTTACCTTTAAGTTAAGTGAAGTTGATCAATCATGTAATTTTGACTGCTGACAATTACAAAATTATATTTTATAATTTTGATTATATTTATTATATTTTTGAAAAAAAAACACCTTTCTGAAAATTTCAGGATCTTTTCAAATCAGTACAAGGTATATTTAAAAGATTGAACAAAAAATTCGATGTTAATTGTGGATTTTCACGATTTTAAAAAATTCAAAATTCTCCAAATTCATCATTTTTCAAAATTTTTGTCGGAATATTTTTTTTTTCGTAGCCCCAAGTATACTCTTCAAGCCGAAACAAACGATTTGTCATGACTATCATAGTTTTCAAGATATTTAGAACAAAAATTTGAAAAATGATTAAATTTTGAATTTTGCACAACTTTTGAAAAAAAAAATTAGTTTTTTTTCCCTGGTAGAATTTGGTTTTATGATAAAACAAAACATCGGACCAAATTTCATCAAAATTGAAAGTGGTCGATTCCAACTCTTGATCGATTTGACATGGAATGACCCAGGTACCAGAATTTACGAGACGTACCCGAAAACTAGAAAAGTACTTGATACTGGTACTTGATTTTTTCAAGTACTTGTACTTCAAGTACCTTGTACTTGATACTAGAAGTACTTGCAAGTACTTTGCCCAACTCTAGAATAAAATAGAGAAATTTTTTTTCTTTTTAAACTTACATCATTTATTTATTTATTTATTTGATAATCTTGGCCGTATGGTTGCGCCTCATTCACTTTTTTATAAACTCAATTGTCCATAACTCGACAAGTTTTGCTCCTGATGACTTCAAATTTTCTGACAATATTTCTTGTAAGTTGCAGTATCAGAAAACGAAAAAAAATCGATTTTCTGACCCTTTTCCCCCCTTAAACATTTTCGTCTCATAAAAGAAACATCGTAAGAAACACTGTGAAAAAAATGTCCGTATTAACTCTGATATTATTTCTAGATGAGCATTATCTGGATCACGCCGGCGCGACATTATATTCGGAAAGGCAGATGAAAAATGTGAGCAATGATATGCTGTCCTCCGTATACGGAAATCCTCACACAACCGGAATAACGGGAAACATGACGCACGACATAATCGAACGAACGAGATCCAGGTGAAGAAACATCATTTACAGTACGATTCCTCGATGAAAATTAAATTTTACCCTTAACCCTCAAAATCTTCTTACAGGATATTGGATCATTTTCATGCTTCTGCCGAGGAGTACGATTTGGTATTTACATCCGGCGCGACCAGTTCATTGAAGATAATCGCCGAAACGTTTCGATTCAGCGACGAATCGACGATTTCCGACCGGAAGTTCGGCCATTTTGTTTACACGCAGGACAATCACACTTCCGTTTTGGGAATGCGCGATTTGGTTGCACGAAGAGGCGCAAAAGTATCCTGTCTCAGCCATGAAAAGGTCTTTGATGTATTTTCCAAAAAAGTCGTCGAGAAAAAGACTTCGGGTCCCACTTCCTGTCCCGCTTTCGGTCCCACTTCCGGTGCAGATACAAATTCTCTGTTCGTTTATTCGGCTCAGTGTAATTTCTCCGGTCTGAAGTATCCTCTCGAATGGATAAAAGAGGTACACAATGGAATTCTCGATGGCGAGAATTACGGTGATTCCGGAAGTTGGTACGTTTTTCTCGATGCCGCTGGATTCGTCGGTACCAATAATCTGGATCTATCGATATTCAAGCCCGATTTCGTTTGTCTGTCTTTCTACAAAATGTTCGGATATCCGACAGGCACGGGAGCACTTTTGGTGCGAAAATCCAGCGCCAATGTGCTCGAAAAAATTTATTACGGCGGTGGTACCGTTAATCTCGCTCTAAGCATGAAAAATTTTCACGTCAAACGCGACGTATTCCACGAGCGGTGAGTCGAAGCGTAATTTTCATTTTCTTCGACAATTTTCATTTTTGATATCCGATTTTCAATCTTTCTACATTTCCATTTCTTTCTGTCAATTCCTTGAGAATTTCGAAAAGAGGACTTCCTTCACCAAAAAAAAAACGATCGTTCCAGCTGAAACAAAAAAATCAATCGTTATATTTTTAAAAAAACGGTTTGAATTGAGAAATATAATTTATTCTCTTATTACGCTGATTAAGGTACCATTTTTTACCTCGTTATTTTGAGTATGGGCTTCAAGTGATATTCTTCTTAAAAAATTTTGACGTGCCGAACAGATTTAGGCTTTTTTCATCTATGATAGTAGAAAAAATGAGCATGATCCGACCCCTTTCAATTTCGATGAAATGTGGTCAAAGTTTTCTTTCATCATGAAACAAAGTTCTACCAGAGGATTAAAATTAATAAAATTTTTTCGAAAGTTATGCAAAAAATTCAAAATTTCACCATTTTTTTAATTTTTCGATTTTATTTTTTAAATATCTCGAAAACTATTATAGTTACGAGGAAATCGTTTTAGATTCGTCTTAAAGAGTATACTTGGGGCTACGAAAAAAAAATATTCCGAAAAAAAAATTTGAAAAATGATGCATTTTGATAATTTTGAATTTTCAAAAATCGTTACAATCCTCGATCAATATTACATTTTTGGTTCAATTTTTTTTTACATAATACCTTGTACTGATCCTAAAAGATCCTGAAATTTTCAGAAAGGTGTTTTTTTTTTCAAAAATAAGAATTTTTGAATTTTGGTAAAATAAATTTTGTTTTCAACTTTAAGTTAAGTAAAGTTGAGCAATCGTGTAATTTTGTAATTTTGAGCAGAAAATTTTTCAATTAATGACATAAGTATGTAAAAACAGAAATATAATTGAAATTCTTATGTCATTAATTGAAATTTTTACTCCTCAAAATTACAGAATTACATGATTGCTCAACTTTACTTAACTCAGAGGTAAAAAAAAATTTGTTTACCTCTAAGAAATTTTTTTCTTTACTTCTAAGTTGAGTAAAGTTGAGCAATCATATAATTTTGTAATTTTGAGCAGTAGAAATTTCCATGAATGGCATAAGAATTTCAATTATGTTTCTATTGTACATGATTGCTCAACTTTACTTAACTTAGAGGTAAACAAAATAATTTTTTTTTTTTTACCAAAATCTAAAGATTCATATGTTTGAAAAAAACACCATTCTGAAAATTTCAGGATTTTTTAAGATCAGTACAAGGTAAAAAAAATATAACCAAAAACTTAATGTTGATCGTGGTTTTTCACGATTTAAGAAAATTAAAAATTCTCCAAATTCATCATTTTTCAACATTTTTTTTCGGGATATTTTTTGTTCCGTAGTCCCAAGTATCCTCTTTCAGGCGAACCCAGACCGATTTTTTCGTAACTATAATAGTTTTCGAGATATTTAAAAAATAAACTTGAAAAATTGAAAAAATGGTGAAATTTTGCATAACTTTCGAAAAAAGTTTTTTCAATTTTTTTCCTGTGGTAGAACTTAGTTTTATGATAGAAGAAAATTTCTGACCAAATTTCATCGACATTGAAAGGGGTCGATTCCAACTATTGGTCGATTTCACATGACCCAGATTTCTTTTTCTCATGAAAAGAAAAACATTTTGGAACGGAGACGCGCATTAAAATTAAAAAAAAACTTAAATAATGCCACATTGGTGCCCGTTTATATTAATTGCGAAATAAATATATTTCGCAGATTCGAGGACGGAACTTTACCCTTTCTCTCGATAATATCTCTCCAGCATGGTCTGGATGCACTTTCCATCGTGCCAATGGACAAAATCTCGAGACACGTATTTTCGCTGGCTCGTTACTTGCATCATTCTCTCCGGCAATTGCACCATTCGAATGAGAATCCAGTGGCAAAAATTTACAGCGATACCGATTACGAGAATGCAGATTATCAAGGTGGAACAATCAGCTTCAATCTTTTGAGACCGAGCGGCGAATTCGTCGGTTACAACGAGATCGTTCACATGGCGTCAATTTTCAAGATCCATTTTCGTACCGGTTGCTTCTGCAATCCTGGCGCTTGTCAACGACATTTGCGACTCTCCGAGGACGATGTAATGAAGAATTACGATGCTGGTTACATTTGCGGTGGTTCGCGTGACTTGATAAACGGAAAACCAACCGGTGCGGTTCGAATATCATTCGGTTACATGTCGACCGTCGATAACGTCGATGCCGTCCTTCTCATGATAAAAAAGTGTTTCATTCACGGACCGGAAATCGTAAAATCTCCAAAAATCTCGCTGCATCATCGTTCCACGATGGCGCCAAATTTCGTCCATTCAAAATCTGCAATAAGCGAAAATGAAAATCACGTTATTGATTATATTGACACGTCAATGAGGAATAGTGTCAAATCAAGGAAAAAAATTGATCAGACTGACCTTCGGAACATTGAGGACAAGGATATTCCGTTGGATTTGAAGATTGAAGATGGAAAATTGAAACTTTCCAGATTATTCATATATCCCATTAAATCCTGCGCCGCTTATGAAATAACGGATTCTTGGATATTGGGTGAACGTGGTTTGCTCTACGATCGTGAATGGATGATAGTCACTTCCGCCGGTGTTTGCCTGTCGCAAAAACAAGACGTTAAACTTTGTCTTCTGACGCCGAAAATATTACGGGAGAAAAATATTATGGTGCTCGATTATCCGGGTGAGAAAAGTTAGAGATTACTGGGAATAATTGTGATTGTGTTTTTAAAAAAAACCCTGCAAATTTGTTCCTTTGTCACAAAGTATGGCGATCAAATTTGACTTCCTCATAAAGGAAGCTTTGTTGACTATCGAAAAACATGAGTAATCAATATGCAAATTTGCCAAATACTTTTAAATTTACTTCTTGACAAATTCAATAGCGAAAAAACTTGATCAATATTTTGAATGTGTACAAAATTTTAGTACAATATCTCGCAAATAGCCGAAGTCGCTATTTAAAAAAAAAAAATTGATAAAATTTTCATCATTCGATCGATTTTCGCCAAATTTAATAACGAACATCCTCGATAGCTGTATTAGCTCTGTGCAAAGTTTCAGTGCAATATCTTAAAAATTACACAAGTTAGAGCATTTACGCTATTCTTCAAAAAATTTCATAAAATTTTTAATCCTCGATGGATTTTCAAATTCAATAGCGAACAACTTTGGGAGATATACTAGTTCCTTACAAAGTTTCACTGCAATAATTTGAAAATTGTGCAAGTTAGAGCGTCTACGTTATTTTTCGAAAAATTCAAATTTTGTCAAAATTTAATCTGTCGATCGATTTTTGTCAAATTCAATACGAAACGACCTTAATAGCTATACTTATTCTGTACAAAGTTTGAGGGCAATATCTTCAAATTGCAGAAGTTAGAGCGTTTACGTCATTGTTGCAAAAAAGAAAAAAGTCGATAAAATCCGAACACCCGTTAGAATTAAAACAAAAAATTTTCATAATGAAGGGCAATTCGTGCTGGACAAGTGTGCCAAATTTCAGCTCGATATCTCGAAGCGTTCTTGAATTATTAATTATTTACATCAGAAACTCAGGATAGACACACACAAATCTCGAAAGAAAAAAAAATGTCACGAAAACAAAGCTTTCTTTATGAGGAAGCAAAAAATTGCAATAATTTTAATCACAATTATTCGGAACGGAATTGAAAATAAATTACAATTGTTCGAAATATTTGTGATTTTTAAAAAGTCACAACAATTCAGAGTATTTTTTGTTACAGGAATTACGATTTACTCAGGATAATAGTAATTTTTTACTTCCAAAAGCACTATTTCAATTACCGTTACCCATAATAGCAGTAAATGCGACAACATTTTTTTTAAATTACTTCACATTAGTGTAATTTTAGTAATGGCTCAATTATAATAAGGAAGTTATGCTCAGTAATCGTCATTAAAATTAAAACTTATTATATGATTTTTTTTTGTAGTTGAATTTAAAAAAATACGATTATCTTACAATTTTTTTTTCAGGAATGCCTTCGGCTCAAATTCCCTTAGAGCCAACATCCGCAAGTGTTATCAATGGCGAATTGTGCCGAAGCAGAGTCTGCGGTCATAGAGTCGAAGGCATCGATTGCGGTGCTGAAATTTCCGAGTGGCTCAGTCTCGCACTTGGACGACCAAATTTACGACTCATACGTCAGAATAGTACGAAAACTACGAAAAAAAGTAAGAGTTCAAAAAATAATATTAAAAACAAAACAAAAAACTATGCAGGGTCAAAAAAATGTTCACATTGCTTCCTCATCTTTATCCATAGTTCACATAACTTCCTTTAACACAGTATGGCGATCAAATTTGGCTTCCTCATAAAGGAAGCTTTGTTAACTATTGAAAAATATTAGTAATCAATGTGCAAATTCGATCGATTTTCGCCAAATTTAATAACGAACATCCTCGATAGCTATATTAGCTCTGTGTAAAGTTTCAGTGTAATATCTCAAAAATTGCACAAGTCAGAGCGTTTACGCTATTTTTCAAAAAATTAAAAATTTCATAAAATGTTAATCCCTTGATGGATTTTTGCCAAATTTAATAGCGAACAACCTCGATAGCTATATTAGCTCTGTGCAAAGTTTCAGTACGATATCTTAAAAATTGCACAAGTTAGAGCGTTTAGGGTATTTTTCAAAAAATTCAAAATTTCATAAAATTTTAATCCCTCGATGGATTTCCGCCAAATTCAATACCAAACAACCTTAATAGCTATACTAATTCTGTACAAAGTTTGAGTGCAATATCTTGAAAATTGCAGAGGTTAGAGCGTTTATGCCATTCTTGCAAAAACAAAAAAAGTCGATAAAATCGCAACACCCGTTATAATTGAAACAAAATTTTTTTCATAATGAAGCGCAACTCGTGCTCGACAAGTGTGCCAAATTTTAGCTTGATATCTCGAAGCGTTTTTGAGTTATTAATTATTTACATCTGAAACTCAGGATACACACACACACACACACACATCCATCCGGACATTTTTTCTAAATGTGATTTCTCGATGTTTCAGAACATTTTGAACATATTGGCAGAAAAATCGCGAAAAAAAAATTTCACGAAAGCAAAGCTTCCTTTATGACGAAGCAAAAAAAGATCTCTTTTGAAAATTTTCCTTCCGAATCTTCCAAAAGTCCCTTCAAAGAAATTTATCATTTCGAGATTTACCATCCCACAAATATTTTTGAAGACCATCAGACAATCCTTACGATAAATCTTAAGCTTGCAATAAATAAAAAAATACTTTTTCTGAGAAGTAATTTAATTGTATTTAGTATATAATTAATTACTTATTACTAATGATTAATTAACTATTAATTACGACATTAATTAATTTGGTTATTAATTTAGGAATTAGTAATTAATTAATTAATTAATTTCTTTATTGTAATCTTTCTTAGAGCCTGTACGTTAATTTTGCAGATTCGAGCAAACCTGAATTATCGTTTTCCAGCCAAGCTCAATATTTGCTAATCACTGAGGCCAGTATCAAGTGGATAATCGATAGACTACCGAAAGACTCGGATTGTTCGCGCCACACGATATTGGACCGATTTCGAGGAAACATGGTTGTGCGTGGATGTTCTCCGTTCGAAGAGACGACGTGGTCCCGGATTCAAATTGGAAAACACACATTTCAAGTATGCCGTGTTGTAGACTGAAAAAAAAAACATTGTTCAATAAATGACTATAAATAACAGCAATGGAGGTTGATAGAGGAAAAACGGTTAAAGCTTGTTTAGAAGCAAATCATGTTTAATGAGAAAATTCGGAAATTTTAGTATGTTTTTCAATGAAGTATTCAAGAGGTCGTGTAAAAATTTCACGACGATTTGGAAGCTCGTTATCGAATAATGAAGATTAACAAATCAAATAAAATTAAATGTAGTCTTATGGAAACTGATATAACTTTGCGATAATTTTTTTTTGTTGACCTCTCAATTTTTTAATATCCACAATATACTGGAAGCAACGGAAGGAAAACGAAGTTTATTGAGTAATATTTTTTTAATTTGTTTAAAAAATTGTTCTCAACAAAATGTTGATATTTTAATAACGAGCTTCCTAATCGTCGTGAAATTTTTACACGACCTCTTAAATACCTCATACAAAAACATAACAAATTTTCAGAATTTTCTCATCATTTTTTATTGCAACCCTTAAGGAGGTTGAAGTAATGATGATAGAATTCTGAAAATTTGGTATGTTCTTACATCAAGTATTTAGGAGGTCGTGTAAAAATTTCACTGCGATTGAGAAGCTATTTATTTAACAATTAACATTCAAAGGTTTCATAGCTTCTAAACAACCTTCAATGGTCGAAGATGCTTCATATCAGGAGCATTTCCGGTCAATTCAAAATTTGAACAGTCTGATTCATCTATTCGATTTTGAAATACTTTGTAGGAAATGTTCTTCCAGTCCAAAAAAAACGTTGTCAATTTTTCCAGATTTTCCGCAGCTCCTCAACAGACAAAAAAATTTCATACATATTAATTTTTTCAAAAATATGAAAACATTTTAGAAAACCAGAACATTTCCCGCTGAACAATGTACAAAATATTTTTTGTTTTAAAATTTCAATTTTACCTTAAATTGATTAATTGACGAATTATGGATAGAAAAATGTTCTACTTTTTTGTAAATAGATTGACGGACCTTGCGCCAGATGCCAAATGGTATGCACCGATCAAACGACAGGAAAAAAAACTGTGGAGCCTCTTCGTCTGATCGCCGAAGAGTTCAATGGAAAAATGCGCTTCGGCGTTTATCTCAGTAGGCAAAAAGGTGGAACAACGATGATCAATATCGGCGATCCAATCAATTGCCTTTGATTCATGGCAATTCCTATTGAATCCAACAAAGCTCTCTTCGATGAAAAAGTTACGAATAATTAAAACGTAATTTTTGAATAATAAAAAACGATAAAAGGCAGCAAGACTCATAGGATCTAGTGAAGGAAAAAAATTTATTTTTGTACTTAAGTGAGGAGATGTATTTACATATGATAAAAAGAGAGTCACAAGTATATTACAGAGGAGTTATCTACCAGAAAAGAAGAATCTATCCTGGTTTTTACTACTAATTTACTGTACCTGGCAATAAAAAATTCTTTTATTTTCACATAATGCAGCAATCGATCGGTTGCTGCTGCTCTATTTTCCTTATGGGCTTTCCCTCTTGTACCTCCGCTACGAGATCGGACACCTCAACGAAATTCGGAAATGCCATTGTTTGAAGTTTCGAGTAAACGAGTTCTCCATTTAGACGAATCTCGAAAGATGCTGAAAAAAATTGGTAGTTTGTAAATTTATTTTAAATTTGTATAATTTATCACAATGATAGGCAGTATCGATTTTTTCGTCAACGATATTGATGATATTGATCATTTTTTCGAAAAATTAATGATTAGTCAAATAATAGTACTAATTTTTAATTAAATCTCGAAATTAGTGAAAAAATATTAGTAATTTTCATACAAAATTAGTAATTAGTGACGAAATATTTCTAACTTTTTCAAAAAAATTAGTAATTAGTGACAAAATATTTCTAATTTTGCTAAAAAATTAGTGTTTAGCGACAAAATATTTCAAATTTTTTCAAAAAAATTAGTAATTAGCAAAAAAATATTACCAAGTTTTTTTCTACATATAATAATTGGTAAGGAAAATATTACTAATTAATAAGAAAAACAGCAATTTGAGTCATGGTTATAAGCTCGAACAACTCTATTAAAAAAGGTGTTTTTTTTTATTTATAATAACTAGATCTTTTGAATATTTCACACATTAGTAGTTATTGTATCGAATGTCATACGATATCACATAAGTTATTACTAATACGAATGTTTTATCAGTACTTATTAAAAAATGCATTGGCAAATTTTTATTTATTTATTATTTTTTCCAAAATTAATACATTGTTCCACAAATTATTGATTTTTTTGGTTATTAAGCAATATCGTTCTAGCCAATTACTGATCCTTGGAAAAAATTAGTAATATTTTTTCGTTAATTACTCATTTTTTTGAAAAATCAAAATATTTTGCCACTACTTACTTATTTATTAGAAATATTAGTAATATTTTTTTGCTAATTATTAATTTTTCGAAAAAATTGGATAATAAAAATAGATTTTTTTTGCCGATCACTGGCTCATCATACAAAATTTTTGTATAATCTGATAAAAAAGTTGTACCTTGTCTTCCAGCTGAACCGGATATCTTGGCATTTGGCACTTTGTTTTTTATTAAATCAGCCATTTCGACGTACTGCTTCTTGTGACCACAGGAACCACTGAAAGTTATCACGATCGTATGATTTTGAAGTTTGCATCGATGCGACGCAACAAAAATAATTTTTCCTCGTTTCATTTATCGTGAGATTTTCGATTTTCTTGGGCATTTAGCATCGGATGCTTAATAAATACCGCAAAATATGTTTCAACAATGTTTTACTTTGAAAATTTGTTGGAAAAAATGAATTTTGTTAACAAGTAAATTATTTTTGTTGCATTCAAACGATGCAAACTTCAATATCATACGATCATTGGATCATAGTAAAAACAGTGAGTGAAATATTGAGGAAATGATTAGTGTCATTTATATATGATGAATTTAGTCTCAAAATCGCGGTTTATAGCACAAATTAGGGAAGAAAGTGTAAACTTGGTAAAATTTTGAGGTTATGTTCGCCCTCAGTCTTTCCTTAAAATTGATATGCTGGGAATAATTGATTTTTTACTTACCAATATTCAACTTGTATATCAACTCCTTCCATGGTACTAAATAACAAATATTTAAATGTATTGTGTTCGGTGTTACAGGCTATTTTTAGACGATAGCTCGGCCAGGAAAATGTAAATAATACTGTAAATGTAAACATTTGGTATTGTTTTGCGCACTGCGCAGAAAATGGCGCGGACGAACGAGCTCTGACGTCACATACAGCTGGTGCCCCCCTCTCTCGGAGTCCGGACGAAGGTGAACCACCCGAAGTAAGCTATCGATGACAACACGAAGTTTGCATAATGAATGGATGTTTCTTTATTTTTTATTTTTTATATCACTACAAAATGATATTTTTCTTCGTAATCTAAAAAAATTGTCACGAAGAATAAAGCCGAACGAAAAAAATTTTTACGCGTAAGGTTTCAATCGATAATTTCACGATAATGCGATTTCGTTGGTTTTTTTTCGTCATTTGCATACCAAAATATTTTTGACATTACAAACGCATGAGAAACTGTGACATTATAGAATATATTTAAATAAATCAATAAGAAACGAATTAAGAATTAGTTTGAAAACATTATAAAAATATAAAAGAAATAAAAACAAATACACTGAAAAATTCCGTATAAAATCATTATTGAATAATGTTGTACAAGCCGTACAAAAATCGTATTGAACGATTATTGAAATGAAAAATAAAAAAGAATTTTTCAATCAGGGTTCAGTAATTTTGTTTTCATTTCGATTTCATATTATTTTTCAAGCACGATTCCTTAAATACAAAAAAAAATTGGTTATCAATTCTAAAAGTCCAAATAATTTCATCTGTCTTTTTACGGAATAAAAACGAACGAAATTAAAATTCATTGAAATTCCATATCTATACAGGGTGTCCCAGGAATGAAGGGCAATACCGTGAAGATAGATTCGTGACGTAATATGGAGTAGAAAAGTTCTTTGCCATTTTTTGATATTTTCAACCCCCGAATTGTTATTCATTTAATTAATTATTAACGTAATATTGAGTAGAAAAGTCCTTTGCCATTTTTTGATATTTTGAACCCCTGAATTGTGATTAATTTAATTAAGTATTAACGTAATATGGAGTAGAAAAGTCCTTTGCCATTTTTTGATATTTTAAACTCCTGAATTGTAATTAATTTAATTAATTATTAACGTAATTTTGAGTAGAAAAGTCCTTTTTCATTTTTTGATATTTTGAACCCCTAAATTGAGATTAATTAAATTAATTATTAACGTAATATTGAGTAAAAAAAGTCCTTTGCAATTTTTTGATATTTTTAACATCTGAATTGTTATTAATTTAATTTATTAATAACAATTCAGGGGTTACGTCACGAATCTACCTTCACGGTATCGCCCTTCATTCCTGGGACACCCCGTAGAGTTCATATATGTTTTCTCTCTTGTGTATGCACAAAAAAGTAGTTGGTCGCGTGCAGATTGCTGCAAAAAAAAAAATTAGCGTTCTTTTTTTTTGCGTATAAATAATACTGTAAAAAATGTTATTAAATTTGATATACTTGTTATTGAAATTTCATATTCATTTGTATATTTAATTTCGATAACAAGTATACGAAATTGAAATTAATAGATATGGATGGGAAAAATAACAATTTTGACTCAAATTCAATATTAAAAACCGAAAATTAAAATTTATTTGGAAATAGTATTACATTTATTGGAATATTACTGCACACATGTTTAAGAAATTTAATATACTGTATATGCATAAAAACTTCATATTTTTTTATGAAGTATTTTTTACAGTGTAAGCAGTATTAAATAATTTCGCACATTTTGGAGCGAATGTTGAAGAATAATCATGTATTCATGTAGATTAAATTTCGTTAGCCACGCAATATATAAACGGAAATAAGAAAATATGTAAACATTAAGATTGAAAAGAAGCATTGAGTTCACGTGTTTCACTTTCCGTTGTGATTCATTTTGCCCCACTGATATGTATAGATAACCAGACACATTCCACAGGTATGCGTCACCTGTTTTTCGCGCGCAATCTTTCTGCTCTCACCGCTGCCCGCACGTAGTCCGGCGCTCCCTCTCTCATTCGATATCCCCACTCTTCCCCCTCTCTCGGTGTCGGACGCCGAGAGAGCGGGTTCAGGCGGGCAAGCGTGTACGGCGGGTAGCAGCGGAGCAGCGCGCGGGACTCTCGTCAGTTCCCCTCGACCCGGCCTCGAGGAATGTTCGGTTTTCGTGCGCGCGTGTCGCTAAATTTTTGCGCGCTCTCTCCCGGTTTAAAAATTTTCGTGCCGTGTATATTCTCGTGTAATTGTCGATTGCCTGTGTATCGCGGTTAATAATATCGATATAGCTACGAGTAAAACAACGCTGTGTGTGTGTGTGAACGAAAAATTTATCGGTGATAAGGCAGTTTCTTTGTCGTTCGCTCCAATTTTTTGCGACTCGCGAACAAACTTGATCGTTAATATGGATAAATATGATATTCTCGGGGATTAGTAATACATATTCGTGATTTTTACGTAGAATCAGTGAAAATTCGTGATATCGTTACGGCTTTTTCCACGATACGTCCTTTCTCGACGGCTCAAGGTTGAAATCGTTGGCGCCGTTTTCCCAAATTTTGTTTTTCGTTACTTTCGTGAATAAGTTGAACCGGTTAAATTCTCGCGATTTTCCTCTATTAATTAATGCGATCATTTATTAATTAATACTCTGTTAATACGCGTCGGGCTGAAATTTTGTTTTTCGTTATTTTCGTGAATAATTTGAACAAGTTAAGTTCTCGCGATATTATTCTATTAATTAATACGATTATTTATTGATTAATACTTTATTAATACGCGTCGAGCTGAAAAGTCTTTTTTTTCGTTATTTTCGTGAATAAATTGAACAAGTTAAATTCTCGCGATATTTCTCTATTAATTAATATGATTATTTATTAATTAATACTTTATTAATATGCGTCGGGCTGAACATTTTTTTTGCGTGCTCCAAAATATTCGAAATGCGAGATTCTTGCTCGTTCTTTTTTTTGGGTTTATTCGTGCTACTCGTTTTTCGTGTAAAAAATCAAGCCACGATTTTTTAATATTTTTTTTCAACAAAATGTTTGAAATGTGTTCCCGTAAATTGTACAAGGTGACGTCAAGCTGTCGCAGATTGTCGATTGCCACGATGAAGCAGAAACTAAGAAGGATTTCAACGATGCTGTCATGGATTTTGGCAGCAACGATGCAGCTGTTGCCAGACTACAAGAACATCCAAATGGTATCGTTGATTTTTTTAATATTAATTGTCAATTTTCCTCCCTGTCCGATGCATAGTGACCGCGAGTCGTCTAGAAATGTCGAGATGCTCTCGATATTTCGAAAACGACTCGCGAGTGCCCCCTTTATTGTCTTGTGCATATTTAATGTATTTTAGCCGATAGGGATTACAATTTTCTCGGCTATTTTTTAAATGCATTTAAAAAAACCAAAGAACAATGAATGTTCTCTAAATTCGTTGTCAAGAGAATACATTTTTTTCCTTTTTTGCAAAATAATAGTTTTTTCGGTTGAGAAGATTTTTCGCGAGGTACGATGCTCAGGTCAGAGCAACGTGATTTTCTTTTGAAAATATGTATGAATAATAAATGTAAAAAAAAAATGCAAACGTTTGCTCTGACGCGTCATCAATGCCAAAGGACATTTGGCTCTTGAAGCAAAATTATTTTTCTCATGTATGATTCGTTTTTTACTAAAAATTAAAGGACTGTCAAGTTATTGTTAAAATTAAAAAAATATATTTTTCACACATTCGTTCATGAAATAATTCTTTCGAAGTAATATTTTTGTCAATGTAGTGCTGTCTTTTCTCAATTTCTTGTGTATTTTCCCATTTGAATTCTCGGCAAAGCTTCATTTTGATGATGCTGCAATCCGAATCACTGCGACCCAACGAAATTGAGTTTTAAAAAAATGATCCGAGTATAAATCGTGATTTTTTTTGCATCTTGGGCCCGCAGTACAGTCTCAGTGACTGTAAGTGTAGGCGAAAAAATTTGAATTGATTTTAAATATTCTAAAACTACCCCTTTAAGGCGGTGAAAATTTGAAAAAATTCTATCCTCGAGCGATGGGGGATGCTCAATTTTTTTATCAGAGATACGCTCTGGGACCTCGTAGAAAGTAGTAAAAAAATCTGAATAATTTTCGACTTTCGGAAAGTCCCCTTCATTAGCCTAGTTGAGCTTAAGCTGGTCCGTGCTTAGCAGAGTTCGATCTGAGCCGAGCGAGCAGACTTAAAAGTTGAGAATCTCTCATCGAAAATTATTCATATTCATAGTCAAAAATTATTCATATTCACAGTAAAAAATTATTCATTTTCACAGTCAAAAATTATTCATATTTATTTTACTACCTTCCACAAGGTCCCAGAGCATATGAGGCTAATAAAAAAAAGTTGAGAACCCCTCGTCACTCGAAGATATAATTTTTTCAAATTTCCACCCCTTCCAAGGGGTGGTTTTCGGATGTTTAAAAACAATCTAAATTTTCTTTGCTTCACTTACAGTCACTACGACCCTATTGCGACCCCAAGATGCGAAGGAATCATGATTTATCCTGGAATACGTATTTCTTTAAAAAGTCAATTTGTCGGATCGCAACGATTCAGATTTCAGCATCATTTTTGCTCATTTGAATTCTTGGCAAAGCTTCACTCAGCCCAGAAGCTCCGAACCGAGCTTCACTCGTTTCGGAGTTTAAAAAAAATCCATTTCGGGCAGCACGATTTGGATTATTTGATAAATATTAGAATCAATGCTTTTATATTTTTTAATATTGTTTCTGAGACGACGCAGCGTTTATATTGAATATTTTTATCGAGTCTCCCAGAATACCGTAGATTACTAATCCGTTTGATAGGCTTTTCAACTACAATGTCGATATCTATTTTTAATTTATCGTTGTGCCTCGTAGAGAGCTGCCGCTCTGCGAGGGGCAGCGATAGCGAATTTGCATGAGTATGTCTGTCGGCGCTCCTCCTTGGGCAAGAGGAGCCCCAAATCTCTGAAAGCTTCGGTGTCGGACACGTCCCGGGACGTGACGCTGGTTCAGGAACCGCGTGAACTGGCAAACCCAGTTTTCCCTAGGGCAGGCTTGGCACCAGAGCGGTGTGAATGAGAACGAGTGATTAAGTTGTTAAACTCAAATTCGACGTGGATCCACTTGGGTTTCAGGGCCTTTTTTTGTATGGGGTGTCGCGATTTGAATTTTTTTCAAAACCGATACGTGGGTGAAAAATAGGCAGGATTGTACGCGATTATATATTTGCATACCAAAATTTTTTTCGAGTATGTTTCAGCGTATGTGAGATGAAATATCAACAAGCAGAATTGCAATGCCGCATTGTACTTTGTGTCAATTGCTCAAAGATTTTCTATTTTTTTTTTCTTAAACAAATCGAGACCTCGCTCAATTTTTTTTTAAAACTTTTATCCGATGGAAAATCGTTGAGCAATCATTATTTTCAGCTCATCGTGGGAAAATCGTGAGTGATATCTATTCTCGAAGGATCGCATGAGTATCGATTCGAAAATAGATTCAGCCACGACGAATATGATTATCTTTTTATCTTTTTAGAAACCAAGTCACAATCGTGTGACCCCCAAATTTTTGAATTTGCTCCGATATATTCAGAATGGAGTTTTGTCCTGAGACAAATCTGCTTCTGGCGTATCGTGAATTTAGTATTCGAGTCATTTTTGTGAAAAAAAGTTTCCAGAGTCGTTCCCAAAAATCGCGGTCTAAAATAAATCAATATTAATACATTGTACTCCAAATTCACTAAAATCACAATATTAATAAAGAATTTAAAAAACGCGTAAAAAGTAAATGTCTCGCGTGATCCACTCGTTCTGTGGATCGCATTTTGGTAGGGAATCAGGATGTTCTCTGTTTTTTTGGTTATTTCAGGTCTTTGTGGGGGGTCTTTTCTTTCCAGGGTTGGGATGTTTCTGATTCGTTTATTGCAGGTCTTCGATGAATGGATTGATACTTACTTTTTATTCTCTTTTTACGCTTGTCTCTGTTTTACACATTTATTTTCTTCGTATCTGGACTGCTTTTCCTTTCTTTTTTCTTCTAGCGCTACACAAAAAAGGAGGAGTATGGTAGCACGTACAAGTCTCTGTCCCAGCTATAAAGTTTCACTTTCCTTCAATTTTTTCTATTTTCATCTTTCTCCTTCCAATGACTTTGCTTTCATTGCTTCGAATATTTTTTTGTTTTCACGCTTTGCTTAACTGGAAATTCTATGCTAAAGAGTACGGCTAAAATACGTGCTCCATACTCCGAGTCTCGATGAGCGGTGACCTTGACGCGGTGAGACTTGGAAAACTTGAATTTTCTTGGAATATTGATGATTTTGCAAAAATCATTCTCTCATATTCCAATAAAATTACAGTTTACAAGCAGCTGCTGAATAATTTTTTTTTTGCATCGAGTGACAATACGAATACATTAATTTTGCTTTTCGTTTTTAGAAGAAAATATCTCTTCATTTTTGCGATAAGTCAAAATCCTTGAGTCATTTGACTGAATTTCGTGGGGTCATATATAATAACCTTTGTTTTTCCAGTTTCATAAAATATTAATAAGGTATTAATATCCAAGGTAATTTATTATTCGACGGATTTACAATTATTATTTTGAAATGTTTTTTTTTAATTTTCAACAATTTGTGGACGATGCGTACCAATTCGACGGCAAAGAATTGCTCTCAACGAGCAAATGACCTTGCGTGGCTTTAGCTTTTTTGAGAGCAGCACTGCTTCTTTCGTATTTCGATGATTCCATGTAAGAGAAACGTGCGGCTACTACTTCCGGTGTCATGTTGACTTCCGCATCGTTCGCGCCGATTTTGCAATTATCGCCAATCTGATCATCGACGATATCGCAAAATTTCTTCTCCGAGATCGAGCATGAATTCCATTCGCATTTTCCGTCACCGTGACTATCATTTTTTTGATCGACGCTCCATTTAGAGGCCATTCGTCGCAGTGACTGCAGTGTTATCGCACTCTGACGAATGTTCTCCAATTCTTCGTTGCACATACGTTCAACTTCGCAGAGTTTTTGTCGATACGTATTGGCGATCAATTTACGTCGCATGTTGTAACGTTTTTCCGCCTGTGCAAGGGCAAGTGCGTCCTGATACTTTGCCAATTTCTTCTCGTACTCGAGTATCGTTAATTCGCTGAGAGACTGCACGGGATTGATTTCCACCACGTTTCCTGTTACGATTTTTAAGCTATTTATTGGCCTTACCGTTCGAATTTATACTAATTCAATCAATTAATTCAATTCAATAAATTGAATTAATAATATTTCCACCACGTTTCCTGTTGCGATTTTTAAGCTATTTATTGGCCTTACCGTTCGAATTTATACTAATTCAATCAATTAATTCAATTCAATTCAATTCAATAAATTGAATTAATAATATTTCCACTACGTTTTCTATTGCGATTTTTAAGCTATTTATTAGCCTTATCGTTCGAATTTATACTAATTCAATTAATTAATTCATGCAATTCAATTCAATTAATTGAATTAATAATTAAGGGTCCATATCAAATCAACCAATAGGTGGAATCAACCCCTTTCAATTTCAATGAAATTTGGTCAGGAGTTTTCTTTTATCATGAAACGAAGTCCTACCAAAGGAAAAAATTAATTTTTTTTTTTCGAAAGTTATGCAAAATTCAAAATTTCACGATTTTTTTCAATTTTTCAAGTTTATTTCTTACATATCTCGAAAACTATTATAGTTATGGGTAAATGGTATAATAAGTTCTGGGTTCGTCTTTTAGAGTATACTTGGGGCTGCGAAAAAAAAATATTCCGAAAAAAAAAAATTTGAAAAATAATGCATTTTGGGAATTTTGAATTTTTCAATATCGGGAAAATTCACGATCATTAACATTAAATTTATGGTTCCATTTTTTTAATACCTTGTACTGATCTTAAAAGACCCTGACTTTTCGGAATTGCGTTTTTTGTTTTTTCAAAAATATGCACTTTTGAATTTTGGTAAAAGAAAATTTTTTTTCCCCTCTAAGTTGAGTAAAGTTGAGCAATCGTGTAATTTTGTAATTTTGAGCAGTAAAAATTACATGATTGCTCAACTTTACTTAACTCAGAGGTAAAGATGAGAAAAAAAATTAACCAATAAAATTCAAAAATTCATATATTTGAAAAAACCATAAACGCGGTTCTAAAAATTTCAGGATTTTTTAAGATCAGTCCAAGGTATTATATAAAAAAAAATTGAACCAAAAATTTAATGTTGATCGTGGATTTTCACGACTAGAAAGAAAACAAAATTCTCTAACTAAATTTACCATTTTTTTACAATACGCGTTTATTATGAATTTCGAGAATTTTGAATTTTTTAATATCGTGAAAATTCACGATCAACATTAAATTTATGATTCTATTTTTTCTATACCTTGGACTGATCTTAAAAGATCCTGAATTTTCAGAATTGGGTTTTTTCTTTTTTCAAAAATATGAATTTTTGAATTTTTATAAAAAAAAATTTTCTTTTTCCCCCCTCTAAGTTAAGTAAAGTTGAGCAATCATGTAATTTTGTAATTTTGAGCAGTAAAAATTACATGATTGCTCAACTTACATAACTTGACTCAAAAAATTTTTTTACAAAAATTCAAAAATTCATATATTTGAAAAAACGCAGTTCTGAAAATTTCAGGATCTTTTAAAATCAGTACCAGGTATTATATTAAAAATTTGAATAAAAAATTAAATGTTGATCGTGGATTTTCACGATTTAAAAAAAATCAAAATCAAAATTCTCGAAATTCATCATTATATTTTTAAATTTCGGAATATTTTTTTTTCGTAGCCTCAAGTATTTTCATGGAGACGAACCCAGAACGATTTTCTCGTAACTATGATATTTCTCGAGATATTTAAAAAATAAACTTGAAAAATTTTAAAAATGGTGAAAATTTGATTTTTGCCTAACTTTGGAAAAAACAAATTTTATTTTTATCTTCTGGTGGAACTTCGTATTGTGATCCGACCAAATTTCATCGAAATTGAAAGGGCTCGATTCCAACTTTTGGTCGATTTGACATGAAATGACCGTTAAATTGTATCTTAATTATACCGAGGTCATTCGAAAGTGGCGATTCAGCTGCGTAAGCTTCAGCTGCAGCTCGAGCTGCCGCTGTAGCTTCCTCGAGGGCAAGAAGATCGCTTCTCTCACGAAGCATCTGAAACTCGTCCCGTTCTTTTCTCCACAGCGATACTTCCAGCTTCAGCTGTTCTCTCAGATCAATGATCACTTCCTCGAGGGACTTTATCCGCTCCCGAAGAATTTTACTGTTAAACAATTGCTCGAATTGGCATCAGGAAGAAACCTACGACTCATTGCAAAATAATAGCTTCTTCAAGAGGACGTTAGATCGACGGCAGTATGGAAGAACGTGCTATCTGAAATTGTACTAGAAGAACGTGCTATAAACAAGTGCTATCTCAAACTGTGCTAGAAGAACGTGCTATCTCAAATTGTGCTAGAAGAACGTGCTATCTCAAATTATGTGAGAAAAAGGTGGTATCTCCAATTGTGATCAATTGGAGATAGCATGTTTTTCTAGCACAATTTGAAATAGCACGTTCTTCTAGCACAATTTGAGATAGCAATTGGTATCTTCAATTGTGATCAATTGGAGATACCACCTTCTTCTCTCATAATTTGAGATAGCACGTTCTTCTAGCACAAATTGAGATAGCACGTTCTTTTAGCACAATTTGAGATAGCACGTTCTTCTAGCACAATTTGAGATAGCGCGTTCTTCTAGCACAATTTGAGATAGCACGTTCTTCCATACAGCCGTCGGGATAACGAATTTAATTAACCTAAAAACCCCACGATTTACTTGAATATTCGTTGGAAAAATGTTAAGTACGATGGAGTAATACTGACTCTGGATCATCGAGACTTCCGGTCTCGTCATTTTCGATGGTCTCAGAAGCAACGTGCTCTTCCGGTTGTTCAATAACCGCCGAAAGTTTCTCAGACTTTTCGTCGTCGGATTTAACGATCTCAGCGATCATCGGTACATTTCGAAGATCGAGAACGAGCTCGGAACGTGGACGCGATGATTTGCTCTTAACCTCATTGTCATTATCATCGTCCGATGAAATAATTCGGTTATTGTCTTTTTTCGCTTCAATAGAATCGTGAAAACATTCGTCCGATGCGCTTCCCTCGAAGCTCTCGGATGACGACGAATCAACGTCGTTGTCCATCGATGATAATTTAAACGTAAACTTATGTCAAAATGTTAGTAATGTACGTTCGTATAAAAAAAAGATGTATGCTCATCGCGCGAGGATCATTCAAAAGGATAAAAAGTGACGTTTCGATTTAATGATTCATTGGCTCTATGCGATATTCCTTCGTTTTAATGCACTGGGTGTTTTTAACGTAATGAAGAAAAGGAGAAAGGAAAGTGGAATAGAATTTTTTCTTCCAGCCAGAATGAAGGTGATACAGGCATAAATAAACGCTGATTACAGGTGATTTTTTCAACAGAGACTCCTTCATTATTCCTCAGACGCGATAGAGAGTGAAATTGAATGATAAATGCGTTATTCGATGTTCGAAACCGAAAAGAATCACCGTGCATCTGCTGTACCGCCTCAATCACTTAACGCCTGGCGCACGCTGCCCGTCATACTCCGTTGTAGTGCGGGCAGCGTTGCTGCCATACCGGCCTGTGAAAATCTGCTGTACCAACCGAGCAATGTGCGCGCACCTATACCCCCAATACTCGGCTACCTTCAATCCACTGCTAGTCGACAGCCAGTGTTGCCCGGTCTCAGGAAATGTCCCCAAATTTAAAGGAATTAGTGAGACCCAGAGGAAATTTTGAAGATTTTATGAAATTACATAAAAATCCGAGGAAATTTTGAAGATTTGAAGAAATTAGATGAAAATGTGAGGAAATTCTGAAGATTTGAAGAAAATACATGAAAATTTGAGGAAATTTTGAAGATTTGAAGAAATTACATAAAGTTGGCGCTTTTTGGCGGTTCAAGTTCCCTCTATTGGCGCATTAAGGTTTCAAACATCTAGCAAAACCCTGAGAGCAGGTTAGAGCATTCGTCATGTGGTAAAAAAATATTAAACAATGATAATTGTATGACAGAAGACTATAAACAACGCTTTATCGAAATATTCTTCCATAAAGAGTGCTAAAAATATTGTTCGCAAGTTAAAAATGTCCAGGACTTCAAATACGTTTGTGAGAAGATAAAAACAATCGACGTACATAACCTCGTTCAGTGAAATGTTACGAAAAAATCGGCGCTGTCACTTGCCCGAATTAATTGGCCGGCAAATCGATATTCCCTGAGTGTTGCCAGAGAAACGCGACGATCACTTTCACGAGAACACAAACGCGAAAAAGTAAGTGTTGTTCTACAACGATAAAAAAAAAAAATTACCCAACATTAAGTCGGATCGATTTGACGCAACATTTTGTCAAATACATAACCTCAATCTCCGAATAGTGCGAAAAAAGTATCGAATAATCTCTCTCGACGTTGAAGATAGTCGCAAAAATTATCATAACATTACCGTATTATTTAATTGGCGATGAAATTTCGCTCGTCGTTGCTAAAAACAAAGATTCGTCGTCGCGAATCAACATGATTAGTTACGTATGGTCGTTAGTCTGTTATTACTTGAGACCGTTGATAAAATGGTTTCTGCATCAAACGACGCAAATGTGCGAACTTCAGAGAATATGTTACGGCAAGCCTTCGGGAGCTCCGAGGGCCCTCGAAGTGGAAAAATCTCTGAGACAATCGCGCAACGTCGACATAAAGAGTCTGGTAAATCGTCTCGATGAGATCGCCAATGATCGCGGTATCAACAACAAAACTGAGAGAGCCGTACTGGAACAAGCGATAAGAACGGTACTTCTCACGAAGAGAATAAATCCCGGGGCTCATCCGGACTTTGCAAAATCCTTTGGAAAGTGCGTCGAGCTTATTTGGGGCTATCGGCAATTGATAGCGGAGTGCGAAGAGATGAGAAAATGTTGTTACGACTCGGACGAGCCCGAGCACGAAGTTGCGCTTCTGAAATTGTGGAATTTGCTGAAACCCGAAGAGACGCTGGAGTCGCGAGTCACGAAACAGTGGCAGGACATCGGTTTTCAGGGCGACGATCCCAAAACGGATTTTCGTGGGATGGGAATATTGGGATTGGACAATCTTGTATACTTCGCGCAGGAATATCCCACCGCCGCTTCGAGAGCTCTTTCCCACTCTTCGCATCCACGCTACGGCTACGCCTTCGCCATTGTGGGAATAAATTTGACCAGCATGGCTCTGAGATTATTGCGCGACGGCACCGCCAAGACTCACATTTACAATACTTCGAAGACATTGCCCAATATTCGTGCCTTTCATCAATTGTACAGTTATCTGTTTTACGAATTCGACGCATTTTGGATTGACTCCAAACCGAGAAACATGATGGAATTCTCTTCTATTCAGGATAAATTTGAGAATGGCATTAGATCGGCCCTCGCTAATCCGTCAACGGTTTTTAGAATAAACGTTTCTATCGATAACGTTTAGAACGACCAATCGTGCAAATGCTCGAGCTTTGCAATTGTAACTTTGATGTAAATTGTTGGCCATCATTTTTTTAGGATTCAGAGTGTATTCTGAAACCTTTTTTTCGTAATGGAATGATCTCAAAACACACTCCAAGATTATTACTATTGAGATCTGATGATGATGAATTTTTTATAATTGTCCGTTAATTTCAAAATTTAAGCAACAATTTTTAGCTCGTTAGCTAAAAAATTACAAAAATTGGAGAATTTATAAACAATTTCTGAATTTAGTATCAATTGATCAATTTGTGCAAAAAAATTTTGCCAGAGCTGCAGATTTAGAAATTTTGCGAATACTTCAAAATAACGCCTAATTTAAAATTGCTTGAAAATTTTATCGTAATGGCTTAAGACATTCTACAGATAAATTTCGTATATCTGAATATTTTTTCAGAACGCGATTTCTTGAATTTCGAAACATTTTAAATTGAAACTGGTACAAAAATCTGGGATATTTCTTACAAAAACTAAACTTCCTTCATAAAAAAAAGCGCATATTTCTCGTAGTGGTACAATTTTTTTGTATTTTTTTCCATAGGGTTTGAAATGATAAATAAAGAGTAAATGTTGTGAAGATGTTTCATCGATCATTTTGTGCTAACTGAGAGATGACTATTTTAATACTACGAATGTTCATCTTCATTAAAAGCAGAGTTGCCAAAAATGCATTCTTTTAATAATGCATTATCGATTTCATTAATGATTATTTTTTCACTTAATAATGGGACTTGACTTCCATTATACATTATTCATTCAATGAATAATGTGATAAAAAAATATTGCATTATATTTTTAGTTAATAATGCAAATGTCGGACCATTGAGCATTACATTAGTACTGGAAAATGAAAAAATGAAACATTATGCATTACGTTATTAATGAGTACTTGGAGAAGCATTACATTATCCGTTGTTGAAGTAATGGATAATGTGGAAAGAGTTACATTACTCATTACTGAAATAATAAGTAATGTAAAAATGTTCCATTATCCATTGTTAAAGTAATTGATATTGCAAAGTAGCGTTAATTTTTCATTACTGTAATACTGAATATTTTGAATAATGCATTATTCGGAACAAAAATATTTTATGCATTCGTAGTCCAATAGGACAAATGCGATAAAATCTTCCTGTTATTTACGAAAGTGGAAAATATGGATTGATGAAACCGGTTCAGGGACTCGATGGTATGGGCTTATGAAATTTTTTCAAGTAAAAAAATCCAAAAATGTAAACGTCGGAATGTCAACAGAACTAATAATCCCCGTTTTGAAATTTGGAATTAGAATTGAAAATTTGAGTAGAAAGAGAATAAAATACGCATATGCTGCGCATTTTCCTTTGATCTGACAAATAAAAAAATTCACAAGTGGAAGATGATTTTTTTTTTGCTGATTCACAAATTTGAAAAAATACATGGAATTATTCGAGAGTAAAAAAAAGTAAACAATCGTATATGAACAGGAATTATTATTCTCTTGATAATTTCCGGTAAATGATAAAAAAGAAAAAGATGCTGTAGGTTCAAATCTGATCTAAAAAATAAAAAAAACAAAACAAAGTACCGAATTATATTTTCGAAAGAAAGAATTAGGAATCTAAACAAACGAATTTCCATGGAGGGAAATCTAAACAAACGAATTACCCTGTAACAAATTTCAGGGGATAACAAATACAGTCTGAGATGTATCATTCTTACGCATTATGGTTATTAAAAATCATACGAAAAGGAAGATTTCATTGACATTGCTCTCTACATACAGGATTATTTTTATTCCTTTAAACCATTACTCAAAGTAATTCATTATTTATAGATGTAATGCGTCATTTGAAGTAATGCACTGCTGGATGTAATGTGTTACTCAACGTAATGAATTGCTCAATGTAATGCATTGCTCAATGTAATGCATTACTCAAAGTAATGCATTATTCTTTGGTTTTGTACCATTCATTACTACAGTAATGAAAATTTGTTTCTACTTCGAATTACCCATTACTTCAATAATGGATAATGCAGCGTTCAGCATTATACATTACTGTTGTAATGAATAATGTTAGGTTTTTTGCATTATTCATTATTAATATGATGCATAATTGTTAGGTTTCACATTTTTCATTACAAAAATGCTTTATGTGCCTATCATTGAATTTTCATTATTTCTAAAATAAATAATGCATTATTTTTACATTATAATTTCGGCAACTCTGATTAAAAGCATAAATCGCTCTTCCGTTCGATTATTCTAGCAATTGGATAAAGGCTAAATAACGTTTTTGTACAATATATTTATTTCACAAAATGGGTATGATAGCAGCGCACTCTGTGCGTTACAAGATTAAACAAAATTGTGAGACATAACGAGATAAGAAATTTTAAGGTAAAACAAGAGTGGAAGATTTATTTCAAAACGTAAAAAAAGTAAAAAGTAATGTTAATTGGCAATGTGAGACAGCGAACATCATATTATAAGACGTTTTTCTTCTTTTCGCTCGAGTGGAATTTCAATTATAGCCATTGGAAAATGTTCGTACACATATATACATGCTGAAAGATCTGTTTTTTGTAACGAAGCTTACTATCTCCTAATCTTTTTTTATTGGAGCCTCCGCCTTGCTTCTGAGTTTCGAAGCGATGGACACTATTACCATTACGCCGAATGTGATACTGCCTAATTTCATCACCCATGGATTTTCACGAAGGAAGTTTGCGCACATCTGAGTCAAGTCATCGCTGCGTGTGTAA
Organism: Alloplasta piceator; assembly: GCA_946863875.1. Taxonomy (NCBI): domain Eukaryota; kingdom Metazoa; phylum Arthropoda; class Insecta; order Hymenoptera; family Ichneumonidae; genus Alloplasta; species Alloplasta piceator. The sequence continues at coordinate 54,242,642 of OX333073.1, forward strand.
AAAAATAAATGTAAATATAGACATGCAAAGCTTATCCGGAGAAATTGTTCAATATTCTTCATCCAGCAAACATGCGAAACAAATGTTCACTGGGGGTTTTTTTCGACATTTTTTTTTTTCAAAGAAATTCCCTGAAAGTTACAGCGCTTAATATTAACATTAAGTACTTTCCCTTCGCGTGAAAAGATTTTCCATAGGAAATTAAATTTCCAACAAAATTTTCCTTTGCATTTTTTCAGTAAAGTTAATCATTTCGGAGGTTTTCAATACATTTTTTTATTTACGTGCACTTTATATAGAAAATCTTTTCATGCGAAGGGAAAGTACTTAACATTAATATTAAGGGCTGTAACTTTCAGGAAATTTCTTTTCAGACATATTCAACGAAATTTCAGGTGGAAAGCGAGAAAAAAAAATAAGTCGAAACAAAAATCGCCCCAATGTTCACATGTTACTTATGTTCACATGATGGAAAGAAAATTCGTTTTCAGATCTCTCTGAATATGAATATTTTCAGTTTTAAACGAATTTACTTACAATGGACTTTCAGGTACCGGTACTTTTTCTCCATGTGCATTTTTCCACCAATCTTTGGCAAACGAGACGAAAGCGTTTACATCATATTTTGGAATTTGATATCTGTACATCTTGCCTTGCCTGAATCTGTTATTGAAAATAAGGATTAATCGCAACGGAAGATTGAGATTGAAAGATATTAATCAATTATCGTTTTCAAAATTATATTGAACTTTGCATCGTTGCAACGTTCATTTCGTTCTTCTTGTTCTCAAGTTCATGAAGGAAATTTCGTTTTTTTTTTATTTCAACGATGCAAACTTCAACATCACGTTTACAAATGTTAAACGTACAGAATGAATTCTGGTACATCTGCGATATTTAATCTTCTCGCTGTAGAGGAGATTTTCGATGGTGATTTGTACTTGTTTACACGTGCGACATTGACTCGCTGTTTCAATTTCGCTCCCACAGCTTCCCAACGAGCTCCCATTCGCTGGCAATCCACACAATCGTTGCTGTAACTATATATTTTTTTTTTAATTAATTTTTTTCAAAATTAATAACTCCTCTCCAGGATTGCGAAATTTTTAATGAAAAAGTAATGCATTAATCATTACTTTTTTAATGGCTAATGAAATTTAATGGTTAATGGAAATTATTTTCATTAACCATTAAAATTTAATGGTTAATGGATATTATTTTTTTTAACCATTTAAATTTAATGATTAATGGAAATTATTTTCATTAACCATTAAAATTTAATGGTTAATGGAAATTATTTTCATTAACCATTAAAATTTAATGGTTAATGGAAATTATTTTCATTGACCATTAAAATTTAATGGTTAATGGAAATGATTTTCATTAACCATTAAAATTTAATGGTTAATGGATATTATTTTCTTTAACCATTTAAATTTAATGGTTAATGGATATTATTTTCATTAACCATTAAAATTATTTCCATTAACCATTAAATGTTAATGGTTAATGAAAATGCAATTGCATTAAAAAAAGTAATGCATTATTCGCAACCTTGCCCATTACAATGTAGTGTGTAATAGAAAAAATTTCCATTACCCATTGCAATATAATGTGTAATGGACAAAACTTTGATTGCAATTTTGGGAATGGAAAAATGTAGATGAATAAATTATTGCAATTTTGCATTACATTTTATTGACTTAGAACTTAGATTTTTACCTTAAATTCTAAAAAGCATGTATATTATAATTCTAAAAATCTAAGTCCTAAGTCAATAAAATGTAATACAAAACTGCAATAATTTATTCATCTATATTTTTCTATTCCCAAAATTGCAATCAATGTTTTGTCCATTACACATTACATTGCAATGGGTAATGGAATTTTTTTCTATTACACACTACATTGTAATGGGGAGGGTTGCAAATAATGCATTACTTTTTTTAATGCAATTGCATTTTCATTAACCATTAATAACATTTAATGTTTAATAAAAATAATTTCCATTAACCATTAAATTTTAATGGTTAATGGTTAATGAAAATAATTTTAATCGTTAATGAAAATAATTTTCATTAAACATTAAATTTTAATGGTTAATGAAAATAATTTCCAATATCCATTAAACGTTAATGGCTAATGAAAATGCAAATGCATTATTTGCAACCCTGCTCCTCTCTTTCAATCCATGTGGCCAATTTTTACAAATAGTCGTTGAAAGACAATATAGTGGGGATACTTACAACATTACGAACCAATCGCCGGTGGTAGCTCCGCTGCTCGCTTGCGTTAGATGTTCGAAATTATCATCGTTAAGTTCTTTGACTATCGGTTCCTTGTTTGTACGTAAAGTATTCAAAATTTCTTCGTCATTCAAAGGACCTGTTTGACACAATTCACAGGATAATTTGTGTTTTCAATTACGTATTTATCGGCTATTCGGCAAAGAGAAATTTTTTATTACCATCATAGATGAGCGGAATGCCATTTCTGAAATATACCAGCGCAGGCTCTTTGTTAGGACTGTAAAGTCTGAGCATTTGACTGTCAACGACTTTGACGACCAAGTCAGAAATCAAATCGACCAAGTCTTCGCGCAGAATCGTTAATTCATTTTCATAATTATCGCACGCTTCGCAATCTTTTGTTGCTGTGAGAATCAAACGATATATATTCATAAATTTTTCATTTTTTTCTCATGAGCAAAAGGAGCAAAAATCTCAATGAGAAAATTAATAGAAAAATACATTCACAAATTGAAACCTTTTTGAACTCCAAAATTGAAAGACCAAATAAGAATGGAAGCACTGCAAAATGTTTATATTTGGAAATGGATCTGGAAATTATGTTTGAAAGATAAATTTATAATTTAATCGAGATCAAGGTCTTTTCATGTGTGCATCTAATGTTTTTAGAGCTCCCAAATTTTCAGTATTTAGCTGATTTATTCATTAAAAAGAAATTGCAAGCATAATATTGATAATTTCATTGAACGACTTTTGGTGATGAAAGATAAAATCCAAAGTTAGACTTCGGGAAAGTCTTTCGAATTTTGGGTTGGTTTTTTTTTCAATTTTTCAAGGTTAATGTTAATTTTTTAAATTGATAAAAAGAGGCTCAAGTCACATTATTATTGTTGATTAGGTTATGTAGCATAAAGATAAAAAGTAAATAATGTATGGATCAATTTTATTTACACCTTCGGGGGAACTTCGGGAAAGTCTTTTAAGTTTTAGGATGGTTTTTTTTCAATTTTTGAAGGTTAACGTTGATTATTAAAATTGATGTAAAGAGGTGCAAGACACATTATTATTGTTGATTAGGTTATGTAGCATAAAGATAAAAAGTAAATAATGTATGGATCAATTTTATTTACGCCTTTGGGGGAACTTTGGGAAAGTCCTTTAAATTTTAGGATGGTTTTTTCTTCAATTTTTGACGGTTAACGGTTATTGTTAAAATTGTTGCAAAGAGGCGCAAGACACATTATTATTGTTGATTAGGTTATGTAGCATAAAGATAAAAAGTAAATAATGTATAGATCAATTTTATTTACGACTGATACTTAAAAATCTGCTAATTTGAAAATTGGCATTTGCCACGTATGCAAAAATCATCCAAAGACCATATGTTCCTTTTTTTTTTTTAACAAATTAGCATCCAAAACTCACTAAAGAGCGCGATAACGTAGCGCTCGGTCTTGATATATTGAAGAAGTTCATTATCGCTCACTGTCTCGAGAAATCCTTGCGATCCGTGAATTGTAAACAATGAAATGAAAAATATCAACCACATCGTCATTTTGCGTGAGGCAAAGTGACAGAAGAATCCGCTTTTATACAGCCGGCGCAATCACGTCACTGCTGTTGCGTTGGATTTCGCGCAATGTTTCAATTGATATATTATACATATATATACGTATTTTTGAATGTCGAGTAGGCGAATATTTAGTACAATTAAACGCGCAAATAAATTTCGGTGTATTCAAAGTTTTTATTGATTATTGGAAGTTTTTTATAAAACCATGCGTGGATGTGTAAAGCAAACTCAGTCGGTAACTAACCAATAATTTCGATTTTGTTACCATCTGAGTCTGCTTCAGAGGGAGGGTAAGGATACAGCGCCACGTTGCGCGAGAGCGAGAGAATGTTGAAGCTCATACTCGAATTCGGTCGGTAAAAAAAAACAAATGCATCAAACCCACGAAAAATCGAAATTATTGCACCAAAGAATTACGAAAAATGATCGAAAATGTTCCTTAGCAGAAACATTACGAAATTAGGCATAAAAAGGTTCTATAAAAAAAAATACACCACGTGCAATTTCTGTATTTATTTTTTATGTATTTACATATTTAGAATAAAAAAATCTATTTTTGTCTCCGAAAAGGTAAAGAATCTTGCGGAGGAATGCAATAGAAGAAATAACTTTCACCATCGAAAAATAGATTTCACGAAGGGCCCTGTTATACATAATTCACGAAATCCGTAAAATTGCTCTATATATATATTAGGGTGAATCGAAAAAATTAAAAACTGTTGGCTACCCTCAGAAATCAAAGATATCGTTGAAATAATGGTCTCCGTGCAACGGTTCGATTTTTTGAATTTTTTTCGAGGGCGCGCGGGACGTTCAAAAACGCAATTTTTAGCATAAAATTTACTATATCACTGATAAACGGAAACAGATCATTCAAAAAATTCTGAATTTTTTATATAAGGTGCCCAGATATGTACTCTTTCAAACCCATATTGACTAAACATTAACAAATGGTTCATATATTCGAAAAAAAATCTTCGGAAATCAATATTTTCACTATTTTTCAATTCATTATATCATTAAATGTTGATTTTTGTCTTCTAAAATGTTTTTGGATTTCTTCCCTCATTTTTCTTGTAAAACTAAGTACCAGTATTGCTTACAATGCAAAAATTGCTAAAAAATAAATCTTTATAAATATGAAAATTTCCAAAATAAATATTTATTTTTTAGTAATTTTCGCATTGTAAGCAATACTGATACCGAGTTTTACAAGAAAAATGATGGTAGAAATACGAAAACGTGTTAGAAGAAAAAAATCAATATGTAATGATATGATTAATTGAAAAGTAGAGAAAATATTGAAATTCAGAGATTTTTTTTCGAATATATGAACCATTTGTTAATGTTCAGTAAATATGGGTTTGAAAGAGTACATATCTGGGCACCTTATATAAAAAATTCAGAAATTTTTGAATGATCTAGTTTCGTTTATCAGTGATATAGTAAATTTAACGCTAAAAATGGCGTTTTCGTTCCGCGCGCCCTCTAAAAAAATTCAAAAAATCGAACCGTTGCACAAAAACCTTTATTTCAACGATGTCTTTGATTTTTGAGGGTAGCCAACAGTTTTTGATTTTTTCGATTCACCCTAATATATATAAAGAAGGAACACTCGAAGGTTGTCCAAAAAGTCACGAGAAGTAACCTTTGGCATTTAATCGATAAAAGATTCAATTCGCGACTCAGCCGAGCTCATTATTGATATGTCATTATCGTAAGTCAGATGGAAATGCCGAATGTCGGAATATTTTTGTCTCGAAAATTTATTTACAATTTAACGATTATTCGTGTATCTATTTTTCCGAAATTTGATTTATCTCAAGTTCACGTTTTCATCTCTACCGGTTACAACTCCACCGTCAAACAACTGTACCGAAATGCAATCCTACCGATTAATCTCTACCGTTATATAACTCCTCCAAGAAACATCTGTACCAAAAATACAAAAACAACTCTACCAGGAAACAAACCACCATAAACAACTCTACCGAATCACAAGCTTGCGACAATTATACCGAGCCTAAGTGTTCGTGGTAATATCGGTCGAGAAACATCTCTACCGTGACATTACTCTCCAAGAATCACATCTCTACCAGAAAACGTCTTACCCCGAATATTTTGGGGTGTTTGTTATCCGGTAGAGATGTAATTCGGGCCTTTCCCAAAAGACTTTTTACAAGGTAGACTTGTTTTTGGAACAGTTTTCGGGCGCGTTATTCTTGGTGTTAGATGATTTTTCCCAGAGTGAGGTAAGCTAATCTTTTTCGGTAGAGTTGTTTCCAGAGTGTCATTTTTTCGCTGTTTTATTGTATTCGGTGAAGATATTATTTGGTATAGAGTTATATAATGGTAGCGATGTTGGGGCTGTATTTTGCGAGAATCGTTCAGCGGTAGAGTTTTGTCGGGTAGAGGTGTAAGTGTAATTATATCCGGAAGGAGGGCCCTCGCAGAGAAATCGCCGATAATCTGCATACAAGTAGACATCGACTGATGAAAAATAAAAGCACGTAATTTCATGTGCGAAAATAGTTTTGTTGCGCCCTTCTGCTTCTCAGCGCTTGATACATATCTCCATGTACATTTATCAGGGGATGGCGCCCCTCTTATTCCACGAGAGGTTGTGCCCGAAGGTCGGAACTCATGCATATAGTTATATAGTTCAGCGAACAAAAAGTGATAGGATCTGATAGTCCAAGTCTCTTCGTGTATTTTACCCCCTCCCCTTCTCAGACATCGAATAAGTGTGTAGATATTACCTGTATATTTATATGTATGATTGATTCTTCGGGATAACACAATAATGATATAATTATATATTATTATTAATAAAATTGTATATGTGGCATTCCACGGTATTTCGATCAAAATCTTACCTTGATGATTTCGATTTTCCTCTAAATTTTTTATATAAATAAGGACATTGAAAAAAAAAATCCTACATTTTTTCAGAATTTTTCGTTCACGCGTTTTTTGGATTTATTTTATTTTTTGAAAAAAAAACGGCACAACTTTGTAAAATCTGAAAAAATTCAGAAAAATCTAATAAAATATAACAAATTTTTTTGGCTTTGTTCCATAACGGAGATTTCAATACTCTACGAGTCAAATTCAAAAAGTAAAAAAAAAAAAATCAACTCATAGAGTATTAAAATCTCCATTTTGGAAAAAGCTCAAAAATTTTGTTATATTTTATTAGATTATTCTGCATTTTTTCAGATTTTACAAAGAGGTCCCTTAAAGAAAAAAAAATATCCAAAGAACGCGTGACCAAAAAATTCTGAAATAATTTAGAAAAATGTATTTCAATGTGTTTTTGTAAATAAAAAATTTAGAGAAAAATCGAAATCATCAAGGCAAGATTTTGATCGGAATGTCGTGGACGGACACGACAAAATCTTGTTTTGACGATTTCGATTTTTCTCTTAATTTTTTATATAAAAGAACACATTAAAAAGAAAATCCTAAATTTTTTCAGAATTTTTTGGTCACGGGTTCTTTGGTTTTTTTTTTTTTTTTTAAGTGACCCTTTGGGAAAATCTGAAAAAATTCAGAATAATCTAATAAAATATAACAAAATTTTTGAGATGGTTCCAAAATGGAAATTTTAATACTCTATGAGTACATTTTTTTTTCTTTCAATTTTTTGAATTTTACTCATAGAGTATTAAAATCTCCATTTTGGAACGAAGCCCAACAAATTTGTTATATTTTATTAGATTTTTCTGAATTTTTTCAGATTTTACAAAGTTGTCCCGTTTTTTTTTTCAAAAACAAAAAAAATAAATCCAAAAAACGCGTGACCGAAAAATTCTGAAAGAATTTGGGAATTTTTTTTTCAATGTCCTTATTTATATAAAAAATTTAGAGGAAAATTGAAATCATCAAGGTAAGATTTTGATCGAAATACCGTGGAATACCACATATTTATATATTTATATTATTATTATTAATATTATAATATATTTAATAATAATAAATATACTATTAATCATATTAAATATATAATCAATCTTAGAATATTTACAAACTTTTTTCCAGTTAAAGGATCTTCTTCTTAAGAAATAAATTATAAGTTTAAAATAACCTTCGTCAACAATATTCTAAAAAAAATTCATTTCAAAGAGATTCTTGAAAAGCTATCTTGAATAATAAAATATTTTCAAAAACATCTTTAGCTTTTATTTTCAAGATTGCGATGGAGCACAGCTTTTTTGAGCTATTTTTTTAATAACCTGTCACTTTAAGTACTTTGACATTAGAATTTTTTTTCATTCCCCATTTTAGGTCCCCAAAAATGTCCTTTAAAATCGAAATCAAAATTTTCGGACTTCATATCTACAATTGGGGCACTACTTTATTCTAAAATTATTCCAAATTTGAATTTTGGATGTTCAATTTTCCATATTTGCAATTATGCGATACCTCATTTTTTTGGAAGTCTGGAAAACTTTAAAAAATAATAATAATAATTAACAATTCTGTTTTTCGTTGGAAAACTTTTGTTTCTATTCTTAATCGATATCGTTCTTTAGCCCCAAAATCACGTGGTGAAAAAACTTAAGAATTAAAACTGTAACTTGGAGTAAACGAACTAAAACTTTGAGTTTGGAGAATTACACTGTAAAAATTTTTTGCATTTAATTTAATTTAAAAAATTTGAAGTTTTTATGCATATACAGTATATTAAATTTCATATGAATTTTCAACCATTCTCATATACGGGGATATTAATTTGCAATGTTTACTCTTTTAATTTTAATATACAAATATTAAATTTAAGTTGAAATTATTAATTTACCAAACCATGTATATTAATTTCGATTTCGTATACTTGTTATTGAAATTTCATATACTTTTGTATATTCAATTTAATACCATTTTTTACAGTGTAAAATTAATTAAAACTAAAGCGTAAATGATTAGAACTTTAATTCAGGAAAATTACCTCCAATTGGGAAAACCATGGCTTGAAAATTGAAAAAAAATTAAGGGCGTCTCTTTGACGTTCTTGAAGAATCAGTCATACATGTTTCAAGGGTTAAGGGGGTGCTGTGTGTCGGTATGCGAAGAAGCGAGACATCGCGAGGGTGCAAATACACCTCTCTCTCTATATATATGTATATGGGGCATTCTATACCAAGTCGACCTGAGTGTGACAACAATGTGACCCTCGACCTCGCTGATTTCATTTACGATTTTTCATATGATTCTTCCAACTCAAAATAGCATTCAGAATTTTTTTCAGATTTTTAAAACCACTTTGAGTACGTTATGATTTTTTGAACATTTTTTTCGAAAACCTCGAATTTTAAGTTGGAACTCGCATCCGTTTACTAATGCCAAGTCTTTTAGTAGGATAAAAATTCTTAAATATTTTGTTTTTCGTATTCAACAGTTCTCTGATATATTAAATAGTTTTTTTAACGAATTTCGAAGTTTATAAATTTATTAAATTCAAAATTTAATACATTTGATTTAATTAATTTAATTTAATAAATTGAATAAATTTGATTATTTGATAAAGTTAATTTAATTAATTTAATAAATTTACTATATTCAAAATTCGTTAAGAAAAACGCTATATAATACATCAGGGAACTGTTGAATACGAAGAACACTATATTTAAGAATTTTTATCCTACTAAAAGACTTGGCATTGGTAAACGGATGTGAGTTTCAACTTGAAATTTATATCGTGACTTCTCAGATATATACAAAACATGAAAAAAATTGTTCCGCCGAATTAAATTATGCTCTTTTTTTGGAAATCAATTTTTTCGGTTTTCGGCCGAAATTTAAATGAATTCGTTTTTTTTTCGGAATCGCTGATATTTTTTTCGAAAAGCGCAGGAAATTTCCGATCGAAAGCTATTCTCAAAGAATTTTTTCGATTCTATTTCGAGCCGTGTCAAAGCTCCGAAGCGCTGAATACGCAAAAAGTTTGAAATACAACTTTTGGTGTATTCCAAAGAGTATTATAGTCAGAGATCTGAAAATTGGTGTACAATATACTTTCAGGCAACACTAAAACATACTCGAGTTTCAAGAAAATCGAAAGAGGTCGGCCTAAAAGGGGGTCCCGTTGAGCGGGAATACCCCATATATATATATATATATATGTGCATGTTTCCACACGAAGAGCTGGTTGAGACTCTTTGGCTCGGGGGCTACCAGGCTCGAGCCAAGGACTCAGGGGAGCTCGTGGCAGTCGCGTGTGTTCACTTCGCCAGGTGAGCAACCTAATCGCGAGTGAAACGAGGAATGTGTGTTTACTTCCTGCGGGGGTGAAAAAGCGAAGAGAAAAATTTCCCCGCTTATAAATCCAACGATACTTTGAATTTTTCATCGACGCGGCTCGATACAATGTCAATGGCGAAAGATCAAACGTCGCCGAACGACGAGTATCTATAAACTCTTTATTTATCGATTATCGAACGCATCGTCGTCGCAGAACGAGCAATGCATTTCAGCGCTTGATTCCATGAAGATAAAGAACGAAGTAGAAAAAAGAACGCACGTAATCGAATGATAAAACGTTTGCATGCAAATTTCAACACTTATATACATTCAAAAAAAAATTTAATCGTTGATTTTTGGCAAAAAACGAACGCCGATGCTTTTTTGTCGTTCCGGACATGAAAATTAAATTTCGGGAAATTTTAAACGTTGTCACTTTTCAGCGTTAATTTTTGAACTAAAATTAGAGATTCTTTCTAAAACTTATGTTTTTTCAAAGAGCCAAACAACCCTTAAAACCTCGAGGTTTGCAATTTGAGGATAAAGAAGCTGGGAAAATAGTCTCGGTTACAATTTTGGGGAATAGAATACATTCAAAATCCACGAGCGAAAATTTCAACCCTTATCCGAGAACAGGGGTGATATTTAAATGTTTATTTTTGGAGAAGAACAAACGCCGATGCTTTTTTTGTCGTTCCGGACATGAAAATTAAATTTCGGGAAATTTTAAACGTTGTCACTTTTCAGCGTTAATTTTTAGACTAAAATTAGAGATTCTTTCTAAAATTTATGTTGTTTCAAAGAGCCAAACAACCCTTAAAACCTCGAGGTTTGCAATTTGAGGATAAAGAAGCCGGGAAAATACTCTCGATTACAATTTTGGAGAACGTAAATACATCAAAAATCCACGAGCAAAAATACTTTGCAAGAGGAACGAAACGAATCCCAAGAAAATTTCATCCCTCGTATTTTCGCTGAGGAAAATCGACCAGTCGGAGTTTTTTTTTTTATCAGCGCGAAGAAACATTTTCGCATTATCCGATTTGTCACCAGGTTCGAAGGGGTGGAACATCCTTACATTTTGTTCTTGAGAAAATTTGATCACCATCGAACGTCCATCGGACGTTCTATCTTCCTTTATCTCTCTCTCTCTATCTCTCTTTCTTTTAGCGACAAAATAAACTTGGCGAGAAGTCTTTCTCGATAGTTTCCGTTTCGACGTCTTCACGGGGACTTTGATATTTTCTTTTTTTCCCTTCTTTTTTTTTTTGCTCTATTGCTCGACCACGAGCATCAGCATTTTTCCAAGTATCCGCCGTTAGTCACGAAAAAGTTTCGCTCAGATTCTTTTCACGATCTCGCAAAGTTTACCAAAGAGAGTAAAAGAGAGAGAGAGAGAGAGAGAGAAAGAGAGAGAGACAAAGCGGGATGGAGACACGACTTTCCATCGAAAACTACCGGTTTTTCTTCTCATTTATTTTCTTCCTATTTTTCTTCGTCCTCTTTATCGTCGCCGCGTTCGACGTCGATTCAGTGCTCAATGAAAATGGCACCGGGACGCCTCGAGACGACTTACGTGCCGGAAGTGGAGGAGAATTCTCGCAGGGAGCAGGAACGACGAGTGGTTCAAGAGGGAACCGCTATGTGGCGCCGTCGAAAGGAGGAGCTTCAGCGTCAGAAGCATCGCGAACAGCGTGAAGTATAAGCGGTTTTTTTTCAAGTATAAACTTCCCTGTAAATTTCACCCTTGCTATACCCTTGAAAGGGATTGGGTACAATGTAGAAAATGTTTTTTTGTTGCCACTCTGTAAACGAAATGGCAACGATACTCGAATGGTTTTGGGGTGCTCTTGGAGGGCCAATTTACGTCAATGTCCTTTGGACGCCAAAATCATCCGAAGAAACCGCTTATTTGTCGTCCAAAAGTGCCCGTATTTTCCAGTCTGTCACAGACAGGTTTCGAGCTTTATCGATCTTACAAAAGGACAAAATAGTCCTGTCGGTTATCGGATAAGTAATCTTCAAAGAGCTTGCGTTTGACAATCTTAACGGCCTTTCCCATTTTTCGTGAATTCGACGATTTCTGGTCGAAATTACTTTTTAGAAATCGACAAGCTATTTGACGCAGGATCGAAGGTCCTTTTGTCAGAAACAATCAGTTTTTGACAAACAAATGCTTTTTTCGAATTTTTATTGTAGAGGTACTACAACTTATTTCTAGTTAGTTGTTTTCTTTACTGATTTACATACAATGGAGGAACCTTTATAATTTTTTCAAATTAAAATATATATGGGGCGTTCCATCCCAAATCGGACAGTTTGAAAAACTTTTTTTTTTTATTTCCTCAAATTTTTTATATTTTTTAGTACCCATCGAAAGACCCTTGCTGGTAAATTTTGAGATTTTTTTGATTGACCGTTCAAAAGATATTAAATTAACAAAAAAAACCGCTCTTTTGTCGGTATTTTGGTCATAAGTTCTTTAATAATGGTCCAAATTAAAAGTTTTTTTTTATACAAATTTTTGTTTTCAATGGCCTTTTCAGAAAAAAATACAACAAAAATATTCTACGTGTTTTAAATGAGTTTGTGAGTTTTAAACTTTAAATCGCGTTTTTAAAAGTAAGTGTATATATTGATTTTTTTGTTTTAAGCATCTATCTATTCAACAACTTTTAAGACTAGTCCGATTGTGGGATTTCCATATAACTACAATTTTTTTTCGATATTTGAAAACTAAATTTTTTATTTTATTTAAAAAGTATTATAAAAATGTGTCAAAATAAATTCTAAATAATGAAAAAAAATACTATACAGTAACGAAAATTGATATTTATGATAATTGATAGAAAAAAAAATTTATTTTGAAAAATCGAAAAAAATAGTAGTTATGGAAATCCCACGATCGGACTAATCTTAAAAGTTGTTGAATAGATAGATGTTTAAAACAAAAAATAAAAATAAAAATCAAAACATACACTAACTTTTAAAAACGCAATAATAATAATAATAATAATAATAATATTATGATGAATAATTTTAAATATTTAAATATTTAAATATTTAATATTTAAATATTAAACAAAAACAAAACAAAAAAATGTTTCATCAAAGGGTAGTCGTGAAAAGATCTGTCATTTTTAGGTTTAAGAAATTTTGCATTTTTGGGAATACTAAAATGTTTAGAGGAAGATTGAAAGCTTTTTGCCGATCAGCTTCTCACGTGTTTCAAAAGGGAAAAAAAGCTCTGAAAATAATTATTTGAAAGAGCGTAGTTTTCTCAATTTTGAGTCGATTTCATTGAAACTTATTCAAAGAGTTATTGACATGTTTTACCAAAATACAATAGAAATTTCGAAAAGCACTATTTGGACTATTAATCTGTATTCAAAAGCACTATTTGGACTATGTATTCATCTAGATTTAGCACTATTTTGCTATATTAATCTATGTTAACAAAATGTATACAAAATTGAAATTTGAATACCTCCTTTCGATTTCCAATGAAGATTGTTTCAATCTTATAAACAAAAATCCCTTAATTTTTAATTTTTAATTTACGTAATTCTAGTTTTGCAATTTGTAATTTGTGAATTTGAAGACTAAAAGTCTGCAAAAAATTTGAGAAAGTCTATTTGGCATCGCAGCGATACTTTCTGTTAACAAATTGCAAATATCGAGGATCAAACTTTTGTCCAATCGATCCGGAATGTCCGAGGTCCGCAAATTTTCGAGTAAAATTCATCTAGAGAAATCCAAAAACCGAAGTAATGTCGAATTTGCGCGGAGAGGGAGACTTTTTTCAACTTTGGCTCGCGAATTTCCAGGACAAATGATTGTCCCAAGGAAAAGAAGGGCCGAAATTTGCGTATGTCGGTTACGATCAACCTGTAATTTTCGCGAATGGCGTGCGAAGGCAGTGGAGAAATCGAGTGCGGAAGAACGGGGAACCAAGCGGGTCATCTACGACGACCAGCGAGGGTCGAAGGGATTTGTTCACTCGGGAAATACACTCTCGCTCAAAAGTTTGGAAACATCAGTCAATATTTCTTGCCGCATTGAAAGTTGCACAACTCCGTGAAAAAAAAAGATAAACGAATTTTTTAAAAAAGCGTTTTGACGAGAAGGAATTCAGCTTTATTTTGCTTTTCTAAAATATTTTTTATGATTTTTTTTCCATCCGGTAAGTACGCATTTTTGTACGTGACCGTTTTTTTATTTTTTGTCGACCATCGCGTTTTGGGCGCATCACTTGAGCACATTTTTGTTGTCTTTTTTCACTTCACTTCATTTCACTTTTAGCTAAAAAAGACAAATTTCGGAAGATGCAACGTAAGGCAAAAACTACAGAGTTTAAAAGAAAATGTCAAGTATAAAAAAAGTAGCGTACGTGTACAAGGAAACGCCTTGAATTATTTCAGAATTTTCCTATGAATTTTTTTTTTTACTATTTTCGCTCGAAACTCTGATGATGACGTCCCAGCGGAAATTGTATCTGATTGAAATCTCCGTATTTCGTCAGATAATAAAAATCTGAACAAATTCAGCAACATTTGGCTTGCCATAATTAAGTAATTAAGAAATAGTTTAAACAATTGTTTACACAATTTATTAAGCAATATTGAACAATAATCAATAATTATTATTGATAATCGTTGTTTATAGCATGCCAAATGTTGCTGAATTTTTTCAGATTTTTGTTGCATCACGAAGTACGGAAATTTCAATGAGATACAATTTTTCACTGGGAGATCATCATCAGAATTTCGAGCGAAAATAGTGAAAAAAAAAATTTCATAGAAAAATTCTGAAATAATTCAAGGCTCTTTCTCGTATGCGTGCACTACTTTTTTCATACTTGACATTTTCTCTTAAACTCCATAGTTTTTGAGTTACGTTGCATCTTTCAAAATTTGTCATTTTTAGCCAAAAGTGAAATAACTTTGCGAAAAAAAATCGTACAAAATTTTTTAATAGACAAAAATGGAGTTGACTTTTTCAAATGTAGCGTAGATAAAAAGACAAAAAAAAATATCCTTAAGTTACGCGCCGAATTCACGATAGTCGAAAAAAGGCCAAAAAACGGTCGCGTAAAAAAATGCGTATCGGATAGAAAAAAAATCATGAAAAATATTTAACAAGAAGCAAAATAAAGCTGAATACCTTCCCGTCAAAACGCTTTTTTTTAAATTCGGTTATCTTCATTTTTGACGGAGTTATGCAACTTCTAGTGCGGCAAGTGATATTGACTGGCGTGTTTCCAAACTTTTGAGCTGGAGTGTATGTGATGTGTGCTTTTTGTACCATTGTGTTTGCTATTGTATATGCATTCACAGATACAAACGTGCAATGTGTACACATGTATATGTACGCATGAATATACAAAGAGCAGCACGAAATTTCCCAGTGCAACCGGAAGTTGACCCATCCTCTTGGTTGGTCGGTTCTCCCGCCCGAACCAGAGTTAACGCGGATTTGCATAATCTCTGGTGGGACCAATCCCAAGAAACAAGACTGTTCTAACTCGCTCTAATCCATCTCGTCTACCTTCCTGTCCCTTAACCTATATATATATATGGGGCATTCCATCCCAAACCGGACAGTTTGAAAAACTTTTTTTTTTTTATTTCCTCGTTTTTTTTATATTTTT
The DNA here is from genome assembly GCA_946863875.1 of Alloplasta piceator. Classification (NCBI taxonomy): domain Eukaryota; kingdom Metazoa; phylum Arthropoda; class Insecta; order Hymenoptera; family Ichneumonidae; genus Alloplasta; species Alloplasta piceator. The sequence continues at coordinate 54,258,354 of OX333073.1, forward strand.
GAGTATCCATCAAAAGACCCTTCCTGTTAAATTTTGAGATTTTTTTGATTACCCGTTCAAGGGTATTAAATTAACAAAAAAAACCGCTCTTTTTTTTTGGTATTTTTGTCATAACTTCTTTAATAATGGTCCAAATTAAAAGTTTTTTTTTTCAAAATTTTTGTTTTTTATGGCCTTTTCAGAAAAAAATACAACAAAAATATTCGACGTGTTTTTGAATGAGTTTTTAAAGTTTTAAACTTTAAATCGCGTTTTTGATAGTGATTGTCATTTTTGATTTTTTTTTTTACTTTTTGTTACAAACATTTATCTATTCAACAATTTTTGAGACTAGTCTGACCATGGGATGTCAATAACTACTATTTTTTTCGATTTTTGAAAATTAAATTTTTTTTTTTAAATAAATTATTATGAAGGCCAATTTTTGTTACTGTATAGTATTTTTTTCAATATTTAGCATTCATTTTGACCCAATTTTTGTTACTGTATAGTATTTTTTTCAATATTTAGAATTTATTTAGACACTTTTTTATTGTTAACGGGTTCTTAAAATTAATAATTAATCGTTCAGTCTGTTTATGAACAATAATAACAATAATTTTTATTTATTCATGTATTTTTTTGAAAACCTTAGATATAAGATTATTTCCCGAATTAGAATATTCCTTTGCCAATACGTTTCCGTTGCTCATTGCCCATTGGAATAATTGAATAAAATTTTTGTGTCCCCCTGTGATTGAGTTCGCAGTATTTAAATTTGACAGCAATATTCGGTAGACTCTTTAGGTTCAATGCCCACTCATACAATTCTTGAACTGTTGTTGTTTGCTCATCGATTAATTATTAATTTTAGAAATCTGTTAAAAATGTTCAAAAGTGTCCAAATTAATTCAAAATGATTTTAAAAATACTATACATGCAGTAACAAAAATTGGTATTCATAATAATCTATGAAAAAAAAAGATTAATTTTCAAAAATCTAAAAAAATAGTTATTGAGATCCCACGATCGGACAAGTCTTAAAAATTGTTGAATAGATAGATGTTTGAAACAAAAAATCAAAAAAATAAAAATCAAAAATGACAATCACTTTTAAAAACGCGATTTAAAGTTTAAAACTCAAAAAACTCATTCAAAAACACGTCGAATATTTTTGTTGTATTTTTTTTCTGAAAAGACCATAAAAAAACAAAACTTTGGAAAACAATTATTGAAGAAGTTATGACCAAAATACCAAAAAAAGAGCGGTTTTTTTGTTAATTTAATATCTTTGGAACGGGTAATCAAAAAAGTCTCAAAATTTACCAGGAAGGGTCTTTTGAAGGGTGCTCAAAAATAGAAAAAATTGAGGAAATAAAAAAAAAAAGTTTTTCAAACTGTCCGATTTGGGATGGAATGCTCCATATATATAATGTACATACATACATATATATATATATATATATATATATATATGTACATAGATCTATATCTGTCGATGACGAGCAAAAGGGCCTGAAGGAAGTCCCTTTGAGGGCTAAATTTGCGAGGGTCAAGACCCTTTGTTCGCCAGGAACGCTACATTGGACCTTCGACATAGACAAGTGAGAATGCAATCGTACATACGTAGCAAACGCAAATTTCATCAGAGACGAGGATGAAACGAGATTGGGTGGAATTTCTCCATTCGTGATTTTACCGAGAGCCGAGCCCTTGGTATAATATTATCGCATTCAATGGGGAAAGGATATACAAAGACCCGCAAATTGCTCTCTCTCTCGTTGCTCGTCCAATCCCTTCAGCGTATCCCAGTGATAAAATCCGATTCATTATCCATCTGTGTCGGTTGCTTCGTCGTTAATTGCATTGATAGATTATATATCCGATCAGGCGGCTGCGAATAGCGTTTTTGGCAATTTTTTTCTTCTCAAGGCGGTATTATGGTCTAGAGCAGGGTTGCAAATAATGCATTACTTTTTTTAATGCATTTACATTTTCAATAACCATTAACACTTATTGGTTAATGGATATAATTTCCATTAACCTTAAATGTTAATGGCTGATGGAAATTATTTCCATTAACCATTAAATGTTGATGGTTAATGGAAATTATTTTCATCAACCATTAAATGTTAGTGGTTGATGGAAATTATTTCCATTAATATATATAAGAGTTAATGTTTAATGAAAATTATTACAATTAATCATAATGCTAATGGTTAACGGAAATTATTGGCATTTACCATTGACATTGCATTCAATTAAAATGGTAGTAATCGATATTCTAACAAACTTTCTTATAGTTAGTGTTTACTAAGTAACATTAGCAAAGTTGACTTGTTTCGTTTCAGCAACTTTGCAGGTATCATCTTGGCAAACGCTTTCGGGTTAGCTTTAGCAAGATTCTATTTACTTTTAACTATCACCGCTGGGCACTCTATTTGAACCACGTTCCCCAGAGTTAAAAGAAAAGAGCTACACTGCAACCTCGATAATCGGTACCTCGATCGTTGCAATTGCAGCGTAGTGGGAGAAGCGCCAAGCCAATCGCGTCAGGCCGCCGTCAGCCACCAGCGGCGCAGAGACGGTTCTGTGCAATGTGCGCAACCCCACTTCTTGCAAGAGCCAGTCCCGACGGATTCCGATTATCGAGGTCGCGATTTTTTGTTGCGACACGGAAAAATGGTAATTTCTATATCATGATCGTTGGTCAAAATCGAAAAAAAATTCGAATCATTTGAGCGACCTCTCAATTTTTTTTTCGAAGCTCAAATTTTGAGAGAGTTACTCTTTTGACAAGTACTAACAGCTATCGAATCGAATCGAAAAAAAATATCGATTTCATTTGCATCACCCGAATGTAGGGTTGCATTGATCATTACTTTTTTAATGGTTAATGAAAAAAGTAATGATTAATACATTACTTTTTCATTAAAAATTTCGCAACCCTAGTCTAGAGACACATTTTGAGCGTTTTGTCGAGCTCAATAAAAAAAAAAATTTTATCATTTATTTTACAACATATTTATTAATATTTTGACAATAAACGACAAAATTTGTACGAAAAACATGAAAATTAAATAAGTTATAAGCTGGTAAAGTTGGGGATAAAAAAAGGGGTGTGCTGGCCAGTGTTGGGCAGCAGCAAATACATTCGTCACCAAATTACATGTTTAATTGTTCATTACTTCGAGCATTTTAATTAAATTTTATTCAATTAAAATGGTCGAAGTAATGGGTAATTAAATTAAATTAAATTTAAACGCTCAAAGTAATGGGTAATTGAATTAAATTAAATTAAAATGCTCGAAGTTATGGGTAATTAAATTAAACTCAATTAAAATGCTCGAAGTAATGGGTAATTCAATTAAATTAAATTAAAATACTCAAAGTAATTTGGTAATGGGTAATTGCAAATTTGCCCATTTCAGGTGCCAGCTGGCACGATTGCAACCTTTCCAGCCATTCGATACAAAATTAGAAAAAAGATTCTTAATTAGGATTCTTAAAATTTCGCAAAATGGCGGCTGTCTGAACAAAAAAGGCGTTTTTTGATTTTTTTTCATCGTTTTTAATTTTTTTACAATAGTAAAAAAAATAATTTTGATACAATAGTGGTGGGATGCGATGGGGAGTTATACATTGAAAATGGGTGAAAAATTTGAAGTAAATCGGTTGAGTAGAACTTGAGATATCATGTCAACAGTGTTGAGAAAAGAAGTTTTGAGAAAAACGTCTATAAAATAGCTACAACTCCGTAAATTATTGGAATTTAAAAATTTCCTTTTGGGGAGATATTCTTAAAGGTCTAAACTTCAAGAAAGTGCAGAAAATTTTTTTTTTTCAAAATTCTAGACCGGAATATCCTCTTAAAGTTACGCTCCAACGTAGTGGGCGTAGTTGCTGTGTCACTAAAATAGCTATAATTCTGAAAATTATTGGAATTAAAAAATTTCCGTTCAAGGATATATTCATAAAGATCTGAACTTTAATAACATGCAAAAAAAAATTTTTTTTTTCAAAATTTTAGACCAGAATACTCCCTTAATTGTGGTAACATGTTTCTGGAGAAATTTGGTACTTAAAAGGCACCTTCCGAAAAATAGCCAACTATTTTTAGCAAGAATAGGAGGAATGTTATTTTTTGTTTCAAATTAGAGCGAATTTATTACGAGTTATCGATGTCTTTAGGAAGGACATTCGGAATAAAGGTTCCTGTAGAATAGGTGAAACGCTAATTTGATGAAAAATAATTGCACTATTGGAAGCGTTCAATTTTTAAGGAATATTTTCGGCAGTTGCGTCAAATGCAGACGAATTATTCGCCATGGGGAAAACCAGGAGGCGGTGCGCCATACGCGGGCTCGATGAGGAAGAAAAATGTCCTCCTGGAGCCTCTGGACTTAACAAAAAATTGCAGTTACACCGGTCAGGTAAATTTTCGACGATTTTTGCAAATGGTTCTTGCACTATAATTTATCAGGCACTATGTAGCTTGAAACCATTCCACCAACCATTACAGCGAACCATTCGCGATTTAGCTAAGAATTTATGGACTCTGTCGGTAAAACAGAGCATTTCGCCTATCGCTTCAAATTTACTGTAAATAGGTAAATTTTTGTCGTAAATTTGTTGACTGGAGTCTATTTATTCACTAGTGACCGCACGCTGCATAATCGATTGATCGATCCACGCGATACTATTTGCTCAGACGCTTTTTCTCCTTTTTGTTTATTGGGTTCCCCCATTCTTCCCTGTTACAAGCCGCGAAGATAAGCCCGTGATCTATTCGTCAAATGCATGCAAGACCCCAATGTGTTTGCACCATGTCCGCAATGTGCTTCCCAACAATTCCGACGGTGCATTTCCGGCACATTGGCATCTCTACCGATTGAAACTCGCCCTTTGGACAACCAAAAGACAGTCGCTATTTACGTTATAATTCTAGAACTCTATCGAATAGCACTTCTATCAAATATTAGAAAAACAACTGTACCAGAAAACACTTTACTGAAAAACTCTGCCGAATAGCACTTCTATAAAATACTAGAAAAAAAACTGTACCAGAAAACACTTTACTGGAAAAATTCTCCCGAACAGCTCTCTTATCAAATATTATAAAAACAACTGTACCAGAAAAAACTTCATTGAAGAAACTCTACCGAACAGCACTCTTATCAAATATTAGAAAAACTACTGTACCAGAAAACGCTTTACTGAAAAAACTCTGCCGAATAGCACTCCTATCAAATACTAGAAAAACAACTGTACCAGAAAAAACTTAACTGAAAAAACTCTACCGAATAGCACTCTTATCAAATATTAGAAAAACTACTGTACCAGAAAACACTTTACTGAAAAAACTCTGCCTAATAGCACTCCTATCAAATACTAGAAAAACAACTGTACCAGAAAACACTTCACTGAAAAAATTCTCCCGAATAGCACTCTTATCAAATATTAGAAAAACAACTGTATCAGAAAACCCTTAACTGAAATAAGTATCCCTATCATCGTTACCAGGAAATAACTCTCCGACAGAAATTTCCCTGGGAGAGAGGATTTCTCCCCAAAATATTCTGATGGAGTTTTTGCTGGTATAGATGTCGCTCCAAGGCATTATTTCCCGGAAGTTTGTTCGGTCAGCGGTATTATTCGGTAGAGTTGTTCCTGGGAGCTTCGGACTGAAATGCTTTTTATATCGACGGGTCGTATTATCCTCGAGTTATGGAATTATTGATTTGTGGGTGACATTCGTGGGATGAGGTTTGTGGTCAGGGTTGTTCTTTGATAGAGTCGTTTGATGGTTGAGTTGTGACCGGTAGAGGTGTGAATCTGCCACATAACTACGATTATAGAAACTTCGAAGTGCCGCGGCATCCGCATAGTTTAGTATCTAGTCAACTATGAGCATGCAGATCGATATACGTACGTATCGACTGCTCAGAAACAAGAGGTTATGAAGTCAGTCTATTTAATGAGCAATATCGCGTCCATTACGCCATTCTGTAGGCTAGCATTTGTCCCCTGATTAAGAGGATTGCACAATCACACACGTTTGCGGCTTCCAGCACGGAGCTTCCCGATATTCCGAATGGAAGTAGTTGTGTACTTGTAATAGACGTCCGATGTATAATGTCGATAATATGAGGCATTCTATATCGATTCGACCTTGGTCTGACCCCTTCACCTCTCCGATTTTGTATTCAATTTTTTATGGTTTTGTAGAACCTCTGAAGAGCACTCAGGATTTTTTTCAGATTTTTTTGGAGCGATTTGCCTCAACTATAATTTTATAAACAAATCATTTTTAGCCCAAATTTAAAAATCTGAAAAAATCATACAAATCTCGTTTTTTATATGAAACATTTTAAGCGTTAAACCAAAGTGGGCAGGAGATTTCTTCTGTTTTCTATAAGCTTTTTCGAAAAAAAATATAATAGGAGGACCCTGAATTGAGTGGGCCATTATCCAAACATTTTTGTATGAATTATGAATAAATTCTTGAATAAATTCGTTCACGTTGAGGCCGGATTGATGCAATATTTATTTTCAAAAATTTAGTTTGAAAAAAAATTTTTTTTTGTGTTCAAATTTTTTTGTGTGAGTATATCGAAGAAAAATATTTAAAAAAAAATGTTTCGGAGATTTTGAAAAATTTTCTTTAGAAAAAAATTAAGCATAAAGTCCAAGACAATCAATAATTATTTGAAAAAAAAATTTGAAACAATACATTTATTGGAAATTTCGATAAATTTTATTTACAAGGAAAAATTATGAATCACGTCGATTCATAATTTCTCGAAATTTCAATAACTATCTGAAAAAAAAACATTTTTTCGTATTTATTTTAAATAATAATTATTTGAAAAAAAATATTCGAAGAGAAAAATGTGTCGCAGAAATGTTGACAATTTTTCTTTTGAAGGAAAAAATCGTCCATTGAGTCAAAATTTTTTTTTTTATGAATATTCGAATGCTCAGAATTCAATAAGAATATCCCTACTTCTCTGCAAGATTTAAGAAATCCTGTGAAAAAATAAAGAATTGTTGAAAAAGTGTTTTCAAATATTAGCTTGTATCAATAATTTTTAGTGTATATTTTATTGTAGTTTTGGTGAGCAAAAAATGGTATGTTTTTCTATTTTTGAGTACTCTACCTTTTCAACCTTATTTCCGCTCAATTATCTCAATTAATTCGGAACGTAAATAAATAAATAAATAAATGCGTTTTATTTGCGAAATGGTTTCCTTGAAATATCTTTAAACAAGACAAATTTCTTTTCTAAATTTGTGAGCGCATTTTGGAATTTGAGACCATTGAAATTCACGCTAATATTCCGTAGAATTATTCATATATAATATATTCAGAAACTAAGAAATAAGCCTGCTACACGCAGAGAGAAAGAGATAGAGAGAAAGTGAGAGAGAGAGAGAGAGAGAGAGAGAAAAGCGCCCTCTTTTTGTTCGTTCAGATAGAATCGATTTTTCACCTCTTTGGGCCTTCCAAAAGTGTTCCGGGGATGTTTTTTCTCCGAGCAATATTCTCGAAGAATATTTGCCAACGAATAGTAAAAAGATGAAGATGAAACGAACAATGAATAAAGCAGTGATGAAGGAAAATCAAAGGAATCGAGGATCACGCCATTCGTTAGATTCTTGGTTATTTTTTTTTTCACCCTTTTCGCTGAGAATATGACAATAAAGTCAAAAGGCCTTTTTTGCATCGGGGTCACGCCGCAACGTGCACTTTGCCTTTCATGAAATTCATAAAATCCTGCGGTCTCTTCGTCCCCGAAGGCCAAAATTACTTTGAGTGGCGGAAGAATCAGGAATGGCGAAGCGTTCGATAACTTCGAGGATACTTCGACAAGAACGTGAATATTAATCAAGGGTATGAAGTGTGAGATGGGCTCAATATGGATCTCTCCATTTCCATATATTCGTATGTACATTTCCAGCCAAAAGTTTGGAAACACTCGCCCCGATTCCACGCCGCACGAAAAAAATTCACTACTCTTTGAAATATAAAGATATTTTGATTCTCCGAGCGGCATTTTGAGGGAGACATATTCAGCTTCATTTGGCTTTTTCCAAAAAAATTTTGCGATTTTTTTTGAACCCGGTACGCTCTTTCAAACATGGTCGTTTTTCGGCTTTTTTTTGGCATTGTAATTTTGACGCGAGACCGATGAACATTTTTTTTGATCGTTTTTCCCATGAAAAACTTGTAACGGGAAGTATTAGCTTTAATATCGTTTTTTTTAAAGTTTTGTTCGATTTTTTTTCGCAAACATATTGAATTTTTAGCAAAAAACGATCATACTTATTAAATTCATATTTATTAAAACTACTGGGTTTTCGTGAAATCACTAAGAGGGTAAAAAGTTGCGTATAATCATTCTGGATTCAATGCAATTTTTTCAGATTTTTTTGCAAAATTTTTTTTTACCAATTTTTCCTGTAAACGACATATGTTTTTAAATCTAAAACAATCGAGTCTCTCACCTCATCTATATGGCTTTTTCATCGAAAAACCTCATCTACATTGCTTTTTCATCGAACAACCCGCGAAGATAAGGTAAGAGACTAGATTGTTGCAGATAAAAAAATATCTCATTGACAGGAAGAATTTTCGAAACAAAAAAATTTGAAAAAAATTCTAAAAAAATTGAATCAAGAATAATTGTATCCAACTTTTCCACTGAAAAACATCATCTACACAACTTTTTCATCAAAAAAACCGTGTATATTAGGTAAGAGACCTGATTGTTTGAGATAAACAAATGTCTTGTTTATAGGAAAAATTGAATAAACAAAAATTTTGAACAAAAATCTGAAAAAATTTCATTGAATTCAGAATGATTGTGTGCATCTTTTTACCCTCTTAGTGATTTCACGAAAAACCAGTAGTTTTAGAGTTACGCTACATTTTATAAATATGGTCGTTTTTTGCAAAAAATTGATTATTTTTGCGAAAAAAAATCATATGAAACTTTTTAAGAAACGAAATTGAACCTAATACTCCCCGCTACAATTTTTTCGTGAGAAAAACAGTCGAAACAAATTTTGATGGGTCGTGGGCCAAAATTACGATGCCAAAAAAAACCGGAAAACGAACATGTTTCAAAGGACATACCGGGTTAAAAAAAAATCGCAAAATTTTTTTGGAAAAAGCGAAATGAAGCTGAATATGTCTTCTTTAAAACGCCGCTCAACGAATCAAAATATCTTCATTTTTCAAAGAGCGGTGAAACTTTTTGTGCGGCGTGGAATCGGGGCGAGTGTTTCCAAACTTTTTGCAGGCAGTGTATTTGTGTACAGTAATTTTGCAATCGATTTGCCACTTTGAACGCCGAATCGGACGTGGTGGAGTGAATCGCTTTATTTTCGAATATCCGAGCCAATATAAAATTTAAATTCCCACAAATTCCAAACAGTTATAAAGAACATTTTTGAAATATAAATTCCATTTATAGGGATCAAGAGACGCGGTAGCGTCTCGACGCCAAGTATTATTTATTATTACAATATTAGGGGTAATTAGTTATTTAAGGGGTTATTAGTTATCAGGACTAATTAATTATAACACTAATTATTCCTGACCAAACAGGGTCAATATTTTACTTTTAGAAGAGTTAAAGGAACAAGCAAAATCAATTGCAAAATAAATAATCAATATATTGAGTACGGAGGGTTGCGAAAATAATTCTATCGATTTATTGATGAAGATTGGGGGTGAAAAAAATTGTTTTTCGATTTTGATATTCCCAAACACAAGAAATATAATGTATCACGGAAAATCGGTGAGTCTCGAGCTTTATTTGATCGTTGCCAGGAAACCAAAAGCTTCCTGGTCGTTGTCATGACGTTGTTGAGATTATAAGGCACTTTCAGGCTGTTATTATCGAGTATCAAATGTGAGAGCGGCGAAAGCGTCGAAACGTTAAATTACGTTCTTGTTCGACAAGTGTAACATAGCTGTTGTCTTTGGGGGGGGGGGGGGGGGGGCATCTTTATATCACACAAAGGATATCATGATCAGTGTTGAGAAGTTCGTGAGAGAATCAAAGGCCAAAATTGCAGTGTTTTCCAACAACGACAGTAACAAAGTTTCGCCCTTCCTTCAGCTCTCTTTCTCGGGATCATTATTTCCCAGCGCATGAGAAAATTCGTCGAAAGGAACATTATCACCGATAATTTGCAGCCTGAAAATGTCTTGTTTTATTTTATTAATATTTTTTGCTCAAAGACGTTCGCGCAATTATAAACAATTTAATTACTTAATTAAAATTAAATTGCAAATAAATCATGAAAGCATAAATACCTTCCAAATAAGGTACAAATAAATAACGTGGATTTTTCATTGTAAAATTATAGTATAATCGATTTTTAACGATTATGACGATTTTAATTAATTAATTAATTAAGATCAATCTCAATCCAATGGTCTTTTATTAAATTTCTATCCTAAGCAACATTTATCTTATTGAGGTCTTATTTATTTTAAATAGAAAATTCAAATAGATCAGCCAAATCGATTTCTCCGGTGAACAATATTTGTAAACTTAAAAACGACATAATCGTTTAAAGATCAAGAATACTAAAAAATAGATTTCTTAAAAAATAAATTGACAAATGGCAATTAATTGTTTCCAATTGGTGGTTTCCTAATCCACTCAATCGCTTTGGGCTCCACTAATTATAAACCGTTCTAAACTCATTAACTAATTAAATTAACTAAATTAACTAGGATCTATTTCAACCCAATGATCTTTTATTTGCATTCAAGCTTAAGTGATATTTATTAGGTTGAGATCTTATTTGATTCTAATAGGAAATTCAAATAGATCAGTTAAATCGATTTCTTCGGTGCTCAATGTTTATAAACTTAAAATTAAAAACGACGTCATCGTCTAAGGACCAACAATATTGAAAAATAGATTTCACCAAAAATAAATTAACAAATGGCAATTAATTGGTTCCAATTGGTGGTTTCTTAATGCACTTGATCGACGTCAATGAACTCTTTTTTTAATCTCATTGACTAAGCAAACATTTCCAGTTCGTTTGAACGTTCGTTCGGGTTCTTATCACCAGTTTTTCTCGTCTGAGCCTTTCAATCACGAATCCATGAGTTTGTTTGAGATTGGGAGAATAGGAAAGCCACGGTTGTTAGCATTGAAGCTAATCGCGTGGCGAACACGTCGTTAAGTGACATCAGTCTTTTAATACATTAAAAATCCTTGCCATGGCCTCAAAAGCGTCACTTTGGGTTTTTTTAGGGTTAAGCGGATTAGGGGATGCAAAGAGAGGGCGAATGCTTCGTGTCAAGGGTCGAATCTCGAGTAAAGAGAGAATTGCACGCAAAGAACACACGCGCATGTCAAAGCATTAGCTGATATCACGCGTTTGGGAATGTCGAATGTCAAATGGGCCCATCGAGAATCCTTCGTCCTGGCATTGCGCCCTTTTGACTCTAAGCGTAATTTCGAGCGTTCGTGGGATTCCCTTTATTTTGTACAAACTCGAGGTTGACCGTTTCGTGACTCGACGCTTACATTTTGCATTCTCCAACAAACTGTTTACGCTTTGCTAATTAATGTAGAGAAATGCATATAGAACGAAGGATATACGCTCGAGCTTCTGGGAAATTCAAATATTATCATTGAAGGAACGATGTTTGGGGGAATAACATTTAATATTTCACAAATCCGGCTCGCAATAATCCTCGAAGCGAATATCCTGAAAATATTTTAATTAGCCCGAAAATTTATCGTCCGAATTTTTTTCTTACTCCCCCAGAAGTGGGAAATTTTTTTTTTTACACTGAGAAAATAACATACCAGAATTTGTTAACTGTTAAAAAATCTAATAAATTTTGCGAAATCAATTCTTTTTTAACAGTTAATAAATTAAATAAATATTTTTTTAAAGTTAATGAATTGGTTTGATACAAACAAAATATTTCTTAACTACATCGAATAAAGTATTTTCTCAGTGCAATGTTTTTGGGACCGTTTTTTATTTATCGTAACCGGAATGTTTTTTATTTGGGTTTATTCCACACTCGCGAGGAATAGTTTATACGATGCAAATACATTTTTCATGATACGTAGTTTCGAGCAACGCATGTAAATTTAATGGCAAAAAAGCTTTTTTGTTTCAATTGTAGTTTATCGCAGGTGGATAGAAAGGAAGAATTTTTTTGTGATTTTTTTGTGCAAAATCGTAATAAAATTTTTTTACAGAATTTATATATTTCCATGAGTAATATCTGAAGAATGATTGGTAATTTTTTTGTGTAAAAATATGTTATTGTAATGGAGTTACAACAGCCAATGACCGGGAAGCACTTCTCCAAAAAGACTTTTCCTCCCACCAAAGTTATTCCAAACTAGATCATCGGGAAAAAAATATAAATAGATGCAAAAGTTTATCCCTTGATTAATTAAAGGAACTTCCGCAATAACAAATTGAAACAAAATGGCGGAGGTTTAAACTGTGAGAGACTTGATTATTGCGAGAGAAATTAGTATTTCTCATTCATCTGAATTCTAAATATTAACTAAATTAATTATTACCAAGTCAATACTAAATATTAATATCTGTAAGAACGTGAAATAATTTTAGAAAGATGGATGCATGGTAATTTTTTAGATTTTGGGGAGTCACTGTAAGGGATAAAAAAATTGCCAACGTTTTTTTCCCAGGCATAAATAATTATTAAAGAATTTAGTGTTATTTTAATGAGTATATGAGGCATTCCACACCTATTCGACCTTGGCCTGACCCTGCACCTTTCCGATTTTGTATGCAATTTTTAATGGTTTTGTAGTAGCTCTGAAGAGCACGCAGATTTTTTTTCAGATTTTCTTGGAGCGATTTGACTCAACTATAATTTTATAAACAAATTATTTTTAGCCAAAGTTGAAAAATCTGCAAAAAATCACAAAAATCTCGTTTTGTATATAAAAAATTTCAAGCATTGAGCCAAAGTGGGCAGAGGTATCTTTCTGTTTATAATAAGCTTTGTATGATTTAACGGTGTCTGAGAAAATGTTTGGATAAGGGCCCACTCTATTCATATTCTCGAAATTGTTCATATAAAAAAGCTTGAAATTGTTCATATAAAAAAAGGGATTATTGCAATTTTTTTCAGATTTTAAAATTTGGCTTTAAAATAATTTGTTTATAAAATTATAGTTGAGTCAAATCGCTCCAAAAAAATCTGAAAAAAATCCTGAGTGCTTTTCAGAGGTAACACAAAACTATAAAAAATCGAGGACAAAATCAGAGAGGTGAAGGGCCAGACCTAGGTCGAATCGGTGTGGAATGCCCCATATATTCAGCTTATTTCACAGCAATTTTCATTGAGTTTGGTATATTTTGAGTTAAAAAAAACACATCTTTTTTTGGCTTTAGAATAAGGAATCACTCCTTCAATAATCAATTTGATTCACGATCCAATTGATCGCGAAAACGTTTATTAGGATTCGGGCCTTGGGGTGGAAATTTTCCTCTTTATTGTTATTGTAATATTTTTTTTTTCAAATCTCAAATCCTTAGAAGGTCTTTAATATGTTATGGTGATAGTGTGTGGCGTATGCTTATCTGGCGCAACCCACGTCACCTTGGGGACGTCCCGGTCCTGGAGGAATTCCATGGAGGGATCCAAAGTTGCTGGGAGTGCGATTTCTCGAGTCTATGGTACGCAGACGAGATCCTCGAGACTTATCATTGTTGCGAAATTTTAGTGCCCGAGCGTTCATCCACAAATATGCGCATACATAATTTTTCTAGTAGACTGGGATATTATATTGCAAAATTTATATTCACCAACATTAGTTCTCGTGAAATTTCGTAACGAAGCACAAAAATCATTCGCACTTTAAGTGGGTCGTCTAGTGTGAAGATTGTTTTTTTAATGGTTTTTTGGGGCATTTTTTTTTGTCAGAATTTTAAAAAAAGTTTCTTTTGGAATTATGTATTCCTGTTGGGCGGTGTATCTCCGATTATATTTAATACATTCACTTAAAAAAATGCACAAAGTTTGTTCAAATGTTAATAAAAATGATAAACAATTCATAAATTATTTTATTTCAATGGTTTGTCGAAAAAAAAATGCCCCAAAAAAGCATTTAAAAAACAGCCTTCACACTAAACGACCCCCTTAATGGAAATGTAATTTTCTCATCTCCCATCATCAAAATCATGTGTGCTCGTTTGATAAAAGGGAATAAAATTTTGGCTTGATAAATTAAACGTTGGCGAATTGAGAAATCCAATTATAACATTTTGAAATTTAATTTTCGTACTTTTTTAGCCGGAAATTCGTCGAAATCGAATCAGAGACTCATGACTCGCATCATCCCACCGAAAATTTTCGATCGAACCAGCACAAACGATGCCATATCGTATTTTGGCAATTTTGAAAATATCTTCTCGGCCGTAGAAATGATAAAATATCGGTTTTACCTCAATGACATTGGCTGAATTTGTGTATTAAGGGGTTACATTGGTTTAGAACGTTAACAAAAAAATTTTTAATATATATTTTTTTTATGTAATACATAAAGTATTTTTTTTAACATTTTAAGCATATAAAAAAGCCACACTTGAATATTTTATGAAATTTCTATTGAAATTTGGAATATTCAGCAGGTGGGACCTGGTTCCTGGAAACCCCTCAAAAAACTTTGAAATTTTTGCAGAGTTGTATGCAAAACAGTACAAATTTGGGAAAATTTGAAAAAAGTGGGCAAAATTTTAATAAAATTATTTATTGTCAAATATTTATTGATTTATTTATATATTTATTTATTAGAATACATTGATTAACTATTCATTAATTTTTGAGAAATCGTGTCCACCGACATTAAAGATAGTGTTTTTAGAAAAAAGCCTAACGAGGGAAATTTCCAAAGGCTCTTCTAGACTTTTGATCCGATCGACTTGAAAATTTGATAAAATATTTCAGACATATTGTGCTATCAGATTCAAAAATAAAAAGAGGATTTTTTGAAAATTTCAAACCATATATGTAACTGCTTAATTAAAAAAAAAAAAAAAAAAAAAACAAAACAAAAAGGAAACCCAGATCATTCTGAGGGAAGTTTTGTTACGATTTCTAAAAAAAAAAAAAAACCATAGCAATTAAAGTTCCAAGTGATGAGAATCTTTCTTGCCAATCACAAAACTACAACGAATTCAATTTAAATTGCACTAAAACATTGTAGTCACGAAAAGTTTTTTTTTCATCTTTTAGGAATTCATTTTTTAAGCTTACAAACCTTTTTCACGATTCACAAGCTTCTTCGTGCTTGTTTCTATCATCCCTTAAAATGTTTCCTACGCCAATAGGGATGAGCTTGAGAGTAAATTTATGCCCGTGTAAATAATAATAATTCTAGAGCAGCGAAGGATTTTTGCCTTCAAAAATCATCTGCGTAGTTTTATGCGTTTATACAGGTATCGCTAAGACAGGAAGGCGATAGTTGTTACAATATTTTCACCGTTATTCATGCAACCCCCTCGAGCACTTGTTTTCGCCAACGCTGAATTTATGCTTCGGCGATTTATGACTAGATTTTTCCGTTGCGATAATAACAACATCGTATCCTCGAGCTTCTCGAAAAAAATATAAATATATATGTCGGGCATTCCATCCCAAATCGGACAGTTTGAAAAACTTTTTTTTTATGTCC
Source organism: Alloplasta piceator (assembly GCA_946863875.1). Taxonomy (NCBI): domain Eukaryota; kingdom Metazoa; phylum Arthropoda; class Insecta; order Hymenoptera; family Ichneumonidae; genus Alloplasta; species Alloplasta piceator. The sequence continues at coordinate 54,274,040 of OX333073.1, forward strand.
TCAAATTTTTTATATTTTTAGTACCCATCAAAAGACCTTTGCTGTTAAATTTTGAGATTTTTTTGATTACCCATTCAAAAGATATTAAATTAACAAAAAAACCGCTCTTTTTTCGGTATTTTGGTCATAACTTCTTTCATAATGGTCCAAAATGAAAGTTTTTTTTTTTAATTTTTCGTTTTCTATGGTCTTTTCAGAAAAAATATAACAAAAATATTCTACGTGTTTTTAAATGAGTTTTTTTAGTTTTAAACTTTAAATCACGTTTTTAAAATTGAGTGTATATTTTGATTTTTTTTTAAATATTTTGTTTCAAACATCTATCTATTCAACAACTTTTGAGCCTTCCATAACAACGTTTTTTTTTCGATTTTTGAAAATGATTTTTTTTTCTTTCTATAAATTATTATGAATACCAATTTTCGTTACTGAATAGTATTTTTCTTTCATTATTTAGAATTTATTTTGACACTTTTTTGTAAAACTTTTTAAATAAAAAAAAAATTTGTTAGTTTTCAAAAATCGAAAAAAATAGTACTTATGGAAGGCCCACGATCGGACTAGTCTTAAAAGTTGTTGAATAGATAGATGTTTAAAACAAAAGATTTAAACAAATCAAAATATACAGTCACTTTTAAAAACGCGATTTAAAGTTTGAAACTCAAAAAACTCATTTAAAAACACGTCGAATATTTTTGTTGTATTTTTTTCTGAAAAGGCCATAAAAAAACCACAATTAAAAAAAAACTTTTAGTTTGGGCCATTATCGAAGAAGTTATGACCAAAGCACCGAAAAAGAGGGGTTTTTTTTTGTTAATTTAATATCTTTTGAACGGGTAATCAAAGAAATCTCAAAATTTACCAGCAAGGGTCTTTTGATGGGTACTAAAAAATATAAAAAATTTGAGGAAATCAAAAAAAAGTTTTTCAAACTGTCCGATTTGGGATGGAACGCCCTATATACACACAAATATATGTAAACGTGCTTATTAACTAACCAGCTAACAGGTTGTGTTTCTGGGGTACATGATTAATGGACGTGAAGCGGAAAATTGGGTCGGATGACTGGCAATTGCCCCCGTGCGTTATTGCTTATAAGTTGAAGCAATTTTTTTTCATAATTTTTTCATGATACAATAAATCAAGAGGAAAGATAACGATCGGAAAATACAACCAAGTTTGACAACGATACTGAATTAAACGTCATTGAAACGAAAAGATTCCTCCCAATTTTGTTGACTATAACGCAGGATTACAGTCCTCAGCCGGTAAAACAGTGTCATGGATCATTGAAGATTTTAGTTTTATTACAATAAAAACTATTTAATTATCTTATTTTCATGCGAAATAGAAACGATTAAAATTTTGTAATATTATATATCTGATAAAAACACCAATTTTGCAAAATTTTAGAGTTAATTAATTTTTGTACAGTTTTCTAAATTCGTATAACATGTCCATAATTCTTAAAAGATCCTGAAATTTTTAAAAACACAATTCTGGAAATTGCAGAATCTTTTAAGATCAGTACAAGGTATTACATACAAAAAAATTGAACCAAAAATCAAATTTTGATCGTGGATTTTCACGATTTTAAAAATTCTCTAAATTCATCATTTTTCAAAAAAATTTCTCGGGATATTTTTTTTTTCGTAGCCCCAAGTAGACTCTTTAGGGAGAAACAAAAACGATTTTTTCATAACTATAATAGTTCTCGCGATATTTAAAAAATAAACTTGAAAAATTGAAAAAATTGTGAAAATTTGAATTTTGCATAACTTTCAAGAAATTTTTTTAAATTTTTTTCCTTTGGTAGAACTTCGTTCTATATTAAAAGAAAACTTCTGACTGAAACTGAAAGGGGTCGATTCCGACAATTTGACATGGAAGGACCCATACACACACACACACACACACACACACACACACACACACACACACACACACACACACACACACACACACACACACACACACACACACACACACACACACACACACACACACACACGCGCGCACGCACACACACACACACACACACACACACACACACACACACACACACACACACACACACACACACACACACACACACACACACACACACACACACACACACATATATATATGCCTGTTGTCTCTAATGAAGAATGCACGAGTTACAAAGTCAAGATTACTTTTTCTCACTGCTTTGTCAAATCCGTATGAACGCAGGGTTGGACGAGCAGTTCCGTGATCGCGAGATTAAGGGGTGAAAAGCATCAGGATATCGATCCGTTTGTCCCACAGGATGCGAATAAATTCTTCGACGACAATTCACGATCCGGTACGTATAATAAAAGTACACAAACACAAACATACACACACACACACACACACAAATCCACACACAGTGCGCACAATGAGACACGTGTGCCGAGAAGGAATTTTCAATTCGTTTTTCGTCAGGACGTTCTGAAAGTGACGCCTGTCGAGAAAGAGAGACTCTTTTGTCGGGGGCGTGAGAGTTTGGCGAAACTGCGAAAGCCTTCTTGGATGCCTGAAATGAAAAAGACTTTTCGATGTTCAATGCACAGTTCAGGAAAGAAACGGAGAAACGAGCGTCGATCGTCGCGAGGAGAAAGCGATTCGGGAAAGTCGAAAAAGCGATTACAGCAGAGAGGAAGTTCAGGTTTACAAACTGACGGGAGGCGTCGAATTGGTGCCGCTTCTGACGAGATATCATTATTCGCAGCCTCATGGCAGCCGATACGTCGCCACCGATGCCACTCGTCCTGGATACACGATAGACAGGTAAAAATTAATGACAAACCGTGGGAAACGATTTATTTAACTTGGGGAGGGAAGTCAATGTGAGGGGTGAAAAAATCGTCAATTGGGAGCTTTTTTTTTACAAATATAAGGTAAATGTCCCAATTATCGAATAGCTAAGAATCTGGGGATTGAATTCGGTGAGAAAAAAATATAAAATCAAGAAAAAAACCATCGCTTTCATGTTCAAATGACACTTTGATATTTTTACTTTCGAAAAATTACCCTTTGAATTATGTTTAAATGATTTCAAATGAAAAAAAGAATAACAATGTGAAGCATGCAATTGTCCCAATTATTGAAGACTGGAAGTGCCTGTGTCCCTAATATTAAACAGGCATGTCTCAGTTATTGAACACTCTCGAGAATTCTTTTTCCGTTCTGAAAATATTATTTTGGGTACAATATTAAGAAATAAAAGCAAAATCAAACACTTGAATAATCTTTTTTGAATCATGTAAAAATACAAAAATATATATTTAGTCTCTTTTGACAGGTTTTTGGTTCATTCGCATTTGGTTTATTTTTGCTTTTTAACTCGAACTTTATTTTATTTTTATTTTCATCTTCCTCGTTTTTATGTTCCGTTTTTGTTTGATTTCGTTGCAGCTTTCTTGTTTTTCGACTGAAATATCGGAGAGCAAAAAAAATATTGAACATTACATTCGTATTTTTAGGTTACATCTAGGTTATATTCTTTTTTTTACTTTTCTTTTTATGTTTATTGCACGAAAATACAAATAAAAAATATATTTGACGATCTTAGAGTTATTATTAAAAGAATAAAGGTAAGTTTATTCGGGAACTTACAGTTTTTGTTTGAATAAATCCGATTCACACGATCTGTCACGCGTTAACTGTCTCGATGTTTTGATGGATTCAATGACGCCATCTTGGAGAATTCGACTGTTCAATAATTGGGACACACCGCATTTTCTATGTCCCAATGATCGAACACCGTATTTTTTAACAAATAATTAATTTTAAACAAATTTTTTAAATTGTTATTTGTCAGAAATTTTCTGAGGAACCTGAAACGCCTTTATTTTTTGAGATGCAACAGTTTTTGAATTTTTTATGCTCTTTCGCGTGAAGCGGCGCGTCTTAGCAAAAACGATAAGCAGTTACCACAAGACGTCAAATCGGGTCACCGTTGCTGATTAAATAATTTTTTCTCTATTAATTAAAGCTTTTTTTGCACAAGTAAGGTAACATTTCGAGAGCTAAAAGTTCCATATATGTAATGAATTTTTTATAAATAAGTAAATGCATGCAGGTGAATAAGAAATACTAAAAATACAAGATAGTGTTCAATAATTGGGACATTTACCTTATTTGATTGTTATTGGTATTTTATTGAGGATATATTCAAATTATTGCAGAGTAATTTTTTTTTATTTGTGAAAATGTAAAAAATTGACAGATATATTAGATATAATCTTGAGGCAAAGAAAAATGTCCTCTCCATTGTTCAATTGATGTATATCATTGAACGGTTATCTGAAAATTGAAAAAAATATACACTGCCGGCCAAAAATTTGGAAACATTCGCTCCGATTCCACGCCGTACAAAAAGTTTCGAATATTCAATTTTTAGCAAAAACGACCAGGTTTATAAAATGTAGCGTAACTCTAAAACTACAGGATTTTCGTGAAATCACTAAGAGGGTAAAAAGTTGCGTATTATCATTCTGAATTCAATGACATTTTTTCAGATTTTTTTTCGAAGTTTTATTTTTTTCTAATTTTCCTTGTAAACGAGATATTTTTTTATCTTGAACAATCGGATGTCTTGCCTCATCTGTACGTGTTTTTCGATGAAAAAGTTTTGTAGATGATGTTTTTCGGTTCAAAAGTTGCATACAATCATTCTGGATTCAATGACATTTTTTTAGAATTTTTTGTCAACATTTTTTTTTCGAAAATTTCTCCTGTCAACGAGATTTTTTTTACTTAAACAATCGAGTGCGTTACCTCATCTACACGGGTTTTTCGATGAAAAAGCCATGTGGATGAGGTTTTTCGATGAAAAAGCATTTTAATATAAAAGCAAATTTTTTAATATAAAAAAATATCTCGTTTACAGGAAAAATTCGAAAAAAAAAAAAATTCGAAAAAAAATCTGAAAAAATTTCGTTGAATGCAAAATGATTGTATGCAACTTTTTACTCTCCTAGTTATTTCACGAAAACGCAGTAGTTTCAGAGTTACGCTACATTTTACAAATGTGGTCGTTTTTTGCAAAAAATTGAATATTTTTGCGAAATAAAAATCGTACGAAACTTAAAATAAAAAAATTGAAGTTAATACTCCCCGCCACAAGTTTTTCATGGGAAAAACAGTAAAAAAAATTTATATCACAGATAACGATTTATTCAAATAAATCGGTAAAAAATGACATTCAACCATTATTCGCCATTATTTGATGAAGACTTTTACAAAACAAATTGTGTGCGGAGTTGTTGAGAAATGTTTTTTTTTTTATAATTCCCATCAACATTGCAATGAAGATTGGTGAAATTTCTCGAGGAAATGCTTGAGGAAAATTCGATTAGGCACCAAAGTGGCGCGGAAAGTTGAGGAAAATTATTATGAGAACGAGAAGCGACGGTGGCTGAAAATAGTTACGAGATGAATTTTGTTAGGTGAAAATATACCGACCATCCCTTTCCGTGGAGTTAGGATCAGCTGTGCATAGTTTTAAAACTTACTGGCATAAATTTTACTCGTTCGTAAAGTAATAATTGCCACTTTGTGTATGCACGATACTTGTTTCGTTAAAATTCTTGAAATACGATTTTGAAACTACTCGAGGTTTGAATAACCATCACTGACTTTATTAACATCTATAAACGTTGAATCTCTCCCTGACAAGGGAATGGAATTTTCCGATATCGCGTTTTAGTGAAAATCATGATCTGTGATGGTGAAAGTCATGTTCTGGAAGATCCTGAGAGGAACTTTGACTTGAGGCAACTCGCGATACTTTGAGAATATCGTTAAACTTCGATAGCCAGTTTGAACGAGAACAGAATTATCGTGTCGTTATTTGTCATCGGAGAAATCGTAAATTCGTTACATCCGTAGGAAATTGTTACATCCGAACGCCAATTTATAGTTGTCGACAAGATGATACTCCAAACTTTGGAAAAATATTTATTTTACCCTTGTGAGGCCATAAGAGGAATTTTCAGGATATTAATTTTATTAAATATTTATTTTCGAGATTTCTATGATGTTGAAAATATTCTAAAACTAGCATTCTCGTTTTTATTCTTATTCTGCTAAGCTTTTTCCATGGGCAAAAATGTTCTCTAATTTTGGCTCCCATTTTTCATCATTTTTTGAAAGTTCAAGAATTTCAAAATTTGAATTGACCGCTAATTACTCTGTGTTAGGAAATTTTATAATTGTTCCAATAAATATTATTCATTATTAAGGCACTCAGTAAATAGGCAGTAAGGTATTTCTAATATTCGAAAATTCGATAATCCATGTTCGATTATCCAATAAACCTATAACTTGTAATTTAGATCAAATAATTAGTCAATAACCAAGTAATTAAAATTTTGCTCTTATGAATTACTGATTTGTTAGAAATTAGGTAATTGTTCCTTCTAATTATTAATTATAAAAGTAATTAAATACTCAAGTACTCTACTTACTAATTTTTCATGAAATTAGTTAATTATTCTTTCCAATTATTAATTATTCGAATAATTAGATAATTAATTATTCTAATTACTAATTTTTTTAAAAATTAGTTAATTGTTCTTTGCAATTATTAATTATTTGATAATGCATTATCAAATAATGCATATTTACGCTTGTAAATTTGTTTAGTAAAGTTAAGCAGGAACCCTGATAGCTAGTGTTGTACTATAGAAACTTGGTTATCTGTAGCTTGGAACCAATTTGACGCAAAGTTGACGGTAAGTTTTTGGTGAACAACATTTGGATGCAAGTTGATCGAAATCTAAGGCCGGTAATTGAATACAAGTTGTAGGCAAACTTGTACACAAAATATACTCCAACTTTTGTATAAGTTCACTCCAATAACATTTACAATTATTTGTAGTCAAGTTGTACTTAAATTGTGAAGGAATTTATAATTAATTTATGTATTTATGTATTATTACTTTTTCTAATAATGATTAATTCAAAGAATACACATATTCAATATCCAAATAATTCGTAGTATTGGTCTTCAAATTACTGATTATCGAAATACCTAAAAAAATAATGGATGATAATATTAATTTTGTAATTAACGAGTAATTAAAAATCTAAAATTTTTTTTTGCTGATCACTGTTTGAGAAATTATTTTCGAATCCAGTAACGATCTGCAAAATATTAGGCATGGTAAAACGTTTTCAAGCATTTTTTTAAATTCATAATTCTGTAAAATCTTGAGGGTTTTTTTTGTAAATTCAATGTATAATGTAAGTTCAATAGCTACAAAATTACAGGAGTTAGGATAAGGAGTCCTTATCCTAACTCGTCCTTACTAATCCTTACCCGAAAATAATATTTTGCAAATGCGATGAATTTATGGGGAAGCAGTTTCCAATTTTTTTAGTCTTTAGAACAAACCATTTTGAGAATTTCTAAAGACTCTCTCTCTCTCTCTCTCTCTTTCTCCCCCTCTCTCCTTCTGTTCTAGATATTTACTTCAATCGACTTGAAATTTTGGGAAAATATTCTAGACATATTAAGCTAGATAAAAAATAGACACATTAAACTAGATAGATAGACATAGACACTAGATAAAAAAAAAAAAAAAGAATTCCTTGAAATTTTCACAAACCTTTATAACCCCTCAAAATGTCCGTTTCAGAAGCATCGCGAACATGTAATTTCCTCGACGCATGCTAACGAAATATTGTAGTGAAATTGCACTAATTTTCTGATGCAACGAGGATGATGCATGCTTTGCAGATCGTGCAATATAGTTAACGATCCAATAATACTCGGATATGGAATTAACAATTCTCTACTCGGAGCTCCATTAGAAACTCCAACACAAAGTCTCCTTTGTTTCGGATTTCCTTAATCGGATTTCCACATCCGGCAATGCGGAAAATAGACTTTGTCAGTGATGCGACTAATGGCTCCGGCCTTACCGTGAGTTAAATATCGAATTTTCCGATCAATACCTTCGAGGTTGAAGCTTCACATCTATAAAATAAAGATGTTCATCATCAGGACATTTGATCCTTGCAAAAAAAAAGAAGAACCAAGACCTTAGCTAAAAAACTATTCACTATCCAAAGTCAAACCTTTGCGAGAAGACTGTTTTCCATCTTATTTTGTGACGAATGACAAAGAGGCAAGAATTAGCTCGGTTCAATTGAATCGAAGAAGGATCGATCGACGACCAATTCAATTGAGCTTGGCCAATTCAATTGAAATGATCAAACTCAATTCCATTTCTGGCAGATTCAATCAAGGATTGTCGCCATGAATTCGATGGGCTTATATTTAATTAGACTGAGCAAGGATCCTTCCTCGTCTATCACGGATTAGCGAGTAACTACCCCTTTTGTAACGACAGCAAGACGACGATATGACGTTTAGCTCGATCCTATTAGGAATGGACGGAGATGCCGAATCTGCGTCGTTAATCTGCGAACCAAGCGTACGTTGTCCGAGCTCGATATACCGTGAGTGGTTAAGGGGCGTTGTGTACAACGTTCATTGCTTCCGATACAGCACTAATTCTGGTTTATTGCCCGATAAAGCTGTGCACATAAGCGGGTCATTATGGAGGAATACGGTGCGTTTATATAGATCGGCCGCAGACTCAGAAAGCCCATACAGAGTCTCTGACCCGGGCTGACGTATAATGAGACACTTTGATAGCGTTTAATGGAAATACAACCATGAAGAGAGCCTCTGACTCGCCAGAGTTTGCCGAAACGTGGCGAAGCCACGAGAGAGACGCCGGAGGCGAAGAGGGCTTTCGGGAGGGCGTTTGGAAGGGTGGAGACTAGGGTGGGCCGAAAATCCGCTTTTTTCGAAATTCCTTTAGCAATAACGAAAATATTGTTCATTATGCGACAAAAAAAAATGTGTGCGAGGGGAAAAAATGTCGAGTCAATATCTTAGGCTCGCCAAACATCGTCAAAGTTCCAGGTGTGAAAAAAAAAATTTCTCGGCTAATTTTTATTGGAAATTTAATTCTCTACAAAAAAGATCCTTATATAGGATATTAAGCAATTAGATAACACCTGACTAGGTTCGCCGTGTAGAGCGCATCAAGACAAAAAATTTGCTTTTTTTTAAAATTTTGTACGATAAAAATTGGCTGAGTTGTCAATGTTTTTCATGTTGACCAATGACGCCTAGAATCTAGGAGAAATGCCGCTGGTGGGGGTTTTTACGCCACGCCCACCGTTACCCCCACCACGCGGCTCGCCAGTAGCATTGCTCCTAGATTCTAGCCGTCATTGGCCAGCTTAAAACGTTAATAACTAAGCCAATTTTTGTCGTATAACAACTTTTAAAAAAAGCTAATTTTTCGTCTTGGCGCGCTCTACACGGTGAACCTAGTCAGGTTATCTAGTTACTTAACACCCTGTACAAAATTATGTAGGATTGATAGTTTCTAACATAATCGCTGTTTTAGTGGAAAAAATTGTCGTTTTCCTCTATATTTATTTTATAGAAAATATCATTTCCTACATAAAAGGCTCTTCTATGAAATTATGTAGGATTGACAGTTTTGAAGATAATTGCAATTTTAGTTTAAAAAAATTCATTTTCGTCTATATTTGTTTTTTGTGGGTAAAAAATAATCGATAAAGTCCTTATTTCATAGGAAATTTAATTCTCTACAAAAATCTCCTCATATGAAATCATGTGTGACTGATAGTTACTAACATAATTGCAAATTTACTTAAAAATAGTCATTTTTCTTTCTATAAATATTTTTCCTGTGAAGGAAAAAATTTGCATTCCTTTCTTCTATTAGATTCTCTACAAAAACGATCTTCGAGTTTTATTATATAAGAATTAAAATATTTGCGATATACATATGAATATACGGGGAATTCCGAGTCGACTAAGCTTTAAATATGATTTACGATTTTTTTGAGGATCATAATGAAGCCATAATCCTAATTTTATTCGGATTTCTTTCATAAAAATTAAAAAAAAAAATCTTTTGATTTACCACATGCTTTCTTCAAAGACGCCCCCCATGGAAATAAAGTATATGTATGAATATATTTTTCAATATACAAGAAGTATCTTAAAAATATATATTAAGGGGGTATACGGAGTCAGGAGGCCGAAAAAGGCGATTTTTCAAGATTTTTTTTCTGGAAAGACATTTCAATTTATTAACGTACAAATTTATACACATTTTTTGTAACTGTAAATTTTATTTTGGAATTTTTCTTTTAAAAAAATAATTATTCTTGAGATAGAGGAAAGTGACAATTTTTTTACGAAAATTGCAATTATCTTAGAAACTATCGATCCTAGATGATTTCATGTAATGATCTTTTATATAGAGAATGAAATTTCCTATAAAATAAGAAGTATATCAATTATTTTTTACCGATAAAAAGTATAAAAATAGAGGGAAAAAAAAACAATTTTTCTTACTGAAACAGCAATTATCTTAGAAACTATAGATTCTACATGATTTGACATAAGGACCTTTCTTGTAGAGAATTGAATTTCCGATAAAAATAAGCACAGACAAATTTTTTTTCAACACTTCGAACTTCGACGAACTTTGGCGAGCCTAAGATATTGATTCAAAAATTTTTCCCTCCGCACAGATTTTTTTTGTCGCATAATGAACAATATTTTCGGTATTGCTAAAAGAATTTTGAAAAAAACGGTTTTTTCGGCCCACCCTAGTGGAGGCGCTGGGGAGGCTGGAGGGATGCGTGTGTGTGCTTTGCTCGATCGAGGTGAAGCATTGTTTATGGCCCCCAAGTGTCGGAGTCGCTATCCGAGCTATACCCGATGTCTGTGTATGCGGGCCAACGCGTTGGACCAGGTTAATTAATCATCTACGTGAGCCCTCCACCCCCGGGGCACACCTCAATCCCATCCCCGACGCGGTACCTCCATTAAATACCAATTTGGACCACCTTCGAAGAATGATAATGAAATATGTGGACACGCGAAAAGTTGGAGAGAGAAAGTTAAGGTGTGGTATTCTGGTCTAGAGATTTTGAGCGTTTTGTCGAGCACGATAAAAAAAAACAAAAAATATTTGTACCTTTTTTTTCACAACATATTTATTAATATTTTGACAGCAAAGAAAAAAATTTCGAGAAAAAAAAGTATAATTGAGTTATAAGTTGGCAAAGTTGGGGTTAAAAAAAGGGGTGCACTTGCTGACACGATTGCAACCTTTCTAGTCATCCGATACAAAATTTAAAAAAAAGATTCTTAATTAGTAGGAATGTAGCCTCTAGTTCGGAGCAAACGAAAAAAATCAAATTTTCCAACATGGTGGCTGTCTGAATAAAAAAAGGCGTTTTGAAACTCCTATTTCATGGTTTTTTATTTTTTACAATAGTAAAAAAAAATAGCTACTCGCAGATTTGACCACTGCGATCACAATTGAAAAATTGAGAAATCATAAGATTCCATTTCGTTTTTTTGAAATATTTTTTCAAGTTAAAATTTTACATTTTTTTAAAAATACATTATTTAAATAGATGCAAAAAAATTCTTTTTAATCTTCACAGTGGCTTTTCCTCCCAAATAGGTTCATTTAATATTTGAGGTATTCCCGCTCAACGGGACCCCCTTTGAGGCCGACCTCTTTCGATTTTCTTGAAACTCGAGTATGTTTTAGTGTTGCCTGGAAGTATATTGTACACCAATTTTCAGATCTTTAACTATAATACTCTTTGGAATACACCAAAAGTTGTATTTCAAACTTTTTGCGTATTCAGCGCTTCGGAGCTTTGGCACGGCGCGAAATAAAATCGAAAAAATTCTTTGACAATAGCTTTTGATCGGAAATTTCCTGCGTTTTTCGAAAAAAATATCAGCAATTCCGAAAAAAAAACGAATTCATTTGAATTTCGGCTAAAAACCGAAAAAATTGATTTACAAAAAAAGAATATAATTTAATTCGGCGGGACAATTTTTTTCATGTTTTGTATATATCTGAAAAGTCACGATATAAATTTCAAGTTGGAACTCGCATCCGTTTACTAATGCCACGTTTTTTAGTAGGATAAAAATTCTTAAATATTGTGTTCTCTGATATATTATATAGTTTTTTTTTACGAATTTCGAATTTTATAAATTTATTATATTCAAAATTTAATACATTTGATTTAATAAATTTAATTTAATTAATTTAATTTAATAAATTGAATAAATTTGATTATTTAATAAATTTAATTTAATTAATTTAATAAATTTACTGAATTCAAAATTCGTTAAAAAAACGCTATATAATACATCAGGGAACTGTTGAATACGAAAAACACGATATTTAAGAATTTTTATGGTACTAAAAGACTTGGCATTAGCAAACGGATGTGAGTTCCAACTTGAAATTTATATCGTGACTTCTCAGATATATACAAAACATGAAAAAAAAATTCCGCCGTATTAAATTATGATCTTTTTTTGTAAATCAATTTTTTCGGTTTTTAACCGAAATTTTAATGAGTTCGTTTTTTTCGGAACCGCTGATATTTTTTTCGGAAAGCGCAGGAAATTTCCGATCGAGAGCTATTGTCAAAGAATTATTTCGATTTTATTTCGTGCCGTGCCAAAGCTCCGAAGCGCTGGATACGCAAAAAGTTTGAAATATAACTTTTGATGTATTCCAAAGAGTATTATAGTTTGAGATATGAAAATTGGTGTACAATATACTTTCAGGCAACACTAAAACATACTCGAGTTTCAAGAAAATCGAAAGAGGTCGGCCCTAAAAGGGGGTCCCGTTGAGCGGGAATACCTCATTTATTTAATATTGAAAATTGCGCAAAGTGGTTAAAAAAATCGTGCAAATTGAAAATTGTCACTTATAGAAGCCATGATTGAACAAATCATGGAGAAGCTCAAAAAGTTTCAAATAAAAGAGACTCGATAAACGATGGACAAAAATTGTCATGAGCGAATTTTCCAATTAGCAGAATTTGTCATTTACTGGTAAACATATTTTATTGGAATTACTACACAATTTCAGCGTCTCTCATATTATTATAAAAATAATCAATCATCCATTTCAGTGAATGTCCAAGCTCGCTGTTAAAGGACACGTTTTCAATATTCCACGTGAATGGATCAAAATTACGAGAATCGGTATTGCGCTTGTAATTAATCGCAACCGTTATGACTATATATTATTTTGAATGTTCAGAATGTTTTTGAATGTTCAGTTGGAAATGCATGATCAATTTCATCGGAAACGAATCGACGAATTCTCATTCGGCCCCCCCTTTCCCTGTCTATTTCCATCGTTTTATCCTCATCTCTTCGGTGGCAACGCCAAAAGTCGACATCGCTGGCCTGATTAATATTTTAATTTATTCGAGACGGAAATACGAACGAACGAATGCATCCTCCCACAATAACTGTTAATTATATGGTCGCATATTAATCTATCATTGGTTATCTCGCTTGACAGTTTACGAGCCCTCAATGTTGGTAACCGGGAACACATCAATGGCCTCGCTGAGCAAATACGACAAAAAAGCGAAACTGTTTTGGTGAGTTCAAAATTTTTTTATTTTGGGGCATATTTTCTCTATTTTTCGTTATATAATAAACAAATTGTTTTATTCATAGTTTAAAGTACACTAACGGCGAAAAGTTTCCGGACAAAACTTAAAAAAAGGTCTGGAACGTTTTTTTATGCCATTTCGCCGGAAATCAATGTAAACTAATTAAACAAACGGCATTTTAAAGGGGAAGAATTCGACTTCACTTCCTGTTGTTTGAAATTATTTTTGCAATTTGTTTTTAGATTTGGACTCTATTTTGAAAATAACTGTTTTTCGCCTTGTTTCCCCTCTTCAGGTGCACCCCTCTTTTAGAGGAAATTTTTTAAATACATTTTTACGATTGCATTCATAAAGCGGAACGTTTGAGCTTCAATTTCCTTTTTTTAAAAACTTTGAGCGATTTTTGTTTACAAAGTTATTCTGTTTTTTGTGAAAAAAGAGGAAATTTGAAAAATCGCGTATAACACGAAAACAAAGAGGGTTCATTAAAAACTTTAGGATAACAAAAAGTTGCGTCTGTTTTCGTTGAGTTCAGAGGAATTTTTTCAAATTTATTTTTGCAAAATTTTTTTCTCATCGTGAGGCTGGGAAAAAAATTTGGGAGAAAAATTTGAAAAAAAATTCCAGTATTTTAAAAATGGTAAAATAAAGTATTTTCCCATCTTGAAATTTTATGAATTACATAGTTCTCGAATTATGGTAATTGAATAATCTGAGCTCCGACCCAGAGAATGAAACAAAAAATTGAAAAAGTTCCTCTGACCTCAACGAAAACAGACCAACTTTTTGCTATCTAGAAGTTTTTCATGAATCCTCTCTGTTTTCGTGTTATACGGGATTTTTCAGATTTCCTGTTTTTTTCACAATAAACAATAACTTTGGAGCAAAAAATCGCTCAAAGTTTTTTAAAAAAGGAAATTGGAGCTCAAACTTTTCCCTTTATGAATACAATCGTAAAAATATATTTAAAAAATTCCTCCAGAAGATGGGTTATTTATAAAATTCAGTGGTGGTCACGACAACTCATGATAGATTCAGCTGAACTTGAAAAACCAAATTTTATCCGTCAGTAGATAAATATAGCTCGTGATTGAATCAAGAATTTAGGAAAAAAATTGAAATTTTATTTTTCGGCAGAGTTGTATGCAAAAGAGTACACTTTTTGGTACAATTTTGTACCAAACGTACAACGTTTGTAAAATTAGATGTAATTGGAAAAAAAATCTTCGTTCAATCACTAATAAATTCTATTTGGAAGTGTGCAAAATTTTAATAAAATTATTAATTATTCAGTATTATATATTTATTTATTATAATTATTTAATAGTTTTTAAGAAATCGTCTCCACCAATTCCAAAAATAGTGTTTTTAGAAAAAAGCGTATTTAGAATTTCCAAAGACTCTCTCCTAGGCTTTTACTTCAAATTACTTGAAACTTTGATAAAATATTTTAGACATATTTTACTATTAGATAAATAAAGAGAAAAAGTTAATTTTTTGAAATTTCGGAACCCTCGTAACACCTTAAATTAAACTCTTTCCAAAAAATGACTAGAATATTCTGAATTACAATGTTAAATCCACGTGGGCGAGGAATATATTTTTAATATATCGAAAGTATATCAGAAATACATTTTTACAGATATTTTATTTCCATTATTGCCATTATCTATTATTATTGCCATTATCTATTATTATTATTATTATTATTATTTAATTGTTATTATTAAATAATTTCCATTATTATTTCCATTTGAGTATTGATCGCTGATAAATCTGTCGAATAATTTTAGGAGGAGAGACGAATGGAGCAGGAAAGCTGTCGACGTCACTTTGACACATGGAGAAGAATGTGGGGAAAACCGGGTCACGGTGCTCCTCTCGATCATGCACATCAGAGAAATGATCTTCACGACATTCTTTATCGTAGCGCGGTCTATTGATAATCTATCAATGATATACTATAAAAAATATCCATCCTTTAAACGTGAAATTGATCATTTATATTGACGAAGATTCCAATTGAGAGAATCGCAAGATTTTAGATCAGAGACTCTACGATCCGCACGAATAACAATCCTTTTCATTTTTTTATATCATTGTTTGTATCAATTCGCGTTACAGCTGCCATAAGGGCGTATGCCAGCCAAAGGTAGGGCTGGAAAGCCATAAGGGCGTATCGAATTTTTTTTTTTCAGGAATCGACGTAATTATGACCGAAAAGTATAGAACCTATGGAAAAAAAAATTTCCCAATTTTTTTAAATTTTTTATACGCCCTTATGGCTTTCCGAGTGGGTCTCGAAAGCCATAAGGGCATATCGATTTTTTTTTTTCAGGAATCTACGTAATTATGACCGAAGAGTGTAGAACCGATGAAAAAAAAATTTCCCAATTTTTTTTTTTTTTTAATTTTATGGCTTTCCGAGTGGGTCTCGAAAGCCATAAGGGCGTATCGATTTTTTTTTCAGGAATCGACGTAATTATGACCGAAAAGTATAGAACCGATGAAAAAAAAACTTTCCCAATTTTTTTTTTCCTGAAAAAAAAATTCGATACGCCCTTATGGCTTTCGACACCAACTCGGAAAGCCATAAGGGCGTATAAAAAAAAAAAAAGTTGGGAAAATTTTTTTTTCATCGGTTCTATACGTTTCGGTCATAATTACGTTGACTTGAAATTTCGCTATTTTCAGGTTTTTGAAAATAGGCCCAAAATTGAGCAAAACAGTTTTTTTATCGAAATTAATGAAAATTTTGATTTTTTGAAAAAACTATTGATAGATTCGTGTTTAGGGGGCAAAAATACATCGATATGAGGCCCGAAAAACAAAAATAATTTTTTTTTTTTGCATTTTGGCCAAAATTCAATCGGTTCACTAAAATGGCTGCAATTTATTTTCTAGATAGAATTGCGGCTTGAGCATGAGCTCATTCTCTTCGTAATCGTTAACGCTTCAAAATCCCGTTTGGTTCATCCCATTACGATCATTTTTCGATTTTTGGCAGATTTTTAAAGTTCAACAATAGATTTTTGTAAATTTTTTAAGGTATACCCCTTTCCATTTTTTTCGGCGATTTTCAAACTGCTCTCATTTCTACAAAAAATTAGTTATCGGGATGATCTTAACGGCATTCTCTAAGTTTGGTCACAAGCTTTGCGTACGAAAAACAAATTTTGAAATCGGTTGAACCAAAGTGAAGTTATGAGCACTTGAAATTTCGCTATTTTCAGGTTTTTGAAAATAGGCCCAAAATTGAGCAAAACAGTTTTTTATCGAAATTCATGAAAATTTTGATTTTTTGAAAAAACTATTGATAGATTCGTGTTTAGGGGGCAAAAATACATCGATATGAGGCCCGAAAAACAAAAATATTTTCTAGATAGAATTGCGGCTTGAGCAAGAGCTTATTCTCTTCGTAATCGTTCACGCTTCAAAATCCCGTTTGGGAAATTGGGAAAATTTTTTTTTCATCGGTTCTATACTTTTCGGTCATAATTACGTCGATTCCTGAAAAAAAAAATTTCGATACGCCCTTATGGCTTTCGATGCCAACTCGGAAAGCCATAAGGGCGTATAAAAAAAAAAAAAAAATTGGGAAAATTTTTTTTTCATCGGTTCTATACTTTTCGGTCATAATTACGTCGATTCCTGAAAAAAAAAAATTCGATACGCCCTTATGGCTTTCGATGCCAACTCGGAAAGCCATAAGGGCGTATTAAAAAAAAAAAAAAAATTGGGAAAATTTTTTTTTCATCGGTTCTATACGTTTCGGTCATAATTACGTCGATTCCTGAAAAAAAAAATTTCGATACGCCCTTATGGCTCCCGGATGCCATAAGGGCGTAAAAGAGGTGATACGCCCTTATGGCAGCTGTAACGCGAATTGTCAATTTAAATTTTACTCCTTCTTCAAGATTTCAGTCATTCTCTTGTTGAAAAAAATATGCCTCAGAGAATACAATAACAATATTTGAAAATAATTTATTATTCTGAAAACTGATAATGCAAATTATATTTGTATTTCGCTGGTTTTTTAGATTACTAAAATATTGAAATTGTGCAGTATCTGTCGTGAAGAACGAACGATATTTTTCCGATGGAGAGGAGATTGAAGAAACGTCACCGCGAAAAAAGTCGATGAAAAATGACGGACCGGAAATCAGAGGCTAATAATTCTTGAGACCGAGAAAAATGACCGGAAATGGCAGTGAGAGTTGAAAATAAAGAGTTCACGGAATAATTCCGGAAATGCGAGAAATATTTGACTGAGAAACTTGGCAAAAAAAAAAACCCAAGTATTTTGTAAGGCATTTTTTTTGGGAATAGGGAAACTGTTCGTTGTAAGTTCATGTCCGTCTCTCATATTCTCGTTTGATACGGTATATTTTTGTTCGATTACAGTGACTGAGTTTGTCTCGGTTGAATAATCAATATTCTTTGACTTGTACCGGATATGGGAAAGTTTCTCGCGTCTACAGGAATAGCAATATTACGAAGGGGAAATGACGAATCAAATATGCAAAAGTAAAGTTGAAATGTGGAAAAGGGTATTATTTATTTATGCATAAACGTATCGGCAAATGAAAATGACGATATATTGCTTTTCTGATAACATATATCTATTAGGCTGTCCATTATTTACCAAGTTGGTTTTTTTTATAGCGCCCCCCAAATTTTTAGTTCATGATCTAACAAAAAATAGCAGACGAAAAAAAGTCCTTAATATTCACATTAAACCTTGCCCCAAAGACACATTCCAGCCCAAGTGTGTAAACCCGTGACTCTGACCCTCTCGGATTTATTTGATTTTTTTTCATATGATCGCATTGAGTCTAAAATACACCCTCATAATTTTTTCAGATTTTTCTAAACATCCCTTATTTCAAATTTAAAAAAAACGCCATTTTTTTTAAATCTAAAAAAATTCTGAAAAAACCCCGACCATTTATAAAAATTTTCAAGCTATCAGCCGTAGTGGGCAGATTTTTTTTCTGTGTTTTACGTGATGGATTAAAAAAAAAAATTTTTTTAAACGCCATTTTTTTAATATCTCAAAAAATTCTGAAAAAACCGTGATAATATCTAAAAATTTTCAAGCTATCACACGTAGTGAGCAGATTTTTTTTTCTGTGTTTTACAAGCTATTAACGTTCTCAAAATTCCAAAAAATTCTCAAATAGCTCACCTTGAGCAGATACTCAATTTGAGTACCAAAATAATTCAGTACCTGCTCAAGGTGAGCTATGTGAGAGTTTTTTGGAATTTTGAGAATGTTAATAGCTTGTAAAACACCGAAAAAAAATCTACGCACTACGGTCGATAGCTTGAAAATTTTAATATATTATCACGGTTTTTTCCGAATTTTTTTAGATTTTTAAAAAATGGCATTTGAAAAAAAATTTTTTTTTTTAATTGATCACGTAAAATACAGAAAAAAAATCTGCCCACTACGGGTGTTAGCTTGAAAATTTTTATATACTGTCACGGTTTTTTCAGAATTTTTTTAGATTTTTAAAAAATGGCGTCTTTTTTTCAAAAAAAAATTTTTTTTTCGAAATAAGGGATGTTTGGAAAAATCTGAAAAAATTATGAGGGTGTATTTTAGACTCAATGCGATCATATGAAAAAAAATAAAAAAAATCCGAGACGGTCAGGGTCACGGGTTTACACACTTGAGCTGGATTGACACATATATTTCCCGTTTAAATAACATGGGATTTTTCCACATTTTACATTTAATTTTTTTTCTCCGAAACAAGGGAATATATAATAATGAGAGATACATATTTTTCTAGGGAATTGAACGTTCTACAAAAAAGGTCTCTTATGATTTTTCGATAAACTCACCCCTTCAAAAGTTATTCAAGGTTAAAGTTGAATTTATAAGAAATTTTTCAGATTTTCCTGCTCCGACGGCAAAATTATTATTATCTAGATAAAAACTAATTGTTCATTTTTAAAAATATCGAATTCTGACTGTACTATAATAAAAATTATTGAGAAATAATTTCGAAGAATGGAAAATAATGTGGCTAAAATGTACATTTTAGTACATTTCGTAGGAATTTTGAATAGATCGGTGAGGAGTGAGAATTTGAAACGTTTTCGAAATTACGAGAGGTCGTTCAGAATTATATAAATGAGTAAAAACGTTATTATTTGCAAAAATTCTCTACAAACAAGCTCTCTTATCAGTTTACGATAATATTATTGATTGAAAAGTTATTCACGGTCAAACTCGTTACTTGTGTATAAATGTTAGGCACATTATTTTCCTTTCTTCGATATTATTTCTCAATCATTTTCATAGTAGTACAGTCAGAATCAGATATTTTTCAAAATGAACAATTAGTTTTTATCTAAATAATAATAATTTTGCCGTCAAAGCAAGAAAATGTGAAAAATGTCCAAGTTCAACTTTAACCTTGAATAACTTTTGAAGGAGTGAGTTTATCGAAAAATCATAAAAGACCTTTTTTGTAGAGCGTTCAATTGCCTGAAAAAATATGTATCTGTCATTGCTATATATTTACTTGTTTCGGAGAAAAAAAATTAAATGTAAAGCGTGGGAAAATCCCATGTTATTTAAACGGGAAATATATCGTCTTTGGGGCAAGGATTAATGTGAATATTGAGGGCTCTTTTTGGTCTGATATTTTTTGTTAGTTCGGGAACTAAAAATTTGTAGGGCGCTATAAAAAAAACCAACTTGGTAAATAACGGACAGCATAATATCTATATGCAGCTGTTAAGAGTGCATTTTTCTAATGTAAAAAGTTGAAATCTATGATTCTACTTCCTACACCAAACATTTGCCTTTATATATCCACATCTGTACGGATTTATATGAGATATGGATATGGCAAAAAAAGGCAATACGGAAATACGATATTACGCGTAGAATAAAATGAATATAGAGCTGTTCGGAGGGTTCTCGGGAATTTCAGGAATTCGAAAGTCGAGATCAGAGAGTTTAGAGCAAGATAGGAGAAAATCGATACGTCTATTTCGTCCTCATACATGTAAATACGTGTAATAAAGAAAGAGGAGGCAATATGGTCCGGGTAATTCTTTGAAAGCATCTTATTGCAAATAGCAGGTATCTTTCGTGGGAAAAAGTTTGGAGAAAATTGAAAAGGGTCGAGAAAAAGGTCAAGAAAAGATTCAACAGAGTGATCTCATTAAATTGATGATTTTTGCAACCCTTGTTTTTGCAAGACCATTTAAGCAATTCAGATATTTCTTCCAACGAATATTTTTATTATTTCTCAGTCAATAAGAAAACGGCTATTTGACAGGAAACAGATCAAAATTTTTGGTAATTTTTCACGAGGAAAATTAAAGTGAAAGATTTCCACAACCGTTCAAAAGTTTGGAAACACTCGCTCCGATTTCGCGCCGCACAAAAAGTTTCACTGCTCTTTTGAAAATGAAAATATTTCATTTCAACGAGCGGCGTTACAAAGGGAACATATTTAGATTTATTGCGCTTTTTCCAAAAAATTTTTTCGATTTTTTTTGAACACGGTACGCTTTTTGAAACATGGTCATTTTTCGGCTGTCTTTTTGGCGTTGAAATTTTAACGCACGACTCATGAAAATTTTTGTTTACCGTTGTTCATGAATCAAAACTTGTGGAGGGGAGTATAAGCTTCAATTTCGTTTTTTTAAAAGTTTCGTACGATTTTTTTTCGCAAAAATATTCAATTTTTTGCAAAAAACGACCATATTTATAAAATGTACCGTAACTCTAAAACTACTAGGTTTTTGTGAAATCACTGAGAGGGTAAAAAGTTGCATACAATTATGCTGGATTTAATGAAAATTTTTCAGATTTTTTATCAATTTTTTTTTTCGAGTTTTTTTCTTTTCAACGAGATTATTTTTTATCTCAACCAATCGGGCCTCTCTCCTCATCTACATGGCTTTCTCATCGGAAAACCCCATCTCCATGGCTTTTTTTATCAAAATCCATCTAGATAAGGTAAGAGACCTGATCGTTTAAGATAAAAAAATATCTCGTTAACAGAAAAATATTTGGAAAACAAAATTTAGAAAAAAAATTCTGAAAAAATTTCATTAAATCCACAATAATTGTCTGCAACTTTTTACTATCTTATTAATTTCACGAAAATCCAGTAGTTTTAGACTTACGATTCATTTGATAAATTCGATCGTTTTTTTGCGAAAATCTGAATATTTTTGCGAAAAAAAATCGTACAAAACTTTTTAACAAACGAAATTGAAGCTTATCCTTCCCCCCACAAGTTTTTCATGCGAAAAACATGTTAAAAAAATGTCCATGGGTCGAGAGCCCAAAATATCAACGCTGCAAAAAAGTCAAAAAACGACCATGTTTCAAAGAACGTACCGGGTTAAAAAGAATCGAATTTTTTTTTTTTAAAGCGAAATGAAGCTGAATATGTCCCTTTTGGAACGCCGCTTGTTGAATCAAAATATCTTCATTTTTAAAAGAGCAGTGAAACTTTTTGTGCGAAGCGGAATTAGTTATTAGTTAGAGTGAATGATATATTTGGGTAGAGTAATTTTTGGTAGAGTTACAAATGTGTTTTCTAATTGTTTTTATCTGTAAACTTCTCTCTTAGAATTTTTTTGTTTCCACCAGGATTTTGTTTTGAATATTTATCGGAGAAACAAGAAAGATTCGGTTCGATTTTATTATCCGAGAAGTGAATAATTTTATTGGATGATAGAATTTGAATTAAATATCCCCATAAATGTTTTTGAATAAACAAAAATGGAACGTTGTAACGAAACATTGCAAATTAAACTTGTGAATCGGTGGTACCGCTGCGCTAAAATCCAAAAAGCCATTTAATTCACGATGAATTATTCATTTTTTCGAGAAAATAAACAACGACAATCGTGCGGTTGATATAAATTAACGACAAAAAATTTCGTTTCCCCGCGCGAGGGTTTGGCTTGAGCTTGGATAATACAAACGAAAACCGCACAGAGGGTGAACCAAGCCAGCGTGTATCCTGCTGTAATAAATTAAATGTGTAATTCATGATATACATATAAAACATGATATAAATATGTGCATATGACTGATTCTCCCGAATATCAGCGAGAATTTGGACCACAAGGTCTCATTTTTTTTCCTCGCAGTGCTGAGATACGTTTTCATAATTGGGAATCATCATCGGCCATGTTTTTGTGGTTTTTCTGTATTTTTCGGTGATTTATTTTTTGAAGATTTTTCTCACCAACAGTTTCCCAGAAAATAATTTTCAATTCAGCCATTTTTTTGTCCCTTGGTAGATTAAAAAAAAGCCCTTAAAAAATGTTTCAAATATTTTAACTATTCTTGTGTCTTCAGGAATTTTAACAGGAATTAACTTTGTTTAATTCTAAAAGTAAAGGTTTTTTTTTCTACAATATTTTGTTTATCTCTCATTTTTTGACAAATTTTTTAACAATAGAGCCAAAAATCAATTGTGAGGCTTAGCTGAACGTTTTGGTTTGGAAGCCTTTCTAAAAGAAGTAACTAATTCTGTTTTAGCCTGTGACGAAGTACCCGCAAATTATAAAAATAGTTAAGAGATCATTGGTTACAAGTTTATATTTTTATTGCAAAGAATCTGTCATATTTACACATACAGAGACAGCAGAAACACATTTTTATCGACTAAAAGCAAACAAAATAGCACAAGTTGCGCCATTCGATAGTGCAAAGTTATGTAGGTCACGCTATTTAATTTTTTTTAAATAGGGGATGTACTAGGACTTTTTAATAGGGGTAGTTTGAGAGAATTCATTTTTTTCCTCATCGAAATTTTGGCTCGTTTCTCCTAAAAAAGAAATCTCACTATTGTCGCGTAAATCCAAAATTTTGAAAAAACAGCATTTTTGAGATTTCCAAGATTCAGATGTCAGAAAACGTTTCGACGAAATAAAAAGTCAGCGTCAATGCTGAAACCTGTCCGATTAATGTAAAGCAAATTATCAGTGACCAAATTTTCATTATTCATATAATTTCATTATTAAATTTTCATTATTCAAATTTTTATTA
The DNA here is from genome assembly GCA_946863875.1 of Alloplasta piceator. Lineage (NCBI taxonomy): Eukaryota > Metazoa > Arthropoda > Insecta > Hymenoptera > Ichneumonidae > Alloplasta > Alloplasta piceator. The sequence goes on from OX333073.1 coordinate 54,297,606, forward strand.
TTCATATTGTTTGTCAAAAAACCATAAACATTGTAGAAATTCGTCTCACAGTGGAAAAACAAAGACTATAGAAATTTCAACATTGATCCTTGGATAAAAATAGCAAACGGTTCAAAATTAACAAAATTTGTTTTTCTCCACAAAAAATATACAGACGGAACGATTTCTTGATAAACAAATTCTGTAATTTTCAAAAATGCTGCTTTTTCCAAATTTCAATATTAACGAGGCAATAAAAAATAATAGATACCTTACTCTGTGTGAAATCTATTATTTAGGAAAAAGAAGAAATCTATTATTAATGAAAAATCTCAATGAAATATGCAATATAAAAATAACACGATTTTTTTTTTGTATCACCTTGATATAAATAACTGTATATAGTTGTTTTGAAGTCGTCCTTTGTATCTCTGGCTCCGTAAATCCGTTATCATTACATATACATATATATTTTATATATGGGGCGTTCCATCCCAAATCGGACGGTTTGAAAAACTTTTTTTTTTAATGTCCTCAAATTTTTTATGTTTTTAGTACCCATCAAAAGACCCTTCCTGTTAAATTTTGAGATTTATTTTTTTATTTTTGATTATTAATTTCAAGAATCTGTTAAAAATAAAAAAAAGTGTCAAAATAAATTCTAAATAATGAAAACAAGATTACACACTGTATACAGTAACAAAAATTGATATTCATAATGATCCATAGAAATTTTTTTTTTTTTTAATTCTCAAATATTGAAAAAAAAGTAATTATGGAGGGCCCGCGACCGGATTAGTCTTAAAAGCTGTTGGATAGATAGAAGTTTGAAATAAAAAAAGTTTAAAAAAATCAAAATATGCACTCACTTTTAAAAACACGATTCAGAGTTTAAAACTCAAAAAACTCATTCAAAAACACGTCGAATATTTTTTTTATATTTTTTTCTGTAAAGGCCATAAAAAAAAACATTTTGGAAAAAAAAACATTTAATTTGGACCATTATTGAATAAGTTATGGACAAAAAACCAAAAAAGGGCGGTTAAAAAAAAAATTTAATATCTTTTGAACGGGTATTTAAAAAATCTCACAATTTAACATAAAGGGTCTTTTGATGGGTACTAAAAAATATTAAAAAATTGAGGAAATACAAAAAAAAAGTTTTTTACACTGTCCGATTTGGGATGGAACGCCCCATATATTTTATTATATATATAATATATGTATTATATGTATATATATTATATATAAATGTATCTCTGGTTTGTTCGGGCGCGTTGAAAAATACAGCGCCACCAGACGGGCTTTTCCGCGGGCGCGCCACGAGTGAGGATCCCCCTGAAACCGCACACAGTGGCTCCATTGTCCGACCATTGTATATCCCGTTACCACTGTCGGCCGCGCGTCCACCCCCGAATGCGTTTGTATAACGCGCGAGGAGGTCGCGGTGCAGGACGGTAGAAAAGGGTGATTCATTTTCCGCGAAAATATCAGTTCCTGTACAACGCTGAATTTCAAGCTTCCTTTTCCCTCCACCATTTCCATTCCTTCCATCCTCTTCCCCCTTGGACCCAGACACACTGAAAAGCTACCCTCTACCATGCACCCCTTTTTGGTCTTTCGCTCAGGGTAGCGCTTTGTTATATGCTGTAAACAGTGTAAACGTTTCGCGTCTAGGAAAATGCTACACTCAGCGATATAAAATTGAGACAGTGTCCTGCTTTAGAAAGTCCGAAAAATGTTTTTTTTCACTGCTTAAATCGATAAATAAACTATCCACGAATATATTTACAAAGTTACAGATGCAAATTCCAAGTATTCTCGAAATTACAAAGCTCAATGCAGAGGAGCGTCAAGCAGGTGCGTTAGTGCTCCTCCCCACCAAGTTAGGTTAGTATCCTGCTTTGAAAGATCTGAAAAATCTTTTTTTTACTGCTTAAATCGATGGCTTAACTATTCAAGAATATATGTACAAAGTTACAGATGCAGATTATAAGTATTTCCAAAGTTACAAAGCTGAAAGCAGAGGAGTGTCGAGCAGATGTGTTAGTGCTCCACTCATCCGAGTTAGGTTAGTGCCCTACTTTGGAAGATCTGAATTTTTTTCCATTGCTTACATCGAAAAACTATCCAGGAATATATTTACAAAGTTACAGATGCAAATTCTAAGCATTTTCGGAATTACAACGCTCAAAGCAGATGAGCGTCGAGGAGGTGCGTTAGTGCTCCACCCCTCCGAGTTAGGTTAGTGTCCTGCTTTGGAAGATCTGAAAAATCTTTTTTTTACTGCTTAAGACGATAGCTAAACTATTCAAGAATATATGTACAAAGTTACAGATGCAGATTCTAAATATTTCTAAAGTTACAAAGTTGAAAGCAGAGGAGTGTCGAGTAGGTGCGTTAGTGCTCCACTCCTCCGAGTTAGGTTAGTGCCCTACTTTGGAAGATCTGAATTTTTTTTCCATTGCTTACATCGATAAACTATCCACGAATATATTTACAAAGTTACAGATGCAAATTGTACGTATTCTTGAAATTACAAAGCTCAAAGCAGAGGAGTGTCGAACAGGTGCGTTAGTGCTCCACCCTACCGAGTTAGGTTAGTCTCCTGCTTTGGAAGATCTGAAAAATATTTTTTTATTAATGCTTAAATCGATAGATAAACTATTCAAGAATATATGTACAAAGTTGCAGATGCAGATTGTAAGTATTTTCTAAGTTACACAGCTGTAAGCAGAGGGGTGTCGAGTAGGTGCGTTAGTGCTCCACTCCTCTGAGTTAGGTTAGTGCCCTACTTTGGAAGATCTGAATTTTTTTTACCATTGCTTACATCGATAGATAAACTATCCACGAATATATTTACAAAGTTAAAGATGCAAATTTTAAGTATTTTCGAATTTACAAAGCTTAAAGCAGAGGAGCGTCGAGCTAGTGCGTTAGTGCTCCACCCCTCTGAGTTAAGGCAGTGTCCTGCTTCAGAAGATTTAAAAAACCTTTTTTCTCATTAATTATATCGATGGATAAGCTATCCAAGAATATATGTACAAAGTTACAGAAGCGAACTCTAAGTATTTTTGAAGTTACAACGCTGAAAGCTGCGAAGCGTCGGGCAGGTATGTAAGTGCTCCACTCCTTCATCTGTTAAGTCGAATTTCATACTTAAAAAAGTTCAAGGGTCTTTCAAAAGAATACTAGAGTTCGCAGTAGTATCTTGTTGAGCCACAATAGGGTTTATTGAAGTATAAGGCTGTATAGTACATCTCCGTGTACTTGTTTCTACTTTGCAGCTTGTAGCATCAGCGATTAGTTTTGCTCCGACTCTTGGCGCGTACGCAAACTTTGAAGTGCATTTTCTCCAGTTTTCATTTTCACGAATTTTTTAAATTGGGAGGCGTGATAGCAAAAAAATAAAAAACCTATTGAATCGAATCAAAGTACTTCCTCTTCGTTACTAAATTCTCTTCTAAGTGTACTAAAAAAGTCAGTCAAAAAAGTTTTTTTAAATAACTTCTATAGCACGTTAAAGCATTTTTTTAAACTTTTTGTTCAAACTTGAAAACCGTTATAATTTCACGATTATTCCGGCTTTAACTTAATTTACTCGTTTTTTTTCCTTCTAAAAACATTTTCGAAAATAAACGCTTCTTTGGGCCTCATAAGGCAGGATACTTTAGCAGATAAAAAAGAAGGTAGAAAAGGTCGAATAATAACAGATGAAAGGTAAAGAAAGAAAGTTATTATGGATTAAAAAAGCGAGATTTCGAAAATACAACCAATTTGAGTTTCACCTAAATTTATATTTTGTTACAAAAAATATATATAAATATTTAATTTTTACAATTAGCGATGGAAATCAAGGCTTTCAATCGCTCTGAGCGGTCTCTGAATACAGTTAAAAAAAAAAACATTTTTTTGCTATGTTTATCTAAGATCAATTTCAAGTACAAAAACAAAAATATAAATTATCCTGCTAAATCCTGATATTAATATATGAATAAATATATCACCAAGCTATTCCACGTACACTGTCATCAAAGTAGGTCGTTCGGTCAGCTTTAAACGTGCTTTGACATTTTTCCTTCTCCCTCTCGCGCCCTCTCGCTCTCTCTCTCTCTTTTGTCCATTGTATCACATATTTTTTGCATTCGAGTTTTTCTCCATCTCCCGCGCATGATCAACGAAATATTCGCGCTTCTGCACGGCAAATACATCCATCAACCGTATTAAAGTTCATAGGCCGTTTCGGCTGCCGATGATAATAAAAAAAAAAAGGAAAGCCCCAGTGACTCGCCGCGGGAAAAATTGAGGAACTGAGGAAACCGCGCGAATGGAACTGGAACTCGACCTTTTTATAGGCGCAAGGCCGAAACGAGAGCTGCGAAAAAGGGCAGATATTGTACTTTTTCAGAGGCGGGCTCGGAATTCAGCTCTCATTCCCTTCTCGCTGGTATCGCGTGTCTCATAATTGGAGTAGTTTCGAGGCTGCGTTAAAAAAAAAAGAAATAAAATATCCCAACGTTTCGAGGACACAGCGTGATGACCGAGATCCATTTACGACTCACACAAACACACACACACACACTTGTGGGGGAATTTTTGTGGGCTGGCAAAAAGGTGCAACCACCTCCAATTCAGAACGTGGAACGATGTGGGTCGCATCTTTTGAATGGCCTCCATGTCCAGAGTTACGTTCTCCATGGATACATCCAGAGAAATTACTTATTTGGTTTAAATAAATTTATTTGGAATAAATAAAATTTCATCAAAATATGAACTCAATCTAGATATTAGGTCCATATTCGAATCGGGAAAACTAATTTGAATCAAATAATTCTTTTTTGTGGATATTCGGCTCATAGATGTCCTGATGTCAAAAATATATTTGGATATATTTAGCATATACCGGGAATATATCGTCGTATATCCGGTGGCGATTGGTTCTATATCTTGCATATATCGCGGATGTTTTCTTGATAGATATATCGAAATAGATATATCTGGGATATATTGTGAATATATCAAAATAGCTGATGTATATTGTGGCAATAAATTCTATATAGTATACCTATAGAAAATATTTCGATATGGATGGTAGATATGTATCGGCGAAAAATATATTTAGAATATATCCAAAGTATACTGAGAATATATTAAAGTTTTCTAATATTCAATATATGGATTATATTTTTTAATATTTTTTATTCTCATGAGGCAGCCTTATACTAAGCCCTACTAAGATATTGCGAAATTTTTTTTTTCAATCAAATTTATTTGAATTAATTTTATTAACTTGATTTGATTATTTATTGAATTATTTTGATTTGGTTATTGATTTATTAGATTAATTTTAATAGTTTCCAGATCTGGCGTTGCCAAAAATAGTAAATAACGTTTAGCAGATAAAAGAATCAAGAATCCAAGAGATTAAAGAACAAAATGTTGCTTTAAATCACTCGGAATAATCCATAAACAGTGATGAAGTCAGGCTCGTTTAAGATGATTTAAATTTATTATTATTATTACTTGAATTAATTCATTATCAATTATAATATATTTTTTATTTATTCAATAAAATTGAGAATCAATAATTATTATTAATATTTTTCAACTCTGGCGTTGCAGAAAATAGTAAGTAAAATTCAGCTGAGAAAATAATTAAAAAGTGAATCCAAAAAATGGAAGACCAAACGTTGATTTGAATCACTTGGAATGAACCATAAACAGTGATGGAGTTATTTTGCTTTTGCTCGCAGGCAAAAGGCCTCAGAACTCATCGATTCTCGTTTAACATCGTTTAGGGTTAACCTATTCTGTTCCTAGATATCTTGTACTTCGATATTTACATATAATGTGTACATATTTGTACATATCGTATATATTTGTACAACTGTATGCTTGGGCTTGAGAGTTTAGGAATTGGGGTAGTTTCTTCTGTTGCTGCACAACGAGTCAGAGTATTGCCGAGAGAGAAAGATACGAATGGTGGAGGTGAAAGCGTAGGAAAGTGTATTATGTATATATATTAGGGTGCTTCGTTTCGGGGCACTTGAAATAATGATAGCGCTGAAACGGTTGAATTTACGGACATGGCTCAATGAACTTTATTGTAGAGTATCATATTTCCTATAAGAACCCACTTGGAAAATATCGCGATATCGAAATTCGCGGAATGGTAACACTAATAATGAGAAATTTTTTTTTCCAATGTTAATCAAATGGGAAAACTTCAATTTTGATTCGCGACCTCTAAATATTTTTTGACAACATCCCCCTTTCACGAAAGTTCGTTTTTGGGTACCAACTAAAGGTTTTCGGGCACGATGGGTAAGAAAAAAATTGCCCTGAAACGAGTCACCCTAATATATATATATATAATAATATATTATGAATATTGTACGAGAGAACGACGATAGAAGCGCCCATGGAACGAGCCACTGCGGTAACTTTACAAAATGGAAAGCTATCTCCAGCAGCCTGGACAGTTCATTACCGACTTTGCGTGGTATACTAACTGTTGGAACTGTGCAGTCTATACATATATGTTAAACTAGCATACAGAAACTTAATCAGCGCACGTATATACATATATTTATATGTACATGTGTATATTAAATGGATGCAGATACCGAGTTGAAGAGACGATAGGCGACCATCCTTGATAAATTGTCTGCTGATATACATCGAATAATGTATGTTAAAAGTTGTTTGCATGTAGTACATTCGTACATGATAGAGGAGAGTGGAGGATAATATTTGTTCGGTCAATAAAAATCAGTGATAATGCAGAAGCGCGTTGTATTCGTGTCTGTACTTGTGGTTTTTTAATTTTTAATCAATGATAAATCGATCATTTAATGAAAAAAATATTGTGATAATGCAGGCCGAAAGATAGAAGAGAAAAATAAATTAAGGGGTTACCCCCCGAAAAATTGCCGAATTTTGATTTTTTCCTGGGAAACGTGATTTGGATCTTTTATTTTTTAATTTCATGTAACCCCTTAAAGGTGAAAATGATAAAATTTGTGAGCAATTTAACGAAAAACCATATGCTCAAACTTTCGAACGTTCAGTTGAACGCAAAATCGATAAATGTGTTTATTTAAATAAAAATAGCAATAATTGGTAAACAATAATTTAAAAAATTGATAGATATTTCAAGAATTATTTCCGAAATGTTAACGAAGTTTCAAAATTATTCTTTAGAAAAAATAAGATGTAAAATTACGAAAGCTAGAGCATCCAGCGACATTTTAAGTGAAACGAAGAACGTTTAGTCAGCCCCACATTTAATCCTACACAAGTTTTAGTGCACAAAACGTAAAAAAGAACTACGATCGTCAAATATGATCTTGTGAGATTTTAATAAATAAATTGACGAAATTGCAGCCGTTGGAAAAATATTAAGGCATTTTCATTTTCTTAGATATCGGACTATCATTCCGAGATCTTGAGACAAGGGAAGTCTGACTATTCCTCACTATTTCTACTTGCCAGTGGAATATCTCGTAGAAACCGTCTCGAGTGTGAAATTAGAACGACAAAAAAGATATGACATGTCTCTACATAAAGTTTCGGGACGAAAAATCGATAAATATATTTATTTAACGAAAAATAGCAATAATTGGTGAACAATACTTTCAAAAATTGAAAGATATTTCAAGAATTATTTCCGAAATGTTAACAAAGTTTCAAAATTGTTCTTTAGAAAAAATAATATGTAAAATTACGAAAGTTAGAGCACTCAGACATTTTAAGTGAAACGAAGAACGTTTAGTCAGCCCCACATTTAATCATACACAAGTTTTAGTGAACAAAACGTAAAAAAGAACTACGATCGTCAAATATGGTCTTGTGAGATTTCAATAAATAAATTGACGAAATTGCAGTCGTTGGAAAAATATTAAGGCATTTTCGTTTGTTTAGATATCGGACTATCATTCCGAGATCTTGAGACAAGGGAAGTCTGACTATTCGTCACTATTTTTACTTGCCAGTGGAATATCTCGTAGAAACCGTCTCGAGTGTGAAATGAAAACGACAAAAAAGATATGACATGTCTCTACATAAAGTTTCGGGACGAAAAATCGATAAATATATTTATTTAACGAAAAATAGCAATAATTGGTGAACAATACTTTCAAAAATTGAAAGATATTTCAAGAATTATTTCCGAAATGTTAACAAAGTTTCAAAATTGTTCTTTAGAAAAAATAATATGTAAAATTACGAAAGTTAGAGCACTCAGACATTTTAAGTGAAACGAAGAACGTTTAGTCAGCCCCACATTTAATCATACACAAGTTTTAGTGAACAAAACGTAAAAAAGAACTACGATCGTCAAATATGGTCTTGTGAGATTTCAATAAATAAATTGACGAAATTGCAGTCGTTGGAAAAATATTAAGGCATTTTCGTTTGTTTAGATATCGGACTATCATTCCGAGATCTTGAGACAAGGGAAGTCTGACTATTCGTCACTATTTTTACTTGCCAGTGGAATATCTCGTAGAAACCGTCTCGAGTGTGAAATGAAAACGACAAAAAAGATATGACATGTCTCTACATAAAGTTTCGGGACGAAAAATCGATAAATATATTTATTTAACGAAAAATAGCAATAATTGGTGAACAATACTTTCAAAAATTGAAAGATATTTCAAGAATTATTTCCGAAATGTTAACAAAGTTTCAAAATTGTTCTTTAGAAAAAATAATATGTAAAATTACGAAAGTTAGAGCACTCAGACATTTTAAGTGAAACGAAGAACGTTTAGTCAGCCCTACATTTAATCATACACAAGTTTTAGTGAACAAAACGTAAAAAAGAACTACGATCGTCAAATATGATCTTGTGAGATTTCAATAAATAAATTGACGAAATTGCAGTCGTTGGAAAAATATTAAGGCATTTTCGTTGGTTTAGATATCGGACTGTCATTCCGAGATCTTGAGACAAGGGAAGTCTGACTATTCGTCACTATTTTTACTTGCCAGAGGAATATCTCGTAGAAACCGTCTCGAGCGTGAAATTAAAACGACAAAAAAGATTTGACACGTCTCTACGTGAAGTTACGAGACAGTAAACTCCAAAGTGAGTCTTGCCGATCACCTTTCCAGATAAACTTGTCAGTCTTGTAATTTATAATTTTACATACACTCAAGTATATCCCAGGAGGAAGCGAGCCTGTGGCGATGGAAATTTCTACAATTTCAGTCTTAACAGGATAACTTGTAATATAAATAATGTAAATATACTGTGCAATATCGAAGTCAAATATACGATTTTATCCAACAGGTAATATGTATAATGTATGTGTTTCGTGGCAAAAGTAAAGTAAAGTTTGACGAGAGAAAACGAGAAAGTCAGAAAGGCGAGATGATTGCGGATTTCTCATACTGTTTTCCATTCCGCGGGCTTTCCCTGAATCTTCAGAAGGTTTCAACTGAATTTACGCAAACTTCCTCTCTGTCTCTTTTTTCATACGATACGCCAAAGACTTATGTATAAGGAATTCCATGTTAAATTGACGGGTCCATCGAGAATTGCATTTTTACAAATTTCTTGCCCTTTTACAAGCCTCGAGGGCGTGCAATTGTAAATGTTATTTTCTGCTTCCTCTTGGAGGAAGTTTTTCTATCATATGAAGTAAAAGACTGGTGTTCAAAATTTTTTTAAAAATTTTACTCAAAACCCGCGCATCTATTTTTTTTATTTTCTCGAGGAAATTCAAGAGATTGATGCGCGATTTGAGAAGCAATTAATTAAATTTATGAATTTTTTTTTTCTTCAGCTGGAATATCCTGAAAATCCATGAAGTTACATGGAATATTTCGCACGTTACGTCTACTTTGTGACAGAAAAACGTTACTCCTGCACGAGTACGCCCACGAAATCCCTTTTCCCTCGGGAAACGCATGACGACGAGACGGATTCGAATTTTCCGAGTCAAGGAATTCCCATTTACACTTCTATATATCCGTTTGCAGCTCGAACGCCTTCACACCCTGACCTATCCCTTTATTCACCTCGCGCGAGCGAGATTTTACATACCTTGGCTTTGCAATTGATAGTTCACGAGTATCGAAATATGAAAAGTAAAATTTTGACAGCTGACTGTAATATTGATGTTTTTCAAAACGTCGAAAGGCTGACGTTAAAAAAAATCTATCAATTCGTTGGAAGTAGTAAAAAAAGGTTTAGCTAAAATTTGGTGAGTAATTTTGACTTTGGAAAGACTTTAAAAAGTAACGTTTTTTTGGCATTATTATTATTCGGGGCTATTAATTTCGATACTGTCAACATTGATGGTTGATATCAGATTTTGATACCATGATTTATATTCGTGATTTCTCATCATATTTATAAAACGGAAATGAATGACATAAGTCGTGATCTTTCCGACATAAGCATAGATTTTTTTAAAAATAGAAATATAAAATGCCAAATAATCTGTAATTATGAAATATTTGTATTCAAACATTTATTAATTTCATAATGAAAAAATTAAGTTTAATTACGGTGAAAATTAATTTTATCTAAATACTATTTATAATACTAATTGTAATATTACAAAAAACAGAATCATAAAGACAGATAGATGAGATATTGAACCGAAATTAGTCGCTGCCAGATAATAAGAATATCAAATTATCTTTCAGGGTAATTATTGGCAAGTTATTGAACTCAATTCCTACGAATAACCGAGTTTAATAATTTACCGCGTGATTTTCCGATATCGCGGAAAATTCTAGAAACGTCGACTATTCTAACGGATTCTTATGAATAATCAAGTCACTCAAGAGATTGTCAAGAATGAGAGAATCGATGCTTTGATGCAGTGAAATTTTAAATTTGTTCAATCACTCAAATAATTCAGAATCCGTAACAAAATTGAAAAGTCTCGCGAATTAAAAATTTGCTCACGACTTCCCCATTTTTTTTTACATTGGTCAATGTTTATAACGATGGGAATAAATAAAGAAGGTACGTGTTGATTTCTAATTTAAAGTCTGTTCATTATTTTTCATAAATTCTCAAATTTTAGGTTTTCCGAACGGTTCAACTGCTTCTTTCTAAATTTGAGCTTGATAACTCCAAAATTGTTCGTTAAAAAGAATGAGTAAAAAATTCCGCTAATTTGACAATTGTTGTGTAACTAATTTCTCCTTCATCCCGCAAATGTTTCTCTAGGTACGACTATTTTGTCAATAAATATAAAAACAAACAGTAATAAATAACAAATGAATAATTAAATAAATAAATAACAATCAATAAATATCGTTCGACATTGAAAAGTGTTTTCTCGATCGGCGCAATAATCGCAGGTATGGCTGTCATTCCAATTTTCGTCAGGCTCTTTTATTTTTTATTGCCATTTTTTTTTCTGCGAAAATAAACGCGATACCTCGGCACACACACATATCGATGTATCGAAAGTAGAAACGCCGGAGGAGGAACGAGGAGTTTTATCGCGTCATGATATTCCATCCCCGGGCGACAGAAGGTGGTGAACGATTTTAACCCTCGAGCAAAATGTGAGCTATGCCTCGGTGCGTTTACCCTCGCGAGGAGATGAAATTTATGACTCATGAAAAAAAATTCTCCCCCCTTTATTCGCAGTTATCTTCACGGAGAATTTCTACTTTCGGTTCTCGATGCATATATCAGAAATGAATAAGAAATAAGTCTTGGAATAAGTCATCTCGTAAATTGACAGGATGAAGAATAAGAGGAGAAAGAGGAGAGCAATGGCGAGAAGGAAGAGAGTGACGCACATTGCAGGGTCACTGATTCGTGACATCGTTGCAAAGCTTAATTTACGACGGATCCTTCACGACGTTTCGTCTTGAAGTGGTACATTGTTACATGAACATCGTGGAGAATCTTCGGTGATGGCTGTTTGCCAGAACTTTGGGGATTTAGGCAGCAGAGAGATGAGAGAGAGAGAGGAGCAATGCCTGGAGCCCTCTTGAGGCACTTTTGCGTATCGCAAGAGTTGGCGCTTGAATTCTCCATTTCTCATATCTCTCTCGTTACGTCGTTACTATTATTAACTCACCCTCCATGTTTCACCCAATATTCTCTCAACCGTAAAGTACGACGTTTTGACGATACTTTCATCCGCTTTTTTTTCTTCCCTCCATTTTATCGTTGCCTCCTCCATCCACCGTATTCACAATGTTACTCGGGATTAATGGACAGATAGCTGCGAAACCAGATATCTTCGCGACGATAAAGATCCTTGGAGGAGTAAAAAATTTCATAAGCCTCTGCCACGATTCACCGTTCACTGAGTTCATTGTATTTTCATCGCTTGTTTTATTTCGCAAAGATCAGAATTCGCCTTTTTGAGGCGAGTGGAACGCCGAAGGCATTTTCTTGAAGTCACGCGCATTCCCAATCCCAATTCTTATAATGCATAGGGGAGGCGCCGCTCTGAGCTCCGCCTAGCGGCCACCGATTGTACCCTTCCCATGAGCCTTCGCGAAGAGCCGCGAGTTTCCGCCATTATTCAAACTACGTTCGTGAATTCAAGTATGTAATTTTTATTTTAACTCGACGAGGAGATGCTCGTTTTGTGCTTTACAATGTATTTGACAAATTCACGGATGTTCTCGGTTGTTTTAGATCCTCAATCAAAATAAAGGTTTAGTTAACGTAGTAACTTTATTTATTTTTTCATAAAAAAAGATATCGAATACGAAAAACTTGAATATTATCAGGAATGTTTCCCAGTCAATTCGTGGAGTACCTGTTAGGAAAAATTGAGTTATTCCTCGTGTAGATTGAAGTGAAACCACAAAATTGATTTCACAAAAATACTCGAAAATTTAAGAGCCGATTTTTAATGTTTTTTTCGAATATCTGTAATTGCAGTTGCTGAGTCTGGATCTAGCCAATTAAAAAAATTGATAATTACTATTTTTTAAATCTGCTGAAATAGAAAAAGTGCCTTAAAAATGAAAGAATCCCAATTCATCGCTATTTTGTAAATAATCAAAGAAAAAGAAAATAGCTACGCATGATAACAGCTACAATCCTAGAGATATTGATGTGTTTTTTAAATACAATAGAAAGGAAGTTTTTTTCATCGGTAACATAATTCTTACATCTCTGCTAGCTTTCAAGATTTTTCAATGAAAATTGCTACTAAATAAGTTGAATATGAGGCATTCTCTGCCATTTCGACCTGGGTCTGACCCTTGACCTCTCGGATTGGGCCTGGAATTTTTTATTTAATTGTTTTGACGTTACAAAGCACTCGGTTTAGATTTTTTAGACTCGATATGAATTTTCGACAATTTCTTGACACGATTTTATTGATGGACACTTTTTAAAAATCTGAAAAAATTCTGAAAAATCGTGTGTCAGATATCAACATTTTTAAACTTAGGGCCGGAGTGGGAAGATTTTTCTTTCTTACTATTTTTAAACTTTCCGAAAAAAAAACGTTAAAAAAATTAGAAGCGGAAGTCATTTTACTATGAATGGTTGATAAAACATTTGAATATGTCATATCGGATTTTAAAAAAATAATACAGATTTTTCGGAACCATTTATTAGCAAAATAAAGAAAAAAAACTCTTGCGAAAAATATGAAACTTTTTTATATACTCAATAAAATAACAATAATTCAATCTTCAATAATGAGCTATATCTGAGCAAAAAATTGCCAAACAGTGACAATTTTTTCACCCCTCTCACAGTTGCTTCCTCCCTTGGTCCATCCCCCTCCACCCTCGCTTCCTCTTTAGGACTACACCAAATAATTCGTCACCATCGTTGACTGTCAGTTTCTCGTGCTTTTTTCATCTTACAGTTATGATACCGCAATACATCACGTTTCACAATTTTGTAAATCTATATATTGTTATTTTTTACCATATATAGTATATATGTACCTGTCTCGTTTCGTCGTATAAAAATCTTCTTTCAGCGATGAAAAAGATTGAACCTCGGGTATATGCTCCTATATCCAAGGTGAACGAGATTTTCTCTTTTCGCAACTCTCCCTCTCTCTCTCTCTCTCTCTCTCTCTCTCTCTCTCTTGCCCCTGCCTGTTGTACCGGCACGTGTCTCGTATTTTAGCTGACTGTGGCAGGAAACTCAGTACACGCCTTCCAGCCGACGTTTTGCCGGTATGGTATACAGAGGGTTATAACCAGTAGCCACAGTAGTGCTATGACTATCTGCCCAAGAGAGAGAGAGAGAGAGAGAGAGAAAAAGACAACACGATAAGAAACTTGCGCTGCTAAGGGAGCACATTGCAGCCCCGTCAACCCTCTTCTATAGCGGCAATTTCGTAATTCTCCCTTCGCCTCTCTTTCCTTCTTACTCTTTCTTACTCTTTTATTTTTGTTTCCGAGACCACGTTTCGGCAACGTTCATTTTCTTCTCATTTTCTTTCCTCTCTCCCTCTCTCTCTCTCTGTCTCTCTCTCTCTCTCTCTCTCTCTATTACTCTTTCCTCTGTTTCTGTCTTGTGGTGCCGGTTTTTCTTACCTTTGTCGATTTCATTCTCGTTTTATTGGAAAGACACACACACACACACATACTCTGTGGGAATCCCCATCTTTTTGCAATTATATTTTCACGTACCAAGCCACAATTCCGCCTGATTACGATTTATTTCTTTGCCTCCTGAACATGATATACAATAAACAATTTTTTTGTTCGCTTTTCTTCATCGATTCGATATCAATCCTTCTTTTGCGATGGTTCATTGATTCTTTGCGAGAGACTATACTTACGATGCTTTTTAATAGTGACGAATAGTCAGACTTCACTTGTCTCTAAATCCCGGAACGATAGTGCGATATCTAGACAAACGAAAATGCCTCAATATTTTTCAAATGGCTGCAATTTTGTCAATTTATTTATTCAAATCTCACTAGATCTTATTTGAGGATCGTAGTTTTTTTTACGCTTTGTTCACCAAGACTTGTGTGAGATTAAATGTGGGGCTGACTAAACGTTCTTCGTTTCACTTAAAATGTCTTTGGGTGCTCTAACTTACGTAATTTTACATCTTATTTTTTTTAAAGAACAATTCTGAAACTTTGTTAACATTTCGGAAATAATTCTTGAAATATATTTTAATTTTTGAAATTATTGTTTACCAATTATTGTTCTTTTTCGTTAAATAGATACATTTATCGGTTTTTCTGTCAACTGAACGTTTAAAACTTCAAGCACGTGGTTTTTCGTTGAATTTCTTATAAATGTTATCATTTCTATCTTCAAGGGGTCACACGGGTTTTAAAAATGAAAAATATCATTTAAAAAAAATTTTAAACGCCGAAAAAATACCTAAATCACGTTTCCCAGAAAAAAATTATAATTTAGCTATTTTTTAAGGCAATCGAAGCTATCGCGGATGTCTTCACGGTTTGATAAGCGTGATTAGAGTAGTTTCTGATAATAGAAGACGGATTCTTTTACTTGATAAGTGTCGTGATTATGGAAAAAAAATTAAAATAACTTTTTAATTTCGCAATGATTTCTCTCTCTCTCTCTCTCTCTCTCTCTCTCTCTCTCTCTCTCTCTCTCTCTCTCTCTCTTTGTATCTACACGCTTGGCCGATTTATTCGATTCAATAATCACAGCGGGATACTCGATATTCGGCGCTTTTACGATTCTCATCTGCACCGATGGTGATTGCATACTCTGTATTTATCGATGTGTTAAAAAAGTATTGTGAAATATGAAATGAAATTTTTGTCACCGTAAGGAAATGATTCTGCATTGGAACGATCGATTGAACGAACAATTCAATCATCTCAGTCATTTTTTTTTGCATGCCAAACAGGAGTAAAATTCGTCGAAATAAAATGGTTAGTTTAAAAATCGGCAATTAAATAAAAAATTTAATTTTTCCATCACTCCGAAGCCAAGAAAATAGCAGAGAAAATATGTATTGATATAGTCTGTTTTCCATTATTTCAATAGATTTAAAAGATAGAGATCCGAGATTTGAAAAATCGTTTTTTCAATTTTTTAAATCGATAGATCAACCAAGAATATACACTGCCAACTAAAAGTTTGGAAACACTCGCCCCGAGTCCACGAGGCACAAAAAGTTCCACTGCTCTTTTAAAAATGAAGATATTTTTATTCGCCAAGCGGCATTTTAAAGGGGATATATTCAGCTTCATTTTGCTTTTTCCACCAAATTTTTGCGATTTTTTCTTAACCCGGTAGGCTCTTTGAAACACGATTGTTTTTTTGCTTTTTTTTGGCATTGTCATTTTGGCGCACGATCCATAAATTTTTTTCAGACTGTTTTTCGCATGAAAAACTTGTGGCAGGGAGTATTTAGCTTCAATTTCGTTTTTTTTTAAGTTTCGTACAATGTTTTTTCGCAAAAATGAAATAAACATTTCTAAAAATTTGAGGTCATATTTTGGGCCAAATGAAACCCACAATTCATTAGACAACAAAATCCAAGGGGGTCAGGCCGATGACCCCGCGATTTGACGTGGAATGCCCCATATACTTTGAGAAAATGGAAAAAAATCGATTTTTTCGATCCGTCACAGTGACGTCCCCCCCCCCCCCCTAACTCATCGAATCGCCTGCTGTGATGAAATATAGGTAACATTATACTGCTGTATACGCTTTGTTCTGTAATGTGACATATAGAAATAGGGGTGGTTTTGGAATTCGAGGGAGTCTCTCGCGTGTATCATCATTCTGTACACACAAACGGAAGTCCTCCCGTTTCACGGCGTTTCGGTAGAATATTACACGATGTATATATCAAACCACTCATAATTCATTGGCGCAAGGTATGGCTCGTTAATTCTCTCTTGCCGATCCATTCTGCGTGGATTAACGACGAGAAGCATTACGGATAGCTGATAGCGTATACGCGAGAGATTCTGAGTGAGATTCACCGTCCATCGTCAATTTTTCTATATTTTTTCTCGAGAATATATTCTCGTGTATACACGCCAATTCCGTGGAATATGAAACGCCACGCAAAATGGGACGTTTCTGTATCTCGTTTCGGCAGATCGATAAATCGCACCCCTATTTTAAGGGAGGAAAGTTAAATTTTTATAAAATAATGTACAAACATCCCTAAAATTTGTAGACATTTATTCCAAACCTTTTAAACATTTATAAAATTTCTCAACGTTCTCAGCCAATTTGTAGAGATTTATTTAAAAAATTCCGAACATTTCTACAATTTCTCAATAGTATTTATAGATAATCACGAAAATTTATCATTGACTCGATTCAAGTATATTAAAGCTCTCAACTTTTCAATGACAGGAGAAAAAGTTCTTTTTATCAATTTCCTTTACTTCATGAGATGTTTTAAAAATTGAAAATTATTGTGATATTTTTGTAATCTCTGTTCAGGGCTTGGAGAATTAAATTGTGAAAAGAATCTGAGCGATACTAATAATGAGAAAAATAAAAAAACCTAATCATCTTTTCATTACAGCGACGCGAATTTCAACATCTTATGAAGTCCTCAAAGATCGCCCGAGTTATTAATATCCGAGAGTGGAATTTGCGAAAAAAATGATCCGTCCTCTTCCGGACTTGGCCTATTTAAAACGTATATGAGGCATTCCATGCGGTTCCGAACGGTCAAAAAGTTGTCCTCTCTCAAAAAAATTGAATTTTTTTCAAATTATTTAATTATATGAAAAAGAGTAGTGTACATTTTTTCAAAATGTTTGGATCGCATTTTTTTTGAGTTTTTCAAAATTTCAAAATTTTCCAAGTACCGTTATTATATCTTGAAAGCATACGATTAAACAGAAAAAAATTTCAGAAAAAAAAGTTGCAGTTTTAAAAAACTTTGTGACAAAATTCCTTTTTCAACGTTTCGAGTTTAAAAAATGACCATTTTCATCAAAAATATACGAAAATAATTTTTTTCGATCGGTATGTCACTTTTGATTTATCTCAAAAAAAATCCAGAAAATACTCTAAAGTGTGTACAATAGACACGTACTTTTTTTTAGATGGCTCGATTAGTTATTCCAAAGCTATGCTTTGTTTTATTATTATGATTTTTTTTTTTAAATCAATTATTAATAAAAAATATTATTATGTTATCGATGTTTATTACTTGAAAAATGTGAGAAAAATTTGGGACAGATCAATTTTTAATAATAATTGATTTTTCTAAAAAAAAATCATAATAATAAAACAAATCATCGGTTTGGAACAACTAATCGAGCCATCAAAACAAAAATACTTACGTGTCTATTGTACACACTTCAGAGTATTTTCTGGAATTTTTTAAGATGAATCGAAAGTGACATACCGACCGAAAAAAATTATTTTTGTATATTTTCTATGAAAATGGTCATTTTTTAAACTCCAAAAATTCGAAATTTTTTTTTTCACAACGTTTATGTAAAACTGCAACTTTTTTGTCTGAAACATTTTTCTGTTTAATCGTATGCCTTTCAAGATATAACGGTACTTAGAAAATTTTGAAATTTCGAAAAACTCAAAAAAATGCGTTTTAAAAATTTCGAAAAAATATACAGTACTTTTTTTCATATAATTAACTAATTTGACAAAATTTCATTTTTTTTTAGAGTGGACAACTTTTTGACCGTTCGAAACCGCATGGAATGCCTCATATGCAAACGTACATGTAACCATGTAACTGTACGTTATTATACAAGCAGCGCCCATATTGCTTGACATTTTTATGAGCTTCACTGGCATAATAATGACGAAGATACCATGAAACTGGTTCCATCGTTCAGATGCGCGCGTGTAGGTGAATGTGTCTCTGTCTGTCGCGTGTGTTTGCACGAAGCTCCTGAAATATTTTAGCATTTTTACAATATTCGCGTGACGATATTGGCGTCGGTGTTGGTGAAAAGGAATTTTGAGGAAAAGTGGGCGAATAAGGGAGAGAGAGAGAGAGAGAGAGAGAGAGAGAGAGAAGGATTGCATTTCAGCCCTTTTGCTAAAAAGCGTCACGGCCACGTCAATCTCTCTACAGCGCTGATACTCGAGACAAGAGCCCCTCATTCAGCTTCACGAATATGGAATGAAAGCTTGGCCGGTGTTCTCTCCCATCTCCACTCCTCGGGTGCTCTATCGTCGTCATCGGTCGATGCGCTTTTTGCCCGCTGAAAGAGCTGAAAAGTATGGCAATCGAGTCTCATTCGTTTGTGCATATTTCACAAAGGGAGAGGAGTCTATCAACGTTATAAGGCTTTTGTAAAAGTCTCGGGAGTTTTTTTTTCTTTTTTTAATCCCTTCGGACCTTCGTACAGTGAAATCAGGAAGCTCTCTCTCGGCGCTGAGCGAGCGAACTGACCGCCGCGCCAATCACGCGGCGCGGACGAGAGTGGGAGTTCCCCCACTCCCGCGGCTTCCGCCAATGACCGCGCGCAAGAGACTCTCGACTGGCGTAGTTTCACGTACGCCGTGATCGCCGATAAAGTGACTTTGGAGTCGGCAAAATTGAGAGATGAAAAATGTGACAATTGAGCTTGGTTAGAGCGTTTTTCCGATACTCAAAGATCAATCGGGGTTTGATGATGGCTGACGATGTGAAAAATGTTATTTTTATTTTAATGAAGGTTAAAACTTTCCGGTCGAATTATTTGTGGAATTATAGAACGGTAGAGATTCTTGAGTAGGGTTTTTATAATGGTAGAGTTGTAATCGGTGAAGATTTAAATGTGTCAAAAAAATCGCTAACAACATTCAGAAATAAATATTGTAAGACTGTTTTTTCCAGAATTTCGTGAAGCACGAACAAGTTTAGAGGGATCGCTAATGATCGTCCCTGTCTGTGCGTTATCGCTCAGCGAGGTCTTTTGTTCATGTACAAGAAGGATCCTTATTGGACAAATAATTTAATAGACGTGGCGTGATTTTGTTAGTGATGAATTTGTCGTTCCCACGTTGCAGGTGTTCCTTTACCTTCAATATTATAGGTGTATGTCTATACACGCATGTGTATGGGGCCTTCCATCCCAAATCGGATAGTTTGAAAACTTTTTGTGTATTTCCTCAATTTTTTAATTTTTTTAGTACCCATCAAAAGGTCCTTACTTGTTAAATTTTGAGATTTTTATGATTACTAGTTCTATAGATATTAAATTTTAAAAAACCGCGCTTTTCCGGTTTTGTGGTCATAACTTCTTTAATAATGCTTCAAATTAGTTGTTTTTTTCTTCAACATTTTTGTTTTTTATGGCCTTTTCAGAAAAGAATACAACAAAAATATTCGACGTGTTTTGAATAAGTTCTTTGAGTTTTAAATTTTGAATCGTGTTATCATAAGTGAGTGCATATTTTGATTTTTTTGAATTTTTTTTTATTTAAAACTTCTATCTATTTAACAACTTTTAAGATCAGTCCGGTCCGATTTTCAAATATTTCTATACATTATTATGACTACCAATTTCTGTTACTGTATAGTATTTTTTTTTTTTTTTTATGATTTTGAATTAATTTTGACACTTTTTTATTGTCAACAGATTTAAAAAAATAATAATTAATAACAAATAATTAAATTCAATAATCGAATTTTCTCCTGAGAAACACTATTTAGATGCAAAAGAAAGATTTTATTTGCGATACAATACTGCGAAGTCAATAACAGGGGGACACAAAATTTTTATTCAATTGCTCCAATGAGCAACGGAAACGTATTGGCAAAAGAATATTCCAATTCAGGAAATAATCGTATATGAAAGATTTTCAAAAAAATACGTGAATAAATAAAAACTGTTGTCATTAATGTTTATAAAAAGACTAAACAATTAATTATTAATTTTAAGAACCTGTCAACAATAAAAAAGTGTCAAAATAAATTCTAAATCATGAAGAAAGACTGTATACAGTAACAAAAATTGATATTCCTGATGATTTATAAAAAAAAATTTTTTTTTCAAAAATCGAAAAAGAAATAGTAATTATGGAAGGACCACGACCGTACTGGTCCTAAGATCTGTTGAATAAATAGAAGTTTAAAATAAATACATTTCAAAATAATCCAAATATGCACTCGCTTTTAAAAACACGATTCAAAGTTTAAAACTTAAAAAGCTTATTCGAAAAACACGTCGAATACTTTTTTTTGTTTTTTTTTCTGAAAAAGCTATAAAAAAACAAATTTTGAAAAAAAACCACTTAATTTGGACCATTATTGAAGAAGTTATGACCAAAAAACGGAAAAAAGAGCGGTATGTTTAAGAATTTAATATCTCGTGAACGGGTGATAAAAAAAATCACAAAATTTAACAGGAGGGACTTTTGATGGGTACTAAAAAATATAAAAAATTTGAGGAAATAAATAAAAAAAAGGTTTTGAAAGTGTCTGATTTGGGATGGAAGGCCCCATATGTACTCTATCCTGTCATCATTTTCCTCCAGTCGATCACGATCGGGCGTTCCTTTGAGTATATTTCCCGGTTGCCCTCGCAGTGTAAGGAAGGGACTGCAGGTCGGCGAAAACCAGATTTCCGGAGTATATATATCTTTGTAATTACTAACTAGAAGGCTTGTTACCTCTGTGTAATTATCGATCAATTATGCAAATTTCCACGCTACAATCGAGCTTCCTCATGGTTCGGGCCTCCTTTTGACCATCCCTGAACAGACCAACGGCGTTTCGAACTACGCGAAACTTCGGTGTTTGGCTGATATATACGTATATGCAGCATATACATATGTTAATTAGTGTAATAGAGACCGGGGCCAAAAGTAACAGTTCGCCTTTTTGTTAGAATCGAACGTAATGACGGCCTAATCATTGTAATCTTTACTTTTGTTAAAAAAAGAAATACTCGAGCTTTGGATAATATTCGTATTTTATTGATCCTGATAATTTACCATCAAAGATAATTGGAGTAACAAATTACATCTTAATCCGGAGAGGAAGTACCATTTTAAGCCATTTAAACATTTTTCGTCAATTTTGTGCATCGCTTTTTTTAGAAGTTATTTTTTCTCAAAAATGTTATTTAATTTTGCTTAATAATCCCCAGGGAATAAATATATGTTTTGATATATCGTTGATATATCAAATATATTAGTATAGCGGATGTAAGTTCCATGTCTTATATATGAGGAGTTTTTTTCAACCGGGCCACTTTTTTTTTTACCCTCTCCAATTTTTTTCAAAATCTGCCAGTTTGAAATATTAGTCAAAGGAAACGTCTGTGATTTTTTCAAAATTTTTTTAGGCGTCCGTTCAAGATTTTCAATTTTTCATTACGAACACTGTATTTAAAAAAAATATTCATCAAACAAAAAAAACATAAGAATAAAATTTTTTTTTTTTTTTCACTTTATCGAAAAAAATTAAAATCATAATTGTTCTGCATTGAGAAAATGGAAATTTGGTAAAAAAATAAGAGTAACATTTTTTTAAACCTAGTAACACACTTTCGATTTCGGTACAAATTTTACAGGATTTCTGTCATTGGGTAAAGAGTCTGCGAAAAAATTTTCAGAATGGCACCTGCAATGGTTACGATGATAAAAAATAAAAACCCTGCAAAATCTCATAACAGCACATAGATTTCGCAGGGTTTTTATTTATTTTTTCATCGTAACCATTGCAGGTGCCATTCTGAATTTTTTTTCGCAGGCTCTTTACCCAATGACAGATATCCTGTAAAATTCCTATCAGAATCGAAAGTGTGTTATTAAGTTTAGAAAAATTTTAATCTCATTTTTTTGCCAAATTTCAATTTTTTTGATAAAGTGAAAAAAATAAAAAAGTTTTTACTCTTATGTTTTTTTGTTTGATGAATATTTTGAAAAAAATTGGAGAGGGTGTAAAAAAAATGGCCCGGATGAAAAAGAACTCCTGATATTCGGATGTATTCTGAAAAATGCATCTCAGATGTATCAATAAAATTAAAAGAATAGATTTTAAGGCAATATATATTTTTTACATATCGAATATATTGAATGGAATGTCTCTTTTCGGATTCTTCAAATTTAGTCAATTTTTATTTCCGGAAAATTCGCCAAAATCACCGCGGAATATATTTTCAGGAAAAAGTGGATTGGAAAAAATTCTGACTTACAAAAAAATGGCTAAAATGACGAAAATAGATTCTAAAATAAGGAAATCAATGGAGACGGAGCTGAAAAAATTTGAATCGCTGTTGGACACTTTTGAATATTTCTCGAATATGTTAATGCCTCGCGGAAATTTTTCTTTTTTATTTGTCACCTTTTTCGTGGGTATTTTGGCGAATTAAAAAATATATAAATAAGAACCGTGACGTGTACAGGCTGTATATAAGGGTAAAGAGGCGGACGATGAAACGACCAGGCACTCAAGATCCTGATAGTGGGCTTTCGCGTTTAATTGTGCCAACTTGATTACCGCAAGGAAAGGGGGCGCCACTGTATCACGAATGCGCGTTCCTTACGACTTCTTACTTTTTTAGGAGGCCAAACTGGGAACCCCGTGGTAATTAGAGAAGCGCGAAGAGTCTCGCCTACATTCAGGTTAATTCAAGCAAAGATGGGACATCTTGCAAAATGGAAAAGTTCTCAGGCTCTGGGAAAAATAAATTACGATTTTTACAGAGTTTCTCCATTAATTTCCAATAATTTTAATAAAGGCTCGTTAAGGGCTCACGAGTCCTTTAAAATTAATAGATAATAAATATTTAAATATATTAATATATTCGAGCAAAGATGAGACAAAATGGAATACAGCTTTTCGTCTCTGAGGAAGTTAGATCATGATTTTTACAGAATTTCTCCAGTAATTTCCAGTAATTTCAATAAGAGCTCGTTAAGAGCTCATTAACCCTTTGAAGTTAATATATATGGGGCATTCCATACCAAGTCGACCTGAGTGTGACCCTCGACCTCGCTGATTTCGTTTACGATTTTTTATATGATTCTTCCAACTCAAAATGGCATTCAGAATTTTTTTCAGATTTTCGAAACTAAATTTGAGTGCGTTATGATTTTTAGAACATTTTTTTCGAAAAGCTCGAGGGTCGTAATTTAAAAATCTAAAAAAATTCTCAAAAATTCGGTGTTAAAAATGAAAATTTTTCACCTCGATTTTAAATCAAAATAAAATCGATAAATAAAAAATAAATAAAATCGTTATAATATTTAAGCTTTAAATGTCTTTTAGCCAGAAAAAAACGACAATCTCAAAACACGATCGAAGAAAAGTGTCCCAATTGTCCTGGTATTGTTCTATGTGTTTCCTCGTTGAATTTTCCAGCGTGGTAAATTCTCGCGTTGGTGCATTTTCTTGAAGCAACGTTATCCTCGTCGTTGTCGTTGTCGTTGTCGGCGTATCTTTCGTGGGCAAAGAGAACACGGTGGGACGAGGATGGAAAGGATTGGAGGGTAGAGAATCGAGGGTAAAGTGCTTTGTCCTGCTGAGAACACGATTTATCTGCGAGAGATACTAAAACTCCTCTCTCGCCGGATCGTTTACGCCGTCTTTTATTTTTCTTCCTCTCTCGATCCGCCCCCAACCCTATTTTTCTCTATTTTCTCGACTTAACGACAAAGCGTTCTCTGATAAAGCTCGAGAATTACAATTTCGTAGTTTATTCAGAGGTCGATTTTCATGATAATAAAAATCCGGCGAAACCATCCGCCGAATAATTGTATAATTCGCGAAGAAATATCAAGATCTCGCGAGTCCTTTTTTCGCAGGAAAATCCTTGAATTTCCGGTTAACACTCGTTATATATACGGGTCATTCCATACCAAACCGACCAAACCGTGACCTCGACCATTTTTAATTTTGTTGAAATTTTTTTATTTTTTTGTACGTACTGAAAGCAGTCTTTCAGAATTTTTTTAGATTTTTGTCTCAACCCTTCCAACCACAATAAATTTTTCAACATTTCACACAATTTTTTTTCAAACGCGCCCATAACTTCTTCAAAAACGGAGGTATTGAGATAAAGCAGATCATTTTTTTCGTCTTGAGTTGTAGTTTTATAAAAAAAAATCCAAAAAAACATCGATATACATTTTCATGTTTTTTTTCAATTTTAAACCTAAAATATATTTTTTTCTTTTCAACTTCGAGTATTTTAAATTTTTTGAAAAATTTTACCACTTTTTGAGACTTTTCTGCAAGTACTAAAAAATATTGAGCTTGTGATATTCATAACTTGTATTTTTTATCCATTTTTGAATTTATAAAAAGTTATGAGAAGTTATAAAATCGATAGAAAATACACGTTATGAATATCACAAGCTGTACTTTTTTTTAGTACTTGTAGAAATGTCTCTTAGAAAGTGGTGAATTATTTCGAAAAAATCAAAATGGCCCAAGTTTAAAAAAAATATATTTTGGGTTTAAAATAGAAAAAAACATTTCGAAAATTAATTTCGATGTTTTTTTTGTATTTTTTTCATAAAACTAAAACTCAAGACGAAAAAAAATATCGTATATCTTATTTTGATATCTCCATTTTTTTTCAAGTTACGAGCATTTAAAAAAAAATTGTGTGAAATTTTGAAAAATTCATTGTGGTTGGAAGGGTTGAGACAAAAATCTTAAAAAATTCTGAAAGACTGCTTTCAGTACGTACAAAAAATAGAACATTTTTAACAAAATTGAAAATGGTCGAAGTTACGGATTGGTCGGTTTCGTATGGAATGCTCCATATATACATACTCAGCGTTAAAAGCGCGAGATGGAAAGAGGCGAAAAATCTTGCTCGTTGGCTTAATTGCCGCTCGAAATGTTATGCAGAAATGACTAGAGATAGGGGAGGTTTTTTCCGAGCGACGTCCATTGCCGGAAATCTATGAGAATGGAAATTTGCCGAGAATTTACGCGAATAATTTTCAATGGGCGGATCTGCGAGAGAAAATTTTTTGAAGAGAATTAAACATAAAACGGAGGAAGATAACGCGCGATTCAGGAATTTTTTGGCTCGGTTTGTCGTTGACCGATATCTGAAAGTTTTTTTTTGCGAATGGGGAAATATATGACTCGGTTCGATGATCCAAGCAACACATTCTTGATAATTCAAGGGAGAAAATCTAATGTAAAAATAAAAAAAAATATTTTGGTTGCATTTCTTTAAAGTATATGGGGCATTCCAGCTATAACCGAGCATCCATTACCTCGACATTTTTTTTTCGTGACGTCATTTTTTTTCAGTTACTTTTCGCAAAAAAAAACATACGTATTTCTAAAAAAAAAATATTTTTCATCCTCATCCGTTTTAACGCCTTTCAAAGTACAATTTTTTTCGACGAGAGTGTATCCTCTGATTTTTTTCAAATAAATTGAAAAAAAGTACATTTAAAATCGCATCTTTTGATCGCTATCCTATCATGGAGAAATCATTGTTCGATTTTTTTTATGTGTATTAAACTTTGAAAAATGTGTTTTTATTCGTAAAAAAGGTGTAAGTACACAGGTAACGTTGTTGATGCTATTATTTATTAATACAGTTACAATATTTATGTGCACATAACTATTGTACACATTTTTGTAAAAATTGAACTCATATTTTTCAAAGTTTCATACACATAGAAAAAATCGAAAAACGATTTCTCCATGATCTGATAGCGATCAAAAGAAGCGGTTTTAAATGTACTTTTTTGTCGATTTATTCCAAAAAAATCGGAGGATACATTCTTGTCGAAAAAAAATTGTACTTTGGAAGGTGTTAAATGGGAAGAGGATGAAAAATAATTTTTTTTGAGAAATACGTATGTTTTTTTTTGTCGAAAAGTAACTGGGAAAAAAATCGGCGTCACCAAAAAACGCTGATTTTGGTACGCGTGACAAAAACTCTAAACGCATTTCTCTCAAAATGACTTTTTTCCATCTCCCATCAGCGAATACTCGAAAATTTATCGATTTTTTGACTATTACTATATTAAAAACCTGCTTGAATAAAAAAAGAGGCTTAAAAATGAAAAAAATTCAATCAGTGACCATTTTGTAAATAATGAACGGAAGAGGCTTGGCATAACGATAGTTACGTTTATATCGACATTGATATTCTATTTTCTTCAATTTTCGGATAACCCTTCGCTAAGATATCAATGAAACAATGGAAAGGATTTTTTTTTGTCGCTAAAATAAAATGTATGTAACTCTGTTAATTTTTAATATTTTTTAATGAAAACTGCTGTGAAATAAGTTTGATATGTACTCGATAAAATAACCTAACCCGATCTTTGAATAATTAGTTATGTCCTAAAAAAAAAAATTTTCAAACATTGACAATTTTCTTCAAAGATTTGAGCCTTAAATTTCTAATTTCCATGTGTCTCACCTTGTTCCAAAAATGAAGCAAAAATCGCAGAATCCGTGAATTCATTCCCTCGTCGATAAACCTCAATTTCGGGATTCGTCGTTGGGAATTTCGACGGGGAGGAAAAACGACGAGTGAAAACAACGAGTGTAGAAAAAAAAATGATTTTTTGCATTTTATTACAGTGACGGTACGGTAATATTCGTATAGTACAATTGTGATGTTAACGTATAGCCTGGCTGACGCAATTTGTTCGGGAGGGAAGAAAAAAGTCGATGCGACCTAATGCGTCGGTCATGATAGCGTTTTTTTTTTTTCATCCTCTACTCGAGTCCGAAACATATTTGGCTCTGATTCACATTTTTGCCTCGAGGAATGTTGAAAAAAAACCTTCCCCCGTCTTTTTTTTCCGTGGTATATTTACTATTTAACAGCAGC
The DNA here is from genome assembly GCA_946863875.1 of Alloplasta piceator. Classification (NCBI taxonomy): domain Eukaryota; kingdom Metazoa; phylum Arthropoda; class Insecta; order Hymenoptera; family Ichneumonidae; genus Alloplasta; species Alloplasta piceator. The sequence goes on from OX333073.1 coordinate 54,325,247, forward strand.
GAGAGAAAATTGAATGCGGAACAGTCGTTTTCTCTTCCTCTTTCTCTCTCATTCTCTTTGCGAGAGCACAGCTTGATCGATAAACATTTTTTGCTCGTTTTTCCTCCTCTCTGTCAAAAATACGCATCCGAATTTACGAGATATGAAATTTTAATGGATTGATCATCGAGTTGTCCTCTCGAATCGTTATTCATCGCGAGACAATAATTGAATCAATTATTTCCGCCAGAAAATTGTGGAAAATTTTTCGGACAACAATTATTGATAATTATTACGGTTCGCTTCATTCGACGTGATATTTCATCTCGACGATGACCGTAACGCGGACTTCCGTCCATTGCAAATAGATTCATCAATGCATCGGATGATTGAATCGGTAGCGAAAGCCCGATCAATCATTTTAACGCTAGGCATCATCCAATCAATCAAAATAAAAGCCTGGTAATGAAAGAATAAAAAAACAGAGAGAGGAAGAGACGGAGCTGACCATTTGCACGTGCAACTTTTATGCTGCGACGTTTTTTTGTTTATGGCGATATTATTTGGGCAATTTTGTGGTTTCAATCTTTCACAGTTTCTTCCGTTGAAGAATAACGATCCGATTTTATTTGCCATTTTTTTCACTCTTCCTATTTCTCATTTTGTCTTTTTCTCTCGCTCCCTCTTTCTTTCTCTCTCTCTCTCTCTCTCTCTCTCTCTCTCTCTCTCTCATTTTGTCACTCTTTTTCTTTTTGTACATATTCGACAATACAGGAAGTGAGTCAAGTAATAATTTTCTTGAAATGTTTTTAGTGGTCCTAATTTTCCCGAATTTTCTTTGGCGAATATTTTTCATTTTTGAAATTTCGCAGTTTTCAATAACAAATATACATGCTGTTTAAAAGTCAAATAAGCATGCCGTTAAAAAATGGCGTTTCGAAGGCGACATATTCAGCTTCATCTAACATTTTTCGAAAAAAAAACTCGGTACGTCTTTTGAAACATGCTCGTTTTTTGTTTTTTTTTTGGCGTTGAAATTTTAGCGTACGATCCATGGAAATTTTTTTCGACTATTTTCCGCATGAAAAACTCATGGCGGGGTTTTACCTTTAATTTCATTTTTTTTAAAGTTTCGTACGATTTTTTTTCGCAAAATTATTCAGATTTTTGCAAAAAACGATCATATTTATAAAATGAAGCGTAACGCTGAAATTAATGGGTTTTCGTGAAATTACTAAGAAGGTACAAAATTGCATACAATTATTCTGTATTCAATGACATTTTTTCAGAATTTTTTTTCAAAATTTTTTTTTTTCCACTTTTTTCTGTAAATGAGATACTTTCGAAAAAAAAAATTTGAAAAAAAATTCTAAAAAAATTTCATTAAATCCAGAATGATTGTATGCAACTTTTGGACTGAAAAACATCACCTACACAAGTTTTTCATCGAAAAACCCGTGTACATGAGGTAAGAGACCCGATCGTTTAAGATTAAAAAAAATCTCGTTTAGAAAAAAAATTAGAAAACAAAAATTTTGAAAAAAAATCTGAATAAATTTTATTTAATCCAGAATAATGTTACGCAACTTTTTACCCTCTTAATGATTTCACGAAAACCCAGTAGTTTCAGAGTTACGCTTCATTTTATAAAAATGGTCGTTTTTTGCGAAAAATTGAATATTTTTGCGAAAAAAAATCGTACGAAATTTTTTTTAAAACGCAATTGAAGTTAATATTCCCTGCATTAATTTTGTAATGCGAAAAATAGTCGAAACAAATATTCATGGGTCGTGCGCCAAAATTGCAATGCCAAAAAAAATAGCCGAAAGACGACCATGTTTCAAAGGGCGTATCGGGTTAAAAAAAAATCGCAAAAATTTTTTGGAAAAAGCGAAATGAAGCTGAATATGTCCCCTTCAAAACGCCGCTCGACGAATCGAAATATCTTCATTCTTGAAAGAGCAGTGAAACTTTTTGTGCGGCGTGGAATCGGGGCGAGTGTTTCCAAAATTTCGGAACTCAGTGTATGTTAACTTCGATAGCATAAAAAATTTACCATTTTTTGAAAAGTCCTCGAGCATCATTATCAAAGAAGGGATATCCAAAATTCTCGATTAAAAAAAGCGAAATTTCGAAGGCGAAAAATATTGGCCGACAAAAAAGAAGCGAGAGAGAGAGAGAGAGAAAGAGAGAGAGAGAGAAATTGCATTCTCATTTTCCATTACATAATTGCTGGCGAGTGCGTCAAGTACAAGACGACAATAAAGTCCCTCCATTATTACACACAAATACACATGTACATACACTTCCGGCGTCGAGCTTCCCAATTTATTGAGGCAGTCTTTTAGTCTAAACGTGGAATTATGTAAGCTAGAATAATTATAAAAAATAATGATAATAATTGGAATAATTATATCTCCTCAATAATTAAATTCTAGCTTTGTGAACGAAACAAAAGCAAAAAGTAAAAAAGTAATTTACAAACCTTTTATCTATTTTACAAATTAAATACTAACTGTCCTTGTCACCTAATGTATTAAAAAAAAATTGCAAAATAACGAGGTTAATGCATCCAGACATTTTTTTTCGAAAAATCAAAAAATCATGTCAATTATGAAATAGTTTTGGAGCTTAGATGAAAATTGTGAATTTATCTCGATTTATCTCGGATAAAATCCACACTTCACATTTTACAAAAATCTGTTGAAATGAAAATCTGAAAAAAAAATTAGTTTAACCTTGAAAAACGGAGCTCGCGAAATAATTGATTTTCCATTAATTATCCTCGTCTTCGAAGAAAGCAAAAAAAAAATTGTTTTTTGGAATCACCAGACTGAAATACTGTCTCAATCCACGAAACACATTCGCCAAAAGGTCAATTATGACCTTCACTCTCGCGCATTATTCGAAATATCTCTCTCCCATTAACGAGAATAATCCGGAACGTACGTGAACTGCACTATCAGGATACCGTAAAAAATGTCTCTATAAAGTCACGAACCAGGTCGAGTCACTCTGTGCACGGTCAAGTTCATCTTCACGTGACAATTTTCGACACTCAGACCCAAACCGCGAAATCACTGTACACAGACACGTGCTAACACGACGCAAGTTTCTCGATGATCGAACAATTGTTTTGTCATCATAATTCGTTGCCTCCAACGAGGAGGAATCACAGGAACGAACGAGAAACGAAATGGACGAAAAGAAAAATGAAAGAACAATGTAAAACTCACCGGGACGATCCACGGAAGATTCCGGTTTAATTGTCTGTGCCTAACTAAACGTTCAAGGTCGTTGAATTGTTGTTGACGGCGTTTGTCACGAAGGTCGTTGGATTTTGACCCTCTTGACTCGCGGCTCTGGCAGCTTGTCCTGCCTCGCCACTTTGTATACTAAAATGCCTGTAGGATATATATTCCGGTGGTATCGGCTGAGCGTCGCGTTTGACCGCCTCGCGTTGTTTCTTGACCTTGAGATAACCGAGGACCGAGACGAGAAGGACAAACACAACGAAACCCATACAACAGCCAACGATGAGTCCCAATCTACGGGTCAGTATACTCGTGACACCGCTCACGTCGCTCATTGGTGAACCATCGTTGCTGACAATGGCATTTGGTGCCTCCAGTGTTCTGACCTCGGTGCATCTGCTCGTCGAAGAATCGATCATTTGCGGCAAGGAATTCGTCCCGAAGACATCGCCCCGTGATACGTTGAATTGACCAATCACAGTGGGCTCGTTGTTCTTCGTCAGCCAATTGCCAAGTCCCAACACGCAGATCAGATAACGCGTGTTCGATGACAACGTATCCAGGATTACCGTCCGCGCATTTGGATCCAGCATCTTACCTCTCACCTGGAATCATTCGAGATTACACTTGAATCCAGCATAAGGCAAGGCTAAGGGTTAAAAATGTTTCCTGGATGATTTTCCATTTCAAACCCAGGGTTGGAAATGATGCATTACTTTTTTTAATGCGTTTACAGCTTCAATAACCATTTACTCTTATTGATAAATTGAAATTCATTTATATAAATTTATTTTACCATAATATTTGAATTATTAATTTCTATATTTATTGGGTTATTGATAGGTTTATTCATTTCTAAATATTTTTTGAAGAAAATTAAATTATTTAATTTATATATATATAATATAATTTATATTATTAATTTATAATATTAAAGTTAAAAACATAATAAAATTTTCTAGAATTTTAGATAATAGAATTGATTTAGGATGGAATGAATTTTCTTGTGGGATTATGTTTATTAAATATATAAAAAAAAAAATTCAATTCGATTTATTAATTTTTTTATTTATTGATTGATTTTAATTATATATATATTATTATTTATTTTTATTTTTTAATTTAAATAGCTTATTCAAAGTTTAAAATTGAAAATATTGAAATTATTTTTTTTAAATCTTTAAATAATTTTGATTTATAAATATTTTTGTAATTGTCATATTGAAAATATAATGTTTTTTGAACTATATAAATGTAAATAAAAATGAAATAAAAATGCATTTAGATCATAATTTTAGAAGTTGCAAATTTCTATCATACTTATTTTATTAGTTGGAATTTGATTCAATTTTATTATTAACAGTAATTCACCTCTATTTAGGTTTCAATTGAAAGAGATATATTATCTATATTTCAAGTCGAAATTGAATAAATTATTTATGTTACTCAAAATTATTAAGATCTATTGATATTATAATCAATTTAATTTAATTTAATTGCAAAGTAAAATTTTATATCCAATTATTTTAATCATTTTAATGCATCATCTTTTCATTCAATATAAAGACCTAAAAGTAAAATAAAAAATATTAATATAAAAAAAATTATTTCGTTTAAAATAAAATTAAACGATGGAATTAAAGGGAAAAAAATGATTACTTGAATATCAAAAATTAAAAAAATAATTCTAATTATATGAAATTGTATAGAAAATGGTAAACGGGAAGAAGATAATGGGTCAAATCCACATTCAAATGAAGATTTTTTTCTCGATTAATTAAGTTATTCTTTGGAATTGAGTAATTTAATATTATTAACATTAAACAAATTATTATATAAATTATTAAGATTTTAATTATTATATAAATTATTGAAACTAAAATTTTTAAACCTTTCAATTGGAATTTAAATTTACTTTTTATAATATTTAAATAATAATTTCATCAGTTAAGGCTAATAAATACAAATTAACCATCGAATGTTAATGGATATGAATATAATTTCTATTAATCATTTAATGTTAATGATTAACGAACATAATTTCCATTAACCATTACCTCTTATTGATAATTGAAAATAACTTCAATTAACCATTAACATTTATCGATTAATGGAAATAATTTCCATTAATCATTTAATGTTATTTTCACTAACCATTTAATGGTTAATGGAAATCATTTCGATTAGCCATTAAATTTTAATGGTTAATGGAAATTGCATCCATTAAAAAAGTAATGATTAATGCATTACTTTTTCATTAAAAATTTCGCAACCCTGTTCCAACCTACCTAATGAACTCAGATTAGTTTTGAATTGAATTGATACTAATATCGGGAGTAATCCGGAGAACAAGACTGATCTTCATGTACGCCATTTTGCAAAGTTAATGAATCGGAGGAAGGAAAATGGTCTCAATGAAATTCTCTGTTTCTCTTTTATGAAACGTTTCCCAGGGTATCAACTCCCGCCCTCCCCTGGAATTAGTTAGTTAGTTCCCCAAGGACGTCTCTTTGAAGAAACATGTTGTCCGCTTAAAAGTCTCCAAACTTCCATTTTCGTCACAAACGTTATCACAATACCGGGTCAAAGTATCGCCAAGGAAAACAATAAGTTGCTCGCCTAATTGGGAGTCCGATCCTCAGATGCCGTCAGTCATCGAGAATTTTTTATGCTACATTTGTCCTGTGTCTCTCGTTGTTTCCGACATTCCCACAGAGAGATTTCCGTCCGTCTACCAACGATTCACGACGTTTTCACGTTTCGTTTGACGGGTTTTGTCCTCGTTAAACGAGGAAAAAAGCTTGCGTTTCTTTTCCCTCAGTCGTTTCCTCAAACGTTTCTGTCCAAGTGGTTGACATAGTCAAGCACGAATTCCCCGGGATGTCTTTCAGTGTCTTAGCCCTACAAAGTGTCCCAGTATCTTCGTATACGATGTTCTTTGCGTGACAGCATTTTCATTTCTCTTTCTTTCGCCTCTGCTGCACTCTCTCGCGATTGGACCAAGAGTCGTACTTGCCATTGTCGTCGATGTTCGCGTGACTCGAATGAAATTACCTCTTCATGGTTTCCTACTATTTAGTCTCCGTTGCCCATGAGATTTTACGGTTCACGCGTGATTGTACGGGCCCAACAATGCATCAAGATCGAAATGAGAAAACTTATGGCTTCTTCCTCATGCTGAAAACCGTTGGGAAAAGCTCGGCTTTTAGCAGCCCGAAATACGAGTAACGAGACTCTTGCGGGAGTCGTAAAGTTGTGATGTAAACCGGGTGTCACAGATGATACTGTAATCTGAATCGTTGCGATCCAACGAAATGAAATTAGAAAAAAAAAAAAAAATCAAGGATAAATCTTGATTTCGTAGCATTTTATGGTCACAGTAGGGTCGTAGTGACTAAAAATGGGGTAAAAAAAATGGAATTTCCTAAAACCACCCCTTTAAGGGGGTGACAAATTCAAAAAAATTTATCTTGGAGGGAAAAGACATTCCCCGCCTATTTCTTTTCGCTATACACTCAGGGACCTCCTAGGAACTCTGGAAAAAAAAATGAATATTTTTTGACTCCCGGAACGACCCCATTTAAGGGGATGAAAATTTCGAAAAAAGTCTATCTTGCAACGAAAAAACATTCCCCGCCTATTTCTTTTCGTTATAAGCTCAGATACCTCCTAGAAACTTTTAAAAAATATATGAATATTTTTTGACTCCCGGAACTACCCCATTTAAGGGGGTGAAAGTTTCGAAAAAATCTATCTCAGAGGGAAAAAACATTCCCCGCCTATTTCTTTTCGTTATACGCTCAGATACCTCCAAGAAAGTTTTTAAAAAAATATGAATATTTTTTGACTCCCGGAACTACCCCATTGAAGGGGGTGAAAGTTTCGAAAAAATCTATCTCAGAGGGAAAAAACATTCCCCGCCTATTTCTTTTCGTGATATGCTCAGATACCTCCTAGGAAGTTTTTAAAAAAATATGAATATTTTTTGATTCCCGGAACTACCCCATTGAAGGGGGTGAAAGTTTGGAAAAAATCTAGCTCAGAGGGAAAAAACATTCCCCGCCTATTTCTTTTCGTTATACGCTCAGATACTTCCTAGAAAGTTTTTAAAAAAATATGAATATTTTTTGACTCCCGGAACTACCCCATTTAAGGGGGTGAAAGTTTGGAAAAAATCTAGCTCAGAGGGAAAAAACATTCCCCGCCTATTTCTTTTCGTTATACGCTCAGATACTTCCTAGAAAGTTTTTAAAAAAATATGAATATTTTTTGACTCCCGGAACTACCCCATGCAAGGGGGTGAAAGTTTGAAAAAAATCTATCTCTAACGGAAAAAACATTCCCCGCCTTTTTCTTTCCAATATTATATAGGGGACCTTCGAGAAACTCTGAAAAAAAATATTAACATTTTTCGAATCCCGGAACGACCCCATTTGAGGGGGTGAAAAATTCAAAAAAAATCTATCTTGCAACGAAAAAACATTCCCCGCCTATTTCTTTTCGCAATAAGCTCAAGGACCAACTATAAACTTTTTTATAAAATTTGACTATTTTTTGACTCCCGGAACTACCCCAAGTAAGGGGGTGAAATTTTGAAAAAAATCAATCTTAGAGGGAAAAAACGTTCCCCGCCTAATTCTTTTCGATATAATCTGAGGGACCTCCTAGAAACTCTGAAAAAAAATATGAACATTTTTCGACTCCCGGAACGACCCCATTTGAGGAAGGGAAAATTTCAAAACAAATCTATCTTGCAACGAAAAAACATTCCCTGCCTATTTCTTTTCGCAATAAGCTCAGGGACCTACTATGAACTTTTTGATAAAATTTGAATATTTTTGGACTCCCGGAACTACCCCGAGTAAGAGGGTGAAAGTTCAAAAAAAATCTATCTTTAACGGAAAAAACATTCCCCGCCTATTTCTTTCCGATATAATCTAAGGGACCTCCTAGAAACTCTGAAAAAAAATATGAACGTTTTTCGACTCCCGGAACGACCCCATTTGAGGGGGTGAAAAATTCAAAAAAAATCGATCTTGCAACGAAAAAACATTCCCCGCCTATTTCTTTTCGAAATAAGCTCAGGGACCTACTATAAACTTTTTTATAAAATTTGACCATTTTTTGACTCCCGGAACTACCCCATGTGCGGGGGTGAAAGTTTGAAAAAAATCAATCTTAAAGGGAAAAAACATTCCCCGCCTAAGTCTTTTCGAAATAATCTGAGGGACCTCCTAGAAACTCTGGAAAAAAATATGAACATTTGTCGACTCCCGGAACGACCCCATTTGAGGGGGTGAAAATTTCAAAAAAAATCTATCTTACAACGAAAAAACATTCCCCGCCTAATTCTTTTCGCTATAAGCTTAGGGACCTCCTAGAAACGTTTGAAAAAAATTTGAATATTTTGCGACTCCCGGAACTACCCCATGTAAGAGGGTGAAAGTTTGAAAAAAATCTATCTTCAACGGAAAAAACATTCCCCGCCTATTTCTTTCTGTTATACACTGAGAGACCTCCTAGAAACTCTAAACAAAAATATGAACATTTTTCGACTCCCGGAACGACCCCATTTGAGGGGGTGAAAAATTCAAAAAAAAATCTATCTTGCAACGAAAAAACATTCCCCGCCTATTTCTTTTCGTTATACGCTCAAATACTTCCTAGAAAGTTTTTAAAAAAATATGAATATTTTTTGACTCCTGGAACTACCCCATTTAAGGGGGTGAAAGTATGAAAAAAATCTATCTTGAAGGGAAAAAACATTCCCCGCCTATTTCTTTTTGTTACACGCTCAGGGACCTCCTAGGAACATTTTAAAAAAATATGAACATTTTTTGACTCCCGGAACTACCCCACTTAAGGGGGTGAAAGTTTCGAAAAAATCTATCTCAGAGGGAGAAAACATTCCCCGCCTATTTCTTTTCGTTATATGCTCAGATACCTTCTAGGAAGTTTTTAAAAAAATATGAATATTTTTTTATTTCCGGAACTACCCCATTGAAGGGGGTGAAACTTTGAAAAAAATCTAGCTCAGAGGGAAAAAACATTCCCCGCCTATTTCTTTTCGTTATACGCTCAGGGACCTCCTAGAAACATTTTAAAAAAATATGAATATTTTTTGACTCCCGGAACTACCCCATTTAAGGGGGTGAAAGTATGACAAAAATCTATCTTGAAGGGAAAAAACATTCCCCGCCTATTTCTTTTTGTTATACGCTCAGGGACCTCCTAGGAACATTTAAAAAAAATATGAACATTTTTTGAATCCCGGAACTACCCCATTTAAGGGGGTGAAAGTTTCGAAAAAATCTATCTCAAAGGGAAAAAACATTCTCCGCCTATTTCTTTTCGTTATACGCTCAGGTACCTCCAAGGAAGTTTTAAAAAAAATATGAATATTTTTTTACTCCCGGAACTACCCCATTTAAGGGGGTAAAAGTCTGAAAAAAATCTACCTTGGAAGGAAAAAACATTCCCCGCCTATTTCTTTGTGTTATACACTCAGAGGCCTCCTAGAAACTGTGAAAAAAAATATAAATGATTTTCGACTCCCGGAACAACCCCATTTAAGGGGAAGAAAATTTCCAAAAAAAGTCTATCTTGTAACGAAAAAACATTCCCCGCCTATTTCTTTTCGTTATACGCTCAGATACCTCCAAGAAACTTTTCAAAAAAATATGAAAATTTTTTGACTCCCGGAACTACCCCATTTAAGGGGGTGAAAGTTTCGAAAAAATCTATCTCGGAGGGAAAAAACATTCCCCGCCTATTTCTTTTCGTTATACGCTCAGATACCTTCAAGGAAGTTTTTAAAAAAATATGAATATTTTTTGACTCCCGGAACTACCCCATTAAAGGGGGTGAAAGTTTCGAAAAAATCTATCTCAGAGGGAAAAAACATTCCCCGCCTATTTCTTTTCGTTATACGCTCAGATACCTTCAAGGAAGTTTTTAACAAAATATGAATATTTTTCGACTCCCGGAACTACCCCATTAAAGGGGGTGAAAGTTTCGAAAAAATCTATCTCAGAGGGAAAAAACATTCCCCGCCTATTTCTTTTCGTTGAATGCTAAGATACCTCCTAGGAAGTTTTTAAGAAAATATGAATATTTTTTGATTTCCGGAACCACCCCATTAAAGGGGGTGAAAGTTTCGAAAAAATCTATCTCAGAGGGAAAAAACATTCCCCGCCTATTTCTTTTCATAATATGCTCAGATACCTCCTAGGAAGTTTTTAAAAAAATATGAGTATTTTTTTATTTCCGGAACTACCCCATTGAAGGGGGTGAAAGTTTGGAAAAAATCTAGCTCAGAGGGAAAAAACATTCCCCGCCTATTTCTTTTCGTTATACGCTCAGGGACCTCCTAGGAACATTTGAAAAAAATATGAATATTTTTTGACTCCCGGAACTACCCCATTTAAGGGGGTGAAAGTATGACAAAAATCTATCTTGAAGGGAAAAAACATTCCCCACCTATTTCTTTTTGTTATACGCTCAGGGACCTCCTAGGAACACTTAAAAAAAATATGAACATTTTTTGAATCCCGGAACTACCCCACTTAAGGGGGTGAAAGTTTCGAAAAAATCTATCTCAAAGGGAAAAAACATTCTCCGCCTATTTCTTTTCGTTATACGCTCAGGTACCTCCAAGGAAGTTTTTAAAAAAATATGAATATTTTTTTACTCCCGGAACTACCCCATTTAAGGGGGTAAACGTCTGAAAAAAATCTACCTTGGAAGGAAAAAACATTCCCCGCCTATTTCTTTGTGTTATACACTCAGAGGCCTCCTAGAAACTGTGAAAAAAAATATAAATGATTTTCGACTCCCGGAACAACCCCATTTAAGGGGAAGAAAATTTCAAAAAAAAGTCTATCTTGTAACGAAAAAACATTCCCCGCCTATTTCTTTTCGTTATACGCTCAGATACCTCCAAGAAACTTTTCAAAAAAATATGAATATTTTTTGACTCCCGGAACTACCCCATTTAAGGGGGTGAAAGTTTCGAAAAAATCTATCTCGGAGGGAAAAAACATTCCCCGCCTATTTCTTTTCGTTATACGCTCAGATACCTTCAAGGAAGTTTTTAACAAAATATGAATATTTTTCGACTCCCGGAACTACCCCATTAAAGGGGGTGAAAGTTTCGAAAAAATCTATCTCAGAGGGAAAAAACATTCCCCGCCTATTTCTTTTCGTTATATGCTAAGATACCTCCTAGGAAGTTTTTAAAAAAATATGAATATTTTTTGATTTCCGGAACCACCCCATTTAAGGGGGTGAAAGTTTGGAAAAAATCTAGCTCAGAGGGAAAAAATATTCCCCGCCTATTTCTTTTCGTTATATGCTCAGATACCTCCTAGGAAGTTTTTAAAAAAATATGAATATTTTTTTATTTCCGGAACTACCCCATTTAAGGGGGTGCAAGTTTGGAAAAAATCTAGCTCAGAGGGAAAAAACATTCCCCGCCTATTTCTTTTCGTTATACGCTCAGATACCTTCAAGGAAGTTTTTAAAAAAATATGAATATTTTTTGACTCCCGGAACTACCCCATTAAAGGGGGTGAAAGTTTCGAAAAAATCTCTCTCAGAGGGAAAGAACATTCCCCGCCTATTTCTTTTCATAATATGCTCAGATACCTCCTAGGAAGTTTTTAAAAAAATATGAATATTTTTTTATTCCCGGAACTACCCCATTGAAGGGGGTGAAAGTTTGGAAAAAATCTAGCTCAGAGGGAAAAAACATTCCCCGCCTATTTCTTTTCGTTATACGCTCAGGGACCTCCTAGGAACATTTAAAAAAAATATGAATATTTTTTGACTCCCGGAACTACCCCATTTAAGGGGGTGAAAGTATGACAAAAATCTATCTTGAAGGGAAAAAACATTCCCCACCTATTTCTTTTTGTTATACGCTCAGGGACCTCCTAGGAACACTTAAAAAAAATATGAACATTTTTTGAATCCCGGAACTACCCCATTTAAGGGGGTGAAAGTTTCGAAAAAATCTATCTCAAAGGGAAAAAACATTCTCCGCCTATTTCTTTTTGTTATACGCTCAGGTACCTCCAAGGAAGTTTTTAAAAACATATGAATATTTTTTTACTCCCGGAACTACCCCATTTAAGGGGGTAAAAGTCTGAAAAAAATCTACCTTGGAAGTAAAAAACATTCCCCGCTTATTTCTTTTCGTTATACGCTCAGATACCTCTAAGAAACTTTTCAAAAAAATATGAATATTTTTTGACTCCCGGAACTACCCCATTTAAGGGGGTGAAAGTTTCGAAAAAATCTATTTCGGAGGGAAAAAACATTCCCCGCCTATTTCTTTTCGTTATACGCTCAGATACCTTCAAGGAAGTTTTTAAAAAAATATGAATATTTTTTGACTCCCGGAACTACCCCATTAAAGGGGGTGAAAGTTTCGAAAAAATCTATCTCAGAGGGAAAAAACATTCCCCGCCTATTTCTTTTCGTTATACGCTCAGATACCTTCAAGGAAGTTTTTAACAAAATATGAATATTTTTCGACTCCCGGAACTACCCCATTAAAGGGGGTGAAAGTTTCGAAAAAATCTATCTCAGAGGGAAAAAACATTCCCCGCCTATTTCTTTTCGTTATATGCTCAGATACCTCCTAGGAAGTTTTTAAAAAAATATGAATATTTTTTGATTTCCGGAACTACCCCATTTAAGGGGGTGAAAGTTTGGAAAAAATCTAGCTCAGAGGGAAAAAACATTCGCCGCCTATTTCTTTTCGTTATATGCTCAGATACCTCCTAGGAAGTTTTCAAAAAAATATGAATATTTTTTGATTTCCGGAACTACTCCATTTAAGGGGGTGAAAGTTTGGAAAAAATCTAGCTCAGAGGGAAAAAACATTCCCCGCCTATTTCTTTTCGTTATATGCTCAGATACCTCCTAGGAAGTTTAAAAAAAAAAATGAATATTTTTTGATTTCCGGAACTACCCCATTTAAGGGGGTGAAAGTTTGGAAAAAATCTAGCTCAGAGGGAAAAAACATTCCCCGCCTATTTCTTTTCGTTATACGCTCAGATACCTTCAAGGAAGTTTTTAAAAAAATATGAATATTTTTTGACTCCCGGAACTACCCCATTAAAGGGGGTGAAAGTTTCGAAAAAATCTATCTCAGAGGGAAAAAACATTCCCCGCCTATTTCTTTTCATAATATGCTCAGATACCTCCTAGGAAGTTTTTAAAAAAATATGAATATTTTTTTATTTCCGGAACTACCCCATTGAAGGGGGTGAAACTTTGAAAAAAATCTAGCTCAGAGGGAAAAAAAATTCCCCGCCTATTTCTTTTCGTTATACGCTCAGGGACCTCCTAGGAACATTTTAAAAAAATATGAATATTTTTTGACTCCCGGAACTACCCCATTTAAGGGGGTGAAAGTATGACAAAAATCTATCTTGAAGGGAAAAAACATTCCCCGCCTATTTCTTTTCGTTATACGCTCAGGGACCTCCTAGGAACATTTAAAAAAAATATGAATATTTTTTGACTCCCGGAACTACCCCATTTAAGGGGGTGAAAGTATGACAAAAATCTATCTTGAAGGGAAAAAACATTCCCCACCTATTTCTTTTTGTTATACGCTCAGGGACCTCCTAGGAACACTTAAAAAAAATATGAACATTTTTTGAATCCCGGAACTACCCCATTTAAGGGGGTGAAAGTTTCGAAAAAATCTATCTCAAAGGGAAAAAACATTCTCCGCCTATTTCTTTTTGTTATACGCTCAGGTACCTCCAAGGAAGTTTTTAAAAACATATGAATATTTTTTTACTCCCGGAACTACCCCATTTAAGGGGGTAAAAGTCTGAAAAAAATCTACCTTGGAAGTAAAAAACATTCCCCGCTTATTTCTTTTCGTTATACGCTCAGATACCTCTAAGAAACTTTTCAAAAAAATATGAATATTTTTTGACTCCCGGAACTACCCCATTTAAGGGGGTGAAAGTTTCGAAAAAATCTATCTCGGAGGGAAAAAACATTCCCCGCCTATTTCTTTTCGTTATACGCTCAGATACCTTCAAGGAAGTTTTTAAAAAAATATGAATATTTTTTGACTCCCGGAACTACCCCATTAAAGGGGGTGAAAGTTTCGAAAAAATCTATCTCAGAGGGAAAAAACATTCCCCGCCTATTTCTTTTCGTTATACGCTCAGATACCTTCAAGGAAGTTTTTAACAAAATATGAATATTTTTTGACTCCCGAAACTACCCCATTAAAGGGGGTGAAAGTTTCGAAAAAATCTATCTCAGAGGGAAAGAACATTCCCCGCCTATTTCTTTTCATAATATGCTCAGATACCTCCTAGGAAGTTTTTAAAAAAATATGAATATTTTTTTATTTCCGGAACTACCCCATTGAAGGGGGTGAAAGTTTGGAAAAAATCTAGCTCAGAGGGAAAAAACATTCCCCGCCTATTTCTTTTCGTTATACGCTCAGGGACCTCCTAGGAACATTTAAAAAAAATATGAATATTTTTCGACTCCCGGAACTACCCCATTTAAGGGGGTGAAAGTATGACAAAAATCTATCTTGAAGGGAAAAAACATTCCCCACCTATTTCTTTTTGTTATACGCTCAGGGACCTCCTAGGAACACTTAAAAAAAATATGAACATTTTTTGAATCCCGGAACTACCCCATTTAAGGGGGTGAAAGTTTCGAAAAAATCTATCTCAAAGGGAAAAAACATTCTCCGCCTATTTCTTTTTGTTATACGCTCAGGTACCTCCAAGGAAGTTTTTAAAAAAATATGAATATTTTTTTAGTCCCGGAACTACCCCATTTAAGGGGGTAAAAGTCTGAAAAAAATCTACCTTGGAAGTAAAAAACATTCCCCGCCTATTTCTTTTCGTTATACGCTCAGATACCTCTAAGAAACTTTTCAAAAAAATATGAATATTTTTTGACTCTCGGAACTACCCCATTTAAGGGGGTGAAAGTTTCGAAAAAATCTATCTCGGAGGGAAAAAACATTCCCCGCCTATTTCTTTTCGTTATACGCTCAGATACCTTCAAGGAAGTTTTTAAAAAAATATGAATATTTTTTGACTCCCGGAACTACCCCATTAAAGGGAGTGAAAGTTTCGAAAAAATCTATCTCAGAGGGAAAAAACATTCCCCGCCTATTTCTTTTCGTTATACGCTCAGATACCTTCAAGGAAGTTTTTAACAAAATATGAATATTTTTCGACTCCCGGAACTACCCCATTAAAGGGGGTGAAAGTTTCGAAAAAATCTATCTCAGAGGGAAAAAACATTCCCCGCCTATTTCTTTTCGTTATATGCTCAGATACCTCCTAGGAAGTTTTTAAAAAAATATGAATATTTTTTGATTTCCGGAACTACCCCATTTAAGGGGGTGAAAGTTTGGAAAAAATCTAGCTCAGAGGGAAAAAACATTCGCCGCCTATTTCTTTTCGTTATATGCTCAGATACCTCCTAGGAAGTTTTCAAAAAAATATGAATATTTTTTGATTTCCGGAACTACTCCATTTAAGGGGGTGAAAGTTTGGAAAAAATCTAGCTCAGAGGGAAAAAACATTCCCCGCCTATTTCTTTTCGTTATATGCTCAGATACCTCCTAGGAAGTTTAAAAAAAAAAATGAATATTTTTTGATTTCCGGAACTACCCCATTTAAGGGGGTGAAAGTTTGGAAAAAATCTAGCTCAGAGGGAAAAAACATTCCCCGCCTATTTCTTTTCGTTATACGCTCAGATACCTTCAAGGAAGTTTTTAAAAAAATATGAATATTTTTTGACTCCCGGAACTACCCCATTAAAGGGGGTGAAAGTTTCGAAAAAATCTATCTCAGAGGGAAAAAACATTCCCCGCCTATTGCTTTTCATAATATGCTCAGATACCTCCTAGGAAGTTTTTAAAAAAATATGAATATTTTTTTATTTCCGGAACTACCCCATTGAAGGGGGTGAAACTTTGAAAAAAATCTAGCTCAGAGGGAAAAAACATTCCCCGCCTATTTCTTTTCGTTATACGCTCAGGGACCTCCTAGGAACATTTTAAAAAAATATGAATATTTTTTGACTCCCGGAACTACCCCATTTAAGGGGGTGAAAGTATGACAAAAATCTATCTTGAAGGGAAAAAACATTCCCTGCCTATTTCTTTTTGTTATACGCTCAGGGACCTCCTAGGAACACTTAAAAAAAATATGAACATTTTTTGAATCCCGGAACTACCCCATTTAAGGGGGTGAAAGTTTCGAAAAAATCTATCTCAAAGGGAAAAAACATTCTCCGCCTATTTCTTTTTGTTATACGCTCAGGTACCTCCAAGGAAGTTTTTAAAAAAATATGAATATTTTTTTACTCCCGGAACTACCCCATTTAAGGGGGTAAAAGTCTGAAAAAAATCTACGTTGGAAGTAAAAAACATTCCCCGCCTATTTCTTTGTGTTATACACTCAGAGGCCTCCTAGAAACTGTGAAAAAAAATATAAATGATTTTCGACTCCCGGAACAACCCCATTTAAGGGGAAGAAAATTTCCAAAAAAAGTCTATCTTGTAACGAAAAAACATTCCCCGCCTATTTCTTTTCGTTATACGCTCAGATACCCCCAAGAAACTTTTCAAAAAAATATGAATATTTTTTGACTCCCGGAACTACCCCATTTAAGGGGGTGAAAGTTTCGAAAAAATCTATCTCGGAGGGAAAAAACATTCCCCGCCTATTTCTTTTCGTTATACGCTCAGATACCTTCAAGGAAGTTTTTAAAACAATATGAATATTTTTTGACTCCCGGAACTACCCCATTAAAGGGGGTGAAAGTTTCGAAAAAATCTATCTCAGAGGGAAAAAACATTCCCCGCCTATTTCTTTTCGTTATACGCTCAGATACCTTTAAGGAAGTTTTTAACAAAATATGAATATTTTTCGACTCCCGGAACTACCCCATTAAAGGGGGTGAAAGTTTCGAAAAAATCTATCTCAGAGGGAAAAAACATTCCCCGCCTATTTCTTTTCGTTATATGCTCAGATACCTCCTAGGAAGTTTTTTAAAAAATATGAATATTTTTTGATTTCCGGAACTACCCCATTTAAGGGGGTGAAAGTTTGGAAAAAATCTAGCTCAGAGGGAAAAAACATTCCCCGCCTATTTCTTTTCGTTATATGCTCAGATACCTCCTAGGAAGTTTTTAAAAAAATATGAATATTTTTTTATTTCCGCAACTACCCCATGTCAGGGGGTGAAAGTTTGAAAAAAATCCATCTTTAACGGAAAAAACATTCTTCGCCTATTTCTTTCCGTTATACACTGAGGCACCTCCTAGAAACTCTGAAAAAAAATATGAACATTTTTCGACTCTCGGAACGACCCCATTTGAGAGGGTGAAAGATTCAAAAAAATCTATCTTGCAACGAAAAAATATTCCCCGCCTATTTCCTTTCGCTATACGCTCAGGGACCTTCTGGAAACTTTTTAAAAAAATTTGATATCTTTTTGACTCCCGGAACTACCCCATGTAAGGGAGTGATAGTTTAAAAAAAATCTATCTCAAATGGAAAAAACATTCCCCGCCTATTTCTTTCGGCTATACACGGATGGCCCTCCTAGAAACTCTGAAAAAAAAATATGAACATTTTTCGACTCCCGGAACGACCCCATTTGAGGGGGTGAAAATTAAAAAAATTCCTTTTGCTATACGCTCAGGGACCTCCTAGAATCTTTTTGAAAAAATTTGAATATTTTTTTGACTCCCGGAACAACCCCATGTAAGGGGGTGAATGTTTGAAAAAAATCTATCTTCAATTCCCGGATCTTTTTAGATCAGTACAAGGTATTATATTTAAAAAATTGAACTAAAAATTTAATGTGGAATGTGGATTAGCACGATTTTTAAAAATTCACAATTCTCCAAATTCATCAATTAAAATTTTTTTTTTCGGAATATTTTTTTCGTAGCCACAAGTATACTCTTCAAGCTGAATATAGAACGATTCTTTCGTAACTATAATAGTTTTCGAGATATTTAAAAAATAAACTTGAAAGATTTTAAAAATTGGGAAATTTTGAGTGTTGCATAACTTTCGAAAATTCTCTCTATCCTATTTTTCTAAAACTCTTCGAACTTAATCTTGCTCTTCTAAACTTACCCTTCTTTTTTTTAAAAATAAATTCAATTTTTTTCACGAAAATTTTGAGTTTTTCGTATGAATTACTATATCAGTTTTTATTGCTAATAATACTCGTGAGTAATAATTATTGTACTTATTTACAATTAGTAATTGTAGTGATATATTACAATTAGTAACCCGATCTAATATGTTGAAGTATTATTTTTCCATTACTTTCTTATACAAAAAATGTATACATTATAGGAGAATATATGAATTTGACTGATCAGATATCAAAATGTAGCACAAAAACTAAGCGACCGGTATAAGCGGGTAAAAACCATAACAGCTACCCAAAAATTGCACTGTTGTTGCAGTGTTGTGCCTGAGAATTATGGTGCCTTAAAAGTAAAAAAATTTTAAAAATCTGAACAGTCTCGATTGTGTAAACGTTTTATACAAGTGAGAAAGTAAATATCTATAACTCTCTCAACATAAAAAACATGCGTTTCATTTATATATTCTCCTATAATGCATACATTTCTTCTATAGGAAACTAATGGAAAAACAATTCTTCAACATATTGGGGATCGGGCTACTAATAGTCAAATTATCACTGCAATTACTAATTGTAAATAAGTACAATAATTATTACTCAAGAGTATTATTAATAATAAAAATCATTATAGTAATTCATAGGAAACACTTCAAATTTTCCTGAAAAAAATAGAATTTTATTTACAAGAAAATTAGAAGGAAAAATGGGCTCACAATGGGGCTAGCGTTAAAATGCATATAATTCATCATAGTATTTTAGAGAATTTAAAAAAAAAATGGCACTCATCTTTAAAAAAAATAGTTTTCACTTTACACGCTGAAAAAATGTTGACAATGATGATTTAAAATTTCTTAATTTTTTTTTATGAAAGTGCGAACTAATCTGAAAAAAATCGATCTCTAAACATTTTTCGATATATCGATTAATTTAAGAGATATCGGCGTTAGAACGTTTCCGAAATGTCTGAAATCAAGATTTTTCGAGAAATTGTAACTTCGGAATTACATGAGATAAAAATTTGAAAATTGGTCAAAATACTCATTGCATCGTGTACTATTTTATTTTAAAAAAAGTAAAACAATTAAAAAAGGTCAGGGCCACGGTCGAGCGAAATGGTGTGGATTGCCTCATATATATATACTGTGAAGATGAAGACGCAGTATGAACTCACACATAGCTGTGGACTCAACATACGACGGATGGAACGTCGGGATACGCGCTGCTGTTCTATATATATACTAACAGTATACGCGGGCATACTGTTGATGGCCTATCACTCTCTCTCTCGCTCACACATCGCTCTTTCTCTCTCTCTTCCTCTCTTCTTGTATTTCTCCATACTGTTGTCCTGGACATTCACGTTCAACGCAGCTAGGCGTTTAACTTTAAATAAAAGGTGTAGAGAAAAAAAATTCACGTCAAATTCATTTGACGCATTTTTCTCTACAACTAATATTTTTTTCAATATTTATTTTTGAAAGTTGGCTACCACCGCCAGTGATGAGGAGCCGCCGGAGGTGGGCCAGATCTGGCCAGATCCCCCCTCCTGCGCGAGAGAGGAGCTCGTTGTAGCGAATGGGCTAGTGTACGTGCGAGCGTCCGTGCGTACGTATACACAAACGAAGGGTCTTCTCTCGGGCCTCAAGGTCGTAAATGCGAGTGCGAGTGTTTTTCTCTCTTTCTAATTTCTCACGCGTTAGCGAGTATTTTTCGTGTTTTGCGGAATCGTCGAGCGTTCTATATATTGGCGTATAAGCGCGGCGTTTTTAAATCAAATCTTGGTGATTATGGCACGCCGTTTTGCTATTTGTCGTAAAAAATGTTGTATCTTGAATGAATAACAAAACAATATTTCATTTCAACAAAAATTTATAGTTTCTGAAACTATTGTTAATTTATCGAGCGTTAAAATAATGAATTAATTTTATGTCTACACATAAAATTATAATTTCATTTTTTCGTTTTGTTTTTTCACGTTCGTCAACTTTTTTCATCAACTAATTTTTACATTTTTCTCTTTAACAATGATTTATAAATACAATTGTTTATAAATGTTGTTGATAAAAAAATTGCTTATTTTTCACGTGCCCGAAATTTTACCATACAATAGAAATAATATTAAAATGTTTAATTTCAGCTTAAAAAGAATATCAAATTTAATGTATATTCTTTTTAAGATTAAATTTGAAATTTAAATATTATTTCTATTGTATAGTAAAATTTCAGGCACGCGAAAAATAAGCAATTTTTTTATCAACAATATTTATAAACAATTATATTTATAAATCATTGTTAAAGAGAAAAATGTTAAAATTAGTTGATGAAAAAAGTTTACGAACGTGAAAAAAAAACGAAAAGTTGAAATTATAATTTTATGTGTAGACATAAAATTAATTCCTTATTTTAACTCTCGATTAGATAACAATAGTTTCAGAAACTATTAATTTCTGTTGAAAGGAAATATTGTTTTGTTATTCATTCAAGATTCAACATTTTTGACAACAAATAGCGAAACGGCGTGCCATAAGCATCAGGATTCCATTTAAAAACGCCGCGCTTATACGCCGATATATAGAACGCTCGACGTTTGAATTCCTAAAACACGAAAAATGCAAACGCGTGAGAAATTAGAAAGAGAAAAAAACACTCGCATTTACGACCTTGAGGCCCGCGAGAAGACCCTTCGTTTGTGGATTAGTACACAGGGACGCTCGCACGCACATGAGCCCATTCACGACAACGAGCCTCTCTCTCGCGACGGAGAGGGGGATCTGGCCCACCTCCGGCGGCTCAGTACACCGTATTATAAATTAAAAAACCCCTCCCAATCGTTTTCTCGAGAGAAAAAACCTAGGGTAGCATGTATTGCACTGCCTCTACGGAGAATTCTTTCTATGAAGACTTCGTTACTGGACAAGTGAAACCGTCAGCGATACATATGGGTCACTCCATGTCAAATCGACCAAGAGTTGGAATCGACCCCTTTCAATTTAGATGGAATTTGGTCAGAAGATTTCGTTCTTAATGAAACGAAGTTCTACCAAAGGAAAAAAATAAAAAAAAAAATTTTCGAAAGTTATGCAAGATTCAAAATTTCACAATTTTTTAAATGTTTCAAGTTTATTTTTTAAATATCTCGGAAACTATTATAGTTACGAAAAATTCGTTCTGTACTCGTCTTGAAGAGTATACTTGCTGCTACGAAAAAAAATATTCCGGAATTTTTTTTTTTTGAAAATTAATGAATTTGGAGAATTGTGAATTTTTAAAAATCGTGCGAATCCACTTTCCACATTAAATTTTTGGTTCTATTTTTTTAATATAATACGGTGTACTGATCTGAAAAGATCCTGAAATTTTCAGAAAGGTGTTTTCTATTTTTTCAAAAATATGAATTTTTGATATTTTTAAAATTGTGTAAATCCACGATCAACATTATAGTTTTCGTTGCATTTTTCTTATATAATACTTTGGACTAATCTTAGAAGATCCTGAAATTTCCGAGATGGTGTTTTTTGTATCAAAAATAACAATTTTTGAATTTTGGCAAAAAAAACTTTCTTTTTTCACAAAAATTCAAAAATGTCTATTTTGGATATTCTCAAAGTTGAGACCTTTAAGAATGATATCCTCGTGAGGAAGTTTTTTATTTCTGATAATTTGCGAAGTTATAGATATTTTAGTGACAGAGCAAATTCACCCGTCACGTGGGAGCAAATTAGATTATAAGACTACATATAAGAGTATAAGTATAGAAGTTTTTCTCAACATGGCTGATATGATATCTGAAGTTCTCATATATAAGACTCCCTTTCACTCCTACCACTTTTTTATCATCTTTTTTTTTGTAACCCCGCCACGTTTGTATGAATATACAATAGATTTTTTATTGTTGTAAAAAAGTTCTGTATGAAAATTATTACTATTGGAAAAAAAATTGAAACAATGGGAAAAGAGTAGGAAAACACCTTTTTTTGTTGTAACAGCAGCTATTTTGCGATTTTTTTGTTCCGTTTTATCTGAAGTATAGGCTATAGCGCCACTCTAGAAAGGTTGCAATCGTGTCAGCCAGCAGGAGTCAGGGGTCGAAAAATATTCATATTTTTCAGTGTATAACGGAAAGAAATAGGCGGGGAATGTTTTTTCCGTTTAAGATAGATTTTTTTCAAACTATCATCCCCTTACATGGGGTAGTTCCGGGAGTCAAAGAATATTACAAATTTTTTTAAAAGTTTCTAGGAGGTCCCTGAGAGTATAGCGAAAAGAAATAGGCGGGGAATGTTTTTTCGTGTCAAGATAGATTTTTTTCAAACTTTCACCCCCTTACATGGGGTAGTTCCGGGAGTCAAAAAATATTCAAATTTTTTTAAAACGTTTCTAAAAGGTCCCTGAGATTATAGCGAAAAGAAATAGGCGGGGAATGTTTTTTCGTTGCAAGATACATTTTTTTTTAAATTGTCACCCCCTCAAATAGGGTCGTTCCGGGAGTCGAAAAATGTTCATATTTTTTTTCAGAGTTTCTAGGAGGTCCCTCAGTGTATAACGGAAAGAAATAGGCGGGGAATATTTTTTCTGTTCAAGATAGTTTTTTTTCAAACTTTCACCTCCTTACATGGGATAGTTTCGGGAGTCAAAAAATATTCAAATTTTTTAAAAATGTTTCTAGGAGGTCCCTGAGCGTATAGCGAAAAGAAATACGCGGGGAATGTTTTTTCGTTGCAGGATAGATTTTTTTTTTAATTTTCACCCCTTCGAATGGGGTCGTTCCGGGAGGCGAAAAAGGTTCATATTTTTTTTTTCAGAGTTTCTAGGAGGTCCCTCAGATTATATCGGAAAGAAATAAGCGGGGAATGTTTTTTCCGTTAAAGATAGATTTTTTTCAAACTTTCACTCCCTTACATGGGGTAGTTCCGGGAGTCAAAAAATATTCAAATTTTTTTAAAACGTTTCTAGGAGGTCCCTGAGCTTATAGCAAAAAGAAATAGGCGGGGAATGTTTTTTCGTTGTAAGATAGATTTTTTTTGAAATTTTCACCCTCTCAAATGGGGTCGTTCCGGGAGTCGAAAAATGTTCATATTTTTTTTCAGAGTTTCTAAGAGGTCCCTCAGATTATATCGAAAAGAATTAGGCGGGGAATGTTTTTTCCCTCTAAGATTGATTTTTTTAAAAATTTCACCCCCTTACTTAGGGTAGTTCCGGCAGTCGAAAAATAGTCAAATTTTATAAAAAAGTTTATAGTTGGTCCTTGAGCTTATTGCGAAAAGAAATAGGCGGGGAATGTTTTTTCGTTGCAAGATAGATTTTTTTTGAATTTTTCACCCCCTCAAATGGGGTCGTTCCGGGAGTCGAAAAATGTTAATATTTTTTTTCAGAGTTTCTAGAAGGTCCCCTATATAATATTGGAAAGAAAAAGGCGGGGAATGTTTTTTTCGTTGAAGATAGATTTTTTTCAAACATTCACCCCCTTGCATGGGGTAGTTCCGGGAGTCAAAAAATGTTCATATTTTTTTAAAATGTTCCTAGGAGGTCCCTGAGCGTATAACAAAAAGAAATAGGCGGGGAATGTTTTTTCCCTTCAAGATAGATTTTTTTCATACTTTCACCCCCTTAAATGGGGTAGTTCCGGGAGTCAAAAAATATTCATATTTTTTTAAAAACTTTCTAGGAAGTATCTGAGCGTATAACGAAAAGAAATATGCGGGGAATGTTTTTTCCCTCTGAGCTAGATTTTTTCCAAACTTTTACCCCCTTAAATGGGGTAGTTCCGGGAATCAAAAAATATTCATATTTTTTTTTAAACTTCCTAGGAGGTATTTGAGCATATAACGAAAAGAAATAGGCAGGGAATGTTTTTGCCCTCTGAGATAGATTTTTTCGAAACTTTCACCCCCTTTAATGGGGTAGTTCCGGGAGTCAAAAAATATTCATATTTTTTTAAAAACTTCCTTGGAGGTATCTGAGCGTATAACGAAAAGAAATAGGCGGGGAATGTTTTTTCCTTCTGAGATAGATTTTTTCGAAACGTTCACCCCCTTAAATGGGGTAGTTCCGGGAGTCAAAAAATATTCATATTTTTTTACAAACTTTCTAGGAAATATCTGAGCGTATAACGAAAAGAAATAAGCGGGGAATGTTTTTTCCCTCTGAGCTAGATTTTTTCCAAACTTTCACCCCCTTAAATGGGGTAGTTCCGGGAATCAAAAAATATTCACATTTTTTTAAAAACTTCCTAGGAGGTATCTGAGCGTATAACGAAAAGAAATAGGCGGGGAATGTTTTTTCCCTCTGAGATAGATTTTTTCGAAACTTTCACCCCCTTAAATGGGGTAGTTCCGGGAGTCAAAAAATATTCATATTTTTTAAAAAAGTTTCTAGGAAGTATCTGAGCGTATATCAAAAAGAAATAGGCGGGGAATGTTTTTTCGTTGCAAGATAACTTTTTTTCGAAATTTTCATCCCCTCAAATGGGGTCGTTCCGGGAGTCGAAAAACGTTCATATTTTTTTTTAGAGTTTCTAGGAGGTCCCTTAGATTATATCGGAAAGAAATAGGCGGGGAATGTTTTTTCCTTCCAAGGTAGATTTTTTTCAAACTTTCACCCCCTTAAATGGGGTAGTTCCGGGAGTCAAAAAATATTCATATTTTTTAAAAAAGTTTCTAGGAAGTATCTGAGCGTATATCAAAAAGAAATAGGCGGGGAATGTTTTTTCGTTGCAAGATAACTTTTTTTCGAAATTTTCATCCCCTCAAATGGGGTCGTTCCGGGAGTCGAAAAACGTTCATATTTTTTTTCAGAGTTTCTAGGAGGTCCCTTAGATTATATCGGAAAGAAATAGGCGGGGAATGTTTTTTCCGTTAAAGATAGATTTTTTTCGAACGTTCACCCTCTTACTCGGGGTAGTTCCGGGAGTCCAAAAATATTCAAATTTTATCAAAAAGTTCATAGTAGGTCCCTGAGCTTATTGCGAAAAGAAATAGGCAGGGAATGTTTTTTCGTTGCAAGATAGATTTTTTTTGAAATTTTCCCTTCCTCAAATGGGGTCGTTCCGGGAGTCGAAAAATGTTCATATTTTTTTTCAGAGTTTCTAGGAGGTTCCTCAGATTATATCGAAAAGAATTAGGCGGGGAATGTTTTTTCCCTCTAAGATTGATTTTTTTCAAAATTTCACCCCCTTACTTGGGGTAGTTCCGGGAGTCAAAAAATAGTCAAATTTTATAAAAAAGTTTATAGTTGGTCCTTGAGCTTATTGCGAAAAGAAATAGGCGGGGAATGTTTTTTCGTTGCAAGATAGATTTTTTTTGAATTTTTCACCCCCTCAAATGGGGTCGTTCCGGGATTCGAAAAATGTTAATATTTTTTTTCAGAGTTTCTCGAAGGTCCCCTATATAATATTGGAAAGAAAAAGGCGGGGAATGTTTTTTCCGTTAGAGATAGATTTTTTTCAAACTTTCACCCCCTTGCATGGGGTAGTTCCGGGAGTCAAAAAATATTCATATTTTTTTAAAAACTTTCTAGGAAGTATCTGAGCGTATAACGAAAAGAAATAGGCGGGGAATGTTTTTTCCCTCTGAGCTAGATTTTTTCCAAACTTTCACCCCCTTAAATGGGGTAGTTCCGGGAGTCAAAAAATATTCATATTTTTTTAAAAACTTTCTAGGAAGTATCTGAGCGTATAACGAAAAGAAATAGGCGGGGAATGTTTTTTCCCTCTGAGCTAGATTTTTTCCAAACTTTCACCCCCTTCAATGGGGTAGTTCCGGGAATCAAAAAATATTCATATTTTTTTAAAAACTTCCTAGGAGGTATTTGAGCATATCACGAAAAGAAATAGGCGGGGAATGTTTTTTCCCTCTGAGATAGATTTTTTCGAAACTTTCACCCCCTTCAATGGGGTAGTTCCGGGAGTCAAAAAATATTCATATTTTTTTAAAAACTTTCTTGGAGGTATCTGAGCGTATAACGAAAAGAAATAGGCGGGGAATGTTTTTTCCCTCTGAGATAGATTTTTTCGAAACTTTCACCCCCTTAAATGGGGTAGTTCCGGGAGTCAAAAAATATTCATATTTTTTTTAAAAGTTTCTAGGAGGTATCTGAGCTTATAACGAAAAGAAATAGGCGGGGAATGTTTTTTCGTTGCAAGATAGACTTTTTTCGAAATTTTCATCCCCTTAAATGGGGTCGTTCCGGGAGTCAAAAAATATTCATTTTTTTTTCCAGAGTTCCTAGGAGGTCCCTGAGTGTATAGCGAAAAGAAATAGGCGGGGAATGTCTTTTCCCTCCAAGATAAATTTTTTTGAATTTGTCACCCCCTTAAAGGGGTGGTTTTAGGAAATTCCATTTTTTTTACCCCATTTCTAGTCACTACGACCCTACTGCGACCATAAAATGCGACGAAATCAAGATTTATCCTTGATTTTTTTTTTTTTTCTAATTTCATTTCGTTGGATCGCAACGATTCAGATTACAGTATCATGTCACAGAAGTCACGAGACGGCTGAATATTTTCTCAGGTAAGATATTTTTCATAACAATCAAGGTAAAAAAAATCGAGGAATTCAAGAAGAAATTTGTCCTTGACGATGACCTTCAAGCTTATTTCAAGGTCAACTTTTTGTTCGATCGGAGTCTGTATTTTAAAGTTCTGAAATCAACAGAACAAACAGTTTTACATTTACATTGAATATTCGGAGCAGGGTTGCGAAATTTGTGATGTAAAAGTTATGCATTATTCATTACTTTTAGAATGTGTAATGGAAAAACTTTTCATGACTCATTACAATGTAGTGTGTGATGGAACAATTTTTGATTACCCATTACAATGTAGTGTTTAATGAAAATTTTTTTCATTACTCATTATAATGTAGTGTGTAATGGAAAAAAATGTCATGACCCATTACAATGTAGTGTGTAATAGAAAAATTTTAATTGCCCATTGCAATGTAATATGTAATGGACAAAACTTTGATTGCAATTTTGAGAATGGAAAAATATAGATGAATAAATTATTGCAATTTTCCATTACATTTTAATGACTTAGGTACCTTAAATTCTAAAAAGCATTTATATGCATACAAAAAGTTGAACGTTGAAGTGCACTTCCAAATATACTTTCTTCGGCGTTTGCTTTCGCCAATATCCTTTGCCCAAAGTGATTTTCTGTGAGCCTATGGAATTTAGGAGCGTTCATCATCGATATAAATGATAGAAGTGTCAATTACAAAGAATAGGAGAGAATAAGAATAAAAGTGTAAGGCACCGTGCATGGAATTTTTCTTGCCGTTCTAAATGATCATACGACCACTTAATTATTAGTTTTGGCTCATTTTAACCCAGGCCAAAAAACTACTACGATATAATAAAAAATGTCCAAAATTTCCATTACACATTAAGTTGTAATGAACAAGCAAAATGTTGTCGATTACACACTACATTGTAATGGGTAATGAAATTGAATTCCATTACATACTAGATTTTAATGGGTAATGGATTTTTTTTCATTACACACTACATTGTAATGGGTAATGAAATTTTTTTTCCATTACACACTACATTGTAATGAGTAATGGATTTTTTTTTTATTACACACTACATTGGTATGGGTAATGGATTTTTTTTCCATTATACACTGCATGGGTAATGGAATTTTTTTCCATTACACACTAAATTGTAATAGGTAATGAAATTTGTATCCATTACACACTACATTGTAATGGGTGATGAAATTTTTTCTATTACACACTACATTGTAATGGGTAATGAAATTTTTATCCATTACACAACACATTGTAATGGGTAATGAAGTTTTTTTCCATTACACACTACATTGTAATGGGTAATGGATTTTTTTTTTCATTACACACTACATTGTAATGAGTTTCCATTACCCATTGAGTAATGGAAGTTTTTTCCATTACACACTACATTGTAATGAGTAATGGATTTTTTTTCATTACACACTACATTGTAATGGGTAATAGATCTTTTTTCAATGACACACTACATTGTAATAGGTAATGGAACTTTTTTCCATTAAACACTACATTATAATAGGTAATGAAATTTTTATCCATTACACACTACATTGTAATGAGTAATGAAATTTTTTTCCATTACACACTACATTGTAATGGGTAATGGATTTTTTTTTCATTACACACTACATTGGAATGGGTAATGAAAATTTTTTCCATTACACACTACATTGTAATGAGTAATGGACATTTTTTCCACTACACACTACATTGTAATGGGTAACGAAAATGGCAATGCGTTACAAAAAGTAATGCATTACATGCAACCTCGATTCAGAGGTCATCGTCAAGGTCAAAATCAAGGTCAAAATCAAGGTCACTATTAAAAATATCTTAACTCTGAGGAAATATTCGGCAGTCCCGTGACTTTTGTGACACCTTGTATATATTCAGAGGATTGGGGTGAGTAGTGCATTATTTCTACGTGTATATACCTCGTCAACGTTGTCGAGAGCGTGATAGGCAACCTGATAGCCATGGAGTCCAGTGTGATTTCGGCTTTGCCAAGAGACGACCACCGAGAAGGGTTGAATGTCCTGGATCGCCAGCTTCAGGACGAGCGGGGCCGAGCAAAATGAACCAGGATCCAGCTCGAGGAAGACGAGACCCCGAAGTTCGGGAGGATGTTCGCATCTCAGCAATCCCCCTTCAATGTCGTTTATTCCCATTCCACCTCCTCCACCACCGCCACCGCTTCCACCGCCGCCCCGATTTCTACCGACACCGCCGCCAACAAGTTTCTGGTGGTCGCGCAGCCATTCCCAGAGCTCCTGAGACTCGCAACCGCAGTGAAGAGGATTCTCTGCGAAACAAGACCATTCTACGGGTCATAAATGGACGTGAATTCAAGTTTGTCAGAAGGCCGCTGGTTATATACCCGCATTGAGGTTAATTTTCCAGCATGAAACGGGCTCCAATTATTGGCTGTCCAAAGTTTCAATTCATGTTGAAAAGTAGCCGTTGGCACACTTCTTTGGCCCCAACACGGACTTGTAATTTATTTGTAGGGAATTCAATATCCTTCCGGTGAAATTGTATATTAATGACTAGGTAGAGTCAATATTTACTGGCCTGTTCAATATTTGCTTGAACAGGGCGATCGTCGCTCGACCATTGAACTTTATTGCTGAATCTTTTTGTAGATTAAAAAAATAGAGATGCACGAAAATATGATTTTTGGATTGTGAAAAAGTTATTTTGAACATTTTCTTAGTGTCCTTACTAAAATTTTCAAAAATTGTCAATTTTTGTGGTCATTCATTAAAATTAGGAGATCAGTGATTCTTACACTGGAAATACATACTTATCGCAAGATTTACACCAAATAACAATTCTAGGTTACATCTCCGTCGATCATAAACGTTTTAATATCTATAAAAAAGAACAAGCCTATCAAAATCGATGTCTATTAGATAGTAACTCTTTTTCAGGCGGCAGAATTTTTGTTAGTGCATTTTTGGCAGGTGTATCTCATCCGATCGATTTTTCGTGATTCTTGAATGTCTCTCGAGGCAATAATATCTTATGACATCGATATTAATCCAATTAACATCTAAAATTAATAGGCTAAAAAATAATAAGCTAAAAGGCAACGAAGTTGTGTACTCTAAAAATATGGTTTTATTTTTAAACATTTACAAAAAATGACCAAAAATGGCTCAGCCACATTATACGATAGCAATGTGCTTCTTCGCATTATTACTTGGTAGATATTAATTTAGATAAGCTTGTTATCTGCAGAGTAGTTGTGAAAATAGTAATGTAAGAGTAATGCATTACCCATTACTTTAAACAATGTGTATTGGACAAGTTTTCCATTTCAAATTACAAAAGTAATGTGTAATGGATGCGTGTTCTATTACAAATAAAAAAAAGTAATGTGTAATGTATGCATGTTCCATTACAAATGAAAATAGTAATGTGTAATGGATGCATGTTTCATTACAATGAAAAGAAGTAATGTGTAATGGATGCATATCCCATTACAAATAAAAAAGTAATGTGTAATGGATGCATGTGCCATTACAAATAAAAAAAGTAATGTGTAATGGATGCGTATGCCATTACAAATAAAAAAGTTATATGTGTAATGGATGCGTGTTCCATTGGAAATAAAGAAAAGTAATGTGTAATGGATGCATGTGTCATTACAAATTTAAAAAAAAGTAATGTGTAATGTATGCACGTTCCATTACAAATTACAATTAAAAAAAAGTAATTTGCAGTGGAGAATATTCCATTACAAATAGAAAAATTGCCGTGCTCGTATTAGAATCTTGCACATTACTGTCTCATTATTTTATTTCGCTCACTAAAAGTTCATCCACAATTATCACAAATGATCCATACAGTTGAAAAAAAAGAACATGCACATTATGTAGGGATTCAACAAAGCGACAAATTTTGTATCAGTAACTTGTAATTTTTATTAGATTGCTTATAATTATGAGTAACAGCGTGTAAAAGCAAGATCAATATAAAGTTGGATAATTTTTGAGGTTGAGTATATTTTCGTACTTCATATTTAAGGATGAACTGTTTTTTTGTTTCTAAAGCATCCAGATCGACTAAGAGTCTTGTTTTTCTACCTTTCCAATTTTATTGAGTTTATTTGGGTTATTTTTTTTATTCGTAATGGCACATGCATCCATTAAACATTACTTTTTTATTTGCAATGGGACATGCATCCATTACACATTATGTTTTTATTAGTAATGGCACGTGCATCCATTACACATTACTATTTTTTATTTGTAATGGGACATGCATCCATTACACATTTTTATTTTATTTGTAATAGGACATGCATCCATTACACATTACTTTTTTATTAGTAACGGGACATGCATCCATTACACATTATTCTTTTTATTTGTAATGGGACATGCATCCATTACACATTACTTTTATATTTGTAATGGG
Source organism: Alloplasta piceator (assembly GCA_946863875.1). NCBI lineage: Eukaryota > Metazoa > Arthropoda > Insecta > Hymenoptera > Ichneumonidae > Alloplasta > Alloplasta piceator. The sequence continues at coordinate 54,356,610 of OX333073.1, forward strand.
ACATGCATCCATTATACATTACTTTTTTATTAGTAACGGGCCATGCATCCATTACACATTACTTTTTTTTATTTTGTAATGGTACACTCATTCATTTTACATTATGCAATGTAAGTAATAAATACAGTAATGCATTATGAAAGTAATGCATTATTTACAACTCTGGTTATTTGAGTAGAGTTAGTGAAAAGCTAATATCTGGCAGAGATTATATTCGGTAGAGTTGTAATTCATCAGAACTTTTACAGTAGAGCTAAATTGGGGTGGTGATGTGCATCTGCTAGAAAAAAGACTCTCAGAGCTGCAAAAAGCTTATATTTGAAGAAAACAAGAGATTACTCAAAATCGAAAGAATCCCTTACCTTCGGCCCTTAAGCTGCGTATCTGTGTTTCGAGTGGCCTGAAAGCGTTGAGGGGCAGATTCTCAAGATTGTTTCTGCTCAAATCGAGAATACGAAGTTTCTTGAGCGGTTTAAAGGCATCGGGCGATATGAACGATATCCAATTCCCGTAGAGATGAAGTTCAGCGAGATTATCCAAATGCTGAAAGGTATTCTTTCCAACGCCGGTTATGTGATTGTACGATATATCGAGAATCTGGAGTGCCTTCAGATCGGGCGAAAAATCCTCCAACTCATCGAGCTTGTTGTGTGTTACATTGAGCAGCCGAAGTTTCTCAAGACCCTTCAATCGCTCCTGCGGCAACAATTCCAGCTCGTTATTGGACAGATCGAGGGTCAAGAGATTGGGCAAAGTGCCAAAAGCACCGGGCGACACTCTCGATATTAAATTGTTGCCCATGAAAAGATGCATCAGCGACGGGAATGCCTCGAAGTCCTGGCTCGTTACTATGGTCAGATTCGTGCCGGATATATGGATCTCCTGTAACTCCGGATACTTGGACTCGGCGCTGAATTCATGAATTCTGGTCAATGGATTCGACGTTACATTGAGCCAACCGAGGCTCGGTGTATTGTGAGCGGAAAGGGCGGCGCCGGGAATCTGCCGAAACTTGTTGGCCGCAAGTTCGACTTTTCTCAATTGATTCGCGTGGACGAAGAAGTTGGCGGGCAACGCGGTCAGATGATTGTGGCTGAGATCAACGGACAAGAGTCTCGAGAAGTTTGCCGAAGCGAAACCCGACAATGACATTATATAGTTACGGCTGAGGTCCAATTCCCGAAGACTGTTCAATCCGCTCAATCTCGAGATGTCAACGTGGGAAATGACATTGTTGGACAATGAAAGGAACTCGATGCTGGTCGCGTTGATGAACACCTCGTAGGGAACTTCCTTGAAACGATTGCGATCGAGCTTGACCTCGCGCAGCGAATCAAGACCGAGGAACAACAAGCCCGGCATCGACCTCAGCTGATTGCTGCTCAACAATAGTTTACCAAGATTCTTGTTCTTCGAGAATATCTCTATTGGCATGCGATGCAACTGCGAATTCTCCATCGTCAGATGCTGAAGGGACGGAAGACCATCGAGCGATTCGTTGTTTATCTGACTAAAATTGTTGTTCGATATTCGCAGCACTCGCAGACCCGGAATGTCAAGACGATCCAACGCGGTCGCTGTCAGACGATTGTTCTCCAGATTCAATTCGTAGAGATTGTTCAAACCGCGAAACGCTCCGCGCTCGATAACAGTGACGGTGCAATTGCGCAGATTCAACGTTCTTATCGGCAAACCCTCCTGGAATATAGTGTCGTGAAGTACGCCAAGATGATTGTTGGCCAGATCGAGAACCCTAAGTCTCTTGAGAGCGGTCAGGGAATAAGGATCCAAACGGCGCAGGCCATTGTCCTGAAGATAGAGCTCCTCGAGCTCGTGCAATTCCGAGAACGTTCTCACGGTAACGTGACTCAATCGATTCATGCTCAACTCGAGAAACTTCAATGCCTGCATCGGTTGAAAAGCGGTATCCTCGATGCGGGATATGGAATTGTTGGTGAGATAGAGTCTCTCGACGAGGAGCAGATCTCGAAATAGAGGAGCTTGAAGACGCGTCAGACGATTGTGTCCGAGCCACATTATCCTCACCGAAGCTTGTCCGCGAAGGGAATCATTGTGGAGAACACCTAGTCCATTGTTGTCAAGCTGTATCGAGACCAATGAACTTCCACCGCCGCCAATTCCATTCTGACCCGAATCGCTGGATACTTGAAAGACATCGCCCAGCACAGCGAGCAAATTTCCCTGCAGATTAACGTGCTGAAGATTGTGCAGCGTTCGCAGAGCTCCGGTCTCCATGTCGGTTATCGCATTGTTCTGCAGATGAAGCTCCAGCAACGACGGCAAAGGCGTGAAGACACCTCGTCTGACCTCGGTTATCTGATTGTCCTGCAATCTTAATTCACGCAATTGTTTGGCTTTCGCGAACGTACCAACCTCCAATTCCCTTATGCTGTTGCCATCGAGCGACAGTGTCGAAAGATTCTCGCAATGATCGAGAAAATCTCGCGGTACACGGTCGATGTAATTGCCACTTAGATGTAACTGCGCCAATTGACCGAGCGTCGCCAGACCTCGTGAATCCACTCGTCTTATCGCGTTCTGCTGAAGATAAACAACGGCCAGTTTCGTACTTCCGGCGAATGCGTTTGCCGGTATCTCCAGAATATTGTTTTCAGCCAGAAAGAGCTCTTTCAGTTCCGGCAATCTTGAGAATACACCGCGTATGTAGTGTATGTGATTGTGGCTCAGGTCGATAGAGCGCAGCTTTTGATTGGCGCGAAACGTCGCCACGTCCAAAAAGACTATTTTATTGTGACTGAGGTCTATGGATTCAAGATCAATAAGCGATATAAAGGCGTCCTTGTCGACGTCCTCCACCGCGTTGTAATAGAGCGTCAAGGTTCTCAGTGCTGGACAACAACGAAAGCAATTCAGAGGTATCGTCACGAAATTATTGCTGCTCAGGTCAAAGAAATTCAGGGCATCGAGACGCGAATAACCGTCACCCGGTAATTGCGATACCTCGTTCCAAGCGAGCCTGAGTGAGGTCAAATGTTCGAGACGACGCAACGCTGTCATTGGGAACATTCGTATCTTGTTCTCGGCAAGGTCAAGGTCAGCCAGTGTGTTCTCGAGACCGGCGAAAGCGTATTCCGATATTTTCGTTATCTGATTGCCCTTGAGATTGAGCTTGATAAGGGAAAGACCGTAGAAGCTGAAACTGGTCAAATCGTGAATGTGATTTGACTCCAGATCGAGAGCGGTCAAACGACTGAGGCTCGCCAGAGCTTTTTGAGGCACGTGCTGAAGGTGACCTGATACCAATGCCAATGACTCGAGACTCGAGCTCAAACGCTCGAACGCATCCTCGTTCAATTCGCGGATGCCCGATTGCGATATCTGAAGATGACGAATGCGCGTTCCAGGCGGAAATACGGTCGACCGAAGCTCCTCGACACGGCGATCAAGCTCGTAAACGCTCAGCGATTGGACCATGGCTTCTGAAACAAAAGGATGAAGGGCTTCATTTTAATGGTACTTTGGCTTGTACTCGCGTTTGCAGCTCCACGATTTTTTAAGGCCAGAGATATAAATCTCTACCTCGATAAAACTGGACCCTAACATCTTAAGGGGTTATACGCGGGCAGGGGGTCGAAAAAAACGATTTTTCAAGATTTTATTTTGGCGACATTTTAATTTATTAATGTGAAAATTTATATACATATTTTTAAAACGCTTATCTTTGTTGTGAAATTTTTTTTTCACAAAATAATGATTCTTGTTCCAATGATTTTCATACGAAATAGGGTTGACAATAGGGAGCCAAAATTTTAAAGTTACTTAACTAGGTCAAGTGGGGTGTCGTATCAAAGGACATTGCTTACACGTTTCAAAACTATTTTATTTTAATCTAAGTCACACATTTTTTAAATTTTACCTTGAAACCTGCAAAAAGAATTCCCCCACGTTATCTTAGCAGTTTACAAACCAAAAAATCTTAATTAATTCAGACTTGTAGATAATTTTTTATACATGACAGCAAAAAAGAAACCAGGTTTCAAATAATTTCGGTTTTTGGTTTTACTTTTAATATTTTAGAGAACCCTCCTCGTGAGAGTTTCACTCACACTGGACCGGTTCTTAGATCAAGGAAAGCCACAATTTATTATTTATGGAGGGAATGAGAATTTAGCTTTTTTAAAAATATTTTCTATAATTTTTTTTCGACCTGGTATACGTTTTTTTACGTGAACTTTTTTTGCCTTTTTTCGACCATAGCAAATTGGGCGCACAGCTCGAGGAAATTTTTTAAAATGTTTTTTATCTAAGGTGTATTTGAAAGGATTAGCAGACGCTCCATTATTGTTTTTTTTACACATTTTTAGACGATTTTTTCTCGCAAAGTTATGTTACTTTTGGCTAAAACAGACAAACTTTGAAAGATGCAGCGCAACTCAAAAACTATGGAGTTTAAAAAAAAAAATCAAGTATGGAAAATGTATCGTACGTGTACACGGAATCGCGTGGAATTATTTCAGAATTTTCCTATAAAATTTTTTTTTGCTATTTTCGCTCGAAACTGATGACGCCCTAGCAAAAAATTGTATCTGATGGAAATTTCGGTACTTCGCGATACAATAAAAATCTGAAAAAAATCAGCAACATTCGGAGTGCTATAAACAACAATTATCAATAATTATTATTGAAAATTGTTGTTTATATCATGCTAAATGTTGCTGATTTTTTTTCAATGTTTGATTGTATCACGATGTACGGAAATTTCAACCAAATACAATTTTTCGCTGGGACGTCATCATCACAATTCCGAGAAAAAATAGTAAAAAACAAAATTTCCTAGGAAAATTCTGAAATAATTCCAGGCGATTCCGTGTATACGTACGCTACTTTTTGCATATTTTTGCTACGTTGCATCTTTCAAAATTTGTCTTTTTTAGTCAAAAGTTAAATAACTTTGCGAGGAAAAATCGTACGACAATTTTTTAAAAACCAAAATGGAGCGTCTGCAAACCATTTCAAATGTACCGTAGATGAAAAAGACCAAAAAGGCCAAAAGGTGGTCACGTACAAAAGCGCATACCAGGTCGAAAAAAATCATAAAAAATATTTTAAAAAAAAACTCAATAAAACTAAATTTCTTCCCGTCAAAACGCTTTTTAAAAAATGTTATTATCTTTTTTTTCGACGGAGTTATGCAAGTTCTAGTGCGGCAAGAAATGTCGCCTGGTGTATCCAAACTTTTGAGCAGGAATGTAGGTATGTACATAACGAAAAAGAAATTTGAAAAATCGATTTTCTGAAAATCTTGACTGCACATAACACCCCTTAAGGACCGTATTATAATAACGTTGCCAAAATTGCCAAGAAAATCAAAATTTTTGGCTCAAAATGTTAAATACTTTTCTGTACCAAGAAACATGTCTGAGCTGTTAAAGAATATTTATAACAGGTCGAAAATCGTGAAATTGCTTCACTGCACCGAGGCATCTCGGTGTTGGGGCCTTAAACAACCTCATCGTGAGTGTTATATAATTCTGCCGAAGTGTGCACGTTAAAGATTGAAATACTGGGTATTCCGCCATGGGAGTTGAATTATTACTTCGGAAGTGGGTCACACGGCTCTAAAAACATCGTAATGTCGGTGGTCCCCCGTACGAGAAAAGTTACTGTAGCGTAATGTTACTTTGAGTAGAGGCTAAACGAATGTACGTGCGCCAGAGGGACAAATTTAGCCGTAAGGGAATTTCACGCGAAACGTTGAGTTTCGGGAAGTTTTGTCAGCCTATCAAAGCCGCGTCATCGTGACGAGTTTGCACAAAACAAGATCAAGATCTTGACGATCTTCGAGAGGTCTTCCTGCTAAAAGAAAATGTTTTTTTTTTCGATTTTTTAAATACCAAGAGACCGAAAAATTTTCAAAAATCAGAAACATGTCTATGTTAAAAATGCCAAACTTTATTTTTAATCATCGAATCTTCATGTAATAGTACATTACATCACGAGGACGTAAAAACATTTTCTTACGAGTGATGTAAGATATTTTATATCACGAGGTGCAATATGGACGTTTTCACGTCCGCTTGCGGACGTAAAAGCGTCCATTATTGTACTAAGTGATATAAAAACATTATTTTGTAGCGAAGCGATTTTTTGACTATTATGACGAAAATTGATATCATTTTGCTCTTCATTCCCTGCATTGTAAAAAAAAAATCCCATAATTCGACCTGCAACACATTGAAAAAAAATAAAAACGACAAAATTTCTCAATTTTCATCAACAGGGATAGCGATGAAGATTGATATGTTGCAATATAGACAGTAGGGGTGAAAAAAACTAAAATTAGCAATAAAATCGTATTATTTAAATCCATTTGTTATGTCTCATAACTATACTGAAAAATAAGAAATTTTATCGTTTTTATTTTTTTTCAATGTGTTGCAGGTCGAATTTTGAGACGTTTGTTTTTTTTTTTTGAAATATAGGGCATGAAGAGTTTCAATCATGACAATTTTTGTCATAATATTAGGAAAATCTCTTCGTTACGAAATAATGTTTTTGAAGAAAGATTCGATTATTACAAATAGAATTTAGCATTAAAAACAAAGAAAAAAATTAACCATCAACATTGACATGTTTCTGATTTTTTGGAATTTTTTAAAGATTTTGCGGTCGCCTCTTCGTATTTAAAAAAAATCTCTTTGGCAAAAATCGGCGCCACAAAGTTCAAAGTTCACAAAGTTCGCTGGGGACCGATTCACCATTCTCATCCGACTAAACCCTTGATAATATTTTGATAATTTATCAAAGTTTAAGGGAAAGGACAACTTTGACAGCTAAAAGTTGGTTCAAAGGAATGAGGCGGTATATTTTCTTATTCTGGTCTTCATCTTTCATCCTCGATTTTCTTTTTCATTCATTCATGGAAAAGCATCCTTATATAATCGGGCGGGATCCGGGATAAGCGAGGGTCTGAAGAATCTGCTCCGAACTTACTTTCTTGCCTCGATCCTCCTTTCATTGGGAGGGAAATATCTATATATGAGGCATTCCACGAGATTTCGATCAAAATCTTGCCTTGGTGATTCTCATTTTTCTCTAAATTTCTTACATAAACAAACACATTGAACAAAAATTTCCCAAATTTTTTCAGAATTTTTTGGTCACGCGTTTTTGGATTTTTTTTTTTTGAAAACAGTCCACTTTGTAAAATCTGAAAAAATCAGAATAATCTAATAAAATATAACAAAAATTTTTGGTCTTGTTCCAAAATAGAGATTTCAATACTCTGTGAGTAAAATTCCAAAAATTGCAAAAAACAAAAATGTTACTCATAGAGTATTAAATCTCCATTTTGGAATAAAACCCAAAAATTTTGTTATATTTTATTAGATTATTCTGAATTTTTTCAGATTTTACAGAGGGGTCCCTTTAAAAAAAAAACTCAAAGAACGCGTAATCGAAAAATTCTGAAATAATTTCGGAAATTTTTTTTCAACCTGTTTTTTTTTTATATAAAAAAGTTAGAGGAAAATCGAAATTATCAAGGCAAGATTTTGATCGGAATGTCGTGGAATGACACGACAAAATGTTTGGGCTTTGTTCCAAAATAGAGATTTAATACTCTATGAGCGAAATTTTTTTTTTGCAATTTTTTGAATTTTATAGCATTTTTTTGGGTCTTTTTTTTTGTTAAGGGATCACTTTGTAAAACCTGAAAAATTCAGAATAATCTAATAAAATATAACAAAATTGTAGGGCTTCTTCCGAAATGAAGATTTTAATGCACTATGAGGAAAATTCAAAAAAATGAAAACAAAATGTTACTCATAGAGTATTAAAATCTTTATTTTGGAACAAAGCCCAAAATTTTTTTTATATCTAGATTATTCTGAATTTTTTCAGATTTTACAAAGTGGTCCCTTTTTTGGAAAAAATAAAATCTAAAAAACTTTTTCAATGTGTTTGTTTATATAAAAAATTTAGAGAAGAATCGGAATCATCAAGGCAAGATTTTGATCGAGATGTCGTAGAATGCCTCATATATTAAATATATTCGAGGTTCGATCCTAAAATGAAAATCTCCTTATAAAGGAGTTTGGCACGGTGGCACCTGAGAGACGAGAAAAAGGGATAAAGGGTTGCAGCATTTTCCCTTTGGGGTGCGGGACTCAACGGTAGACGAGTCGCGACAGTTTGAAATTGAAATGCCCCAACCAGCGAGATTGAATAAATCACCCCCGGGGTGGAGAGTAGGTCGCGTGACGTCACGAGGCCATATCCTATTCGGGTCAGTTCTTATTTTTACTTCGCGCATAGCAGAGGGTTGAAGGAGGGTTTGTACGTGTATGTGCGTCCTATAGGCCTCGCTATACATTCACATACCTACCCTGTTTCGTTTGGCCCACCTCTACACTTGGTCGTTCCTGCTTCGGGGTCACAAACGCCCCCTCTCTCTACCTCATGCCCTTTCTCGCTCCCTCTCTCTCACTCTTTCTTCCAGCCTCCCCCAACCCTCTCCATCTCAAGTTTATAACATTCATATCCTTTACCTATACGTATATGCGGATATTGGGGAAAAATGCTGGGGAATATGGCCCAGGTTGGTAAATATGCCATGGAACCCCTTTTTCATTCTCATCCAACGCTTTGAAATTTTTTTGTAGGTTTTTTTACATTTATGGTCGCCCTTGCGGTACCGTTAAGTTAGTGGAGTTTTAAGGTTGGACTGAACTGGAAAGTTTCTACTTGATGTGGATAAAAATGTATATTGCAATTGCTGTGGAGTGGAATAATTCAGTTGGCTTCAATAAAATCTATATTTTTATGCAGTTTTTGTGGAATTTGTAATTTTAGTTTGATCGTAACGGCTTTATTGATAGTGAAATGACAGCAGCAATCAGATATAGCTTCCCTTTGAATTCTTTTATAAAGAGAGCCATTGAATTCCATTCCCATTGAAGCCAATATCAATTTTTTCGCGTTTTGGAGTTATTTTTTTAACAAAAGCTCAGAAGTTCGATCACGCCCGTAAGTTTTCCATGCATGTGTGGTAAAATTGCCGGAATAAATCTGCTTCGTGCTGCCTTAATAAATTTTTTACCCGACTGCGTCAAGGCTGGTCCATATTCCCCCACTTTATTCTGCATTATCCCGTATATGAGTATACATGTAGATTATCTACGTCTATGTATGCTACACAGTTATCCCTATAGGATATCTATTGACTGTCAAGGCTTTATTACCAGCCAAACCGCAGCAGAAACGAAATATTTTTCCTTTATAAATTCTTTCATATAGAGAGGCATTGAATATCATTTCCATTTAAGTCTATCTCGATTTTTCCGTGTATTTTAATTTTTTTTTTAAATCAATGTCCAGAAGCCCACTCGACTAAGTAAATTTTCCTACTATGTGCAGAACAATTTTCCGAATAATTTCGCTTCCTGATGCCTTGATAAATTTTACACCCTGCGTCAAAGATGGTTCATAAGACTGATTAAAAAAAAACCGACTACTTCTTGTTTTTCGAAATAACATATTAAATATTTTCGGGGCGTTGAAAAAAGAAGCCTGTTGAAAGCAGAGCTCTTGATATAAATATTTAGATATGTCTCATCGCAAATTTCTATTTCCCATTCAAATAACACAGGAAGAAAAAATTTCAAACTTTGAAATTTTATATCTCGGCTAGAAATCAATGTACCAAAATTAACGATACATATTCTTGTAGAGAATTTGATGCTTTACAAAAATGATCTCTTATGATTTTTCGATAAACTCGCTCCTTCAAAAGTTATTCAAGGTTAAACTTAAATTTAAATAAAATTTCATTTTTTTTTTCAGTTTCCGGCAAAATGTTGAAACTTATTACCAAATATCGTTAAATCATTCTCGAAACAAAAGTTTAAACTGCATCCACATAAATTACCTAATTTTCAAATAAATGACCAACAGTCACCCATATTCACAGTCATACATATTAGGGCGATTTTTTTTTCGACTTATTTTTTTTCTGACTCCCCACCTGAAATTTTGTTGACATCTGAAAAGAAATTTCCTGAAAGTTACAACCCTTAATATTAATATTAAATACTTTCCCTTTGCGTGACAAGATTTCCCATCTAAAATACACGTATAACAAAAAAAATGTATTCAAAATTCTATAACTCAGCGGCAAATTTACGCAGAATTGAACGACCTTCAAAAGTGTTCTCAACAGTGTAAGTGTAATTTACACTGGTGAGATGGTACGGATCATTGAAGTTGATGTCTATCAAAAATTCTCTATTTTTGCTGTTATCTCCAAAATGATGAACTTTACCGAAAAAATGTATAAAAATTTTGTTGGAAATTTAATTTCCTACAAAAAAGGTCCTCTAGACCTAATTGCTAAAATTAATATTTCTTGATATATTGAGATATCAACTTTGGTTCGATAAACCATAAAAATTTTATACCTACCACAAATAAGTTAAGGTTCAATATCTCAAAAAATATTAACTTTAGCAATTAGGTTCAAAAGACCTTTTTTGTTGAAAATTAAATTTCCAACTAAATTTTTCTTGACATTTTTTCAGTTAAGTTAATCATTTCGGAGATAAAAGCAAAAAAACGATAATTTTGGGTAAAAATCCACTTTAGTGACCTGTACCATTTCACCAGTGTAAGTTACACTTACGCTGTTCAGAACACGTTTGAAGATCGTTTAATTTTACGTTGATTGCGACCAAGAACAATATGATAGCATAAAATGCCGCTGAGTTATAGCATTTTGAATAAAAAATTTGTTGATTTACGTGTATTTTAGATGGAAAATCTTTTCACGCGAAGGAAAAATACTTAATATTAATATTAGAGGCTAAAACTTCCAGGGAATTTCTTTTCAGACATATTCAACAAATCTTCAGGTGCGGAGTGAGAAAAAAAATAAGTCGAACAAAAAAAATTGCCCTAATATATATATTAGACCGTGAATAACTTTCGAACGAGTGAGTTTATCGAAAATTCATAAAAGACCTTTTTCGCAGAGCTTTCAATTCCGTCCAAAAATAGGTATCGTTCGATTCGGTACATTGACTCGAAGCCGGGAGATAAAATTTCAAAATTTGAAATTTCTTTTCTCGTGTTATTTAAATGGGAAATTAAAATCTGCGATGAGACATATATAAATATTCATATGAAGAGCTCTGCTTTTAACACTTTATTCACCTCCCCGAAAGTATTTAATGTGTTATTTCGAAAAACATAAAAACAGTCGCTTTTTTGAATCGGTCTAATGATCCATATTCCCCCACATTATCCTACCTTGGCCTAAACATGAATATCCATGTCGGACATTTTCCGGGTATATGTTTTCTACACTGTTGAACCTGGGATATCTATATGGGGCATTCCATCCCAAATCGGACAGTTTGAAAAACTTTTTTTTTTATTTCCGTAATTTTTTTATACTTTTGAGTACCCATAAAAAGACCCTTTCTGTTAAATTTTGAGATTTTTTTATTGCCCTTTCAAAAGATATTTAATTAACAAAAAAACCACTCTTTTTTGGTATTTTGTTCATAACTTCTTTAATAATGGTCCGAATTAAGTTTTTTTTTCAAAATTCTTTTTTTTTTATGGCCTTTTTAGAAAAAAATACAACGAAAATATTCGACGTGTTTTTGAATAAGTTTTTTGAGTTTTAAACGTTAAATCGCGTTTTTAAAAGTGAATGCCATTTTAGATTTTTTTTTCAATTATTTGTTTCAAATATTTATCTATTCAACAATTTTTAAGACTAATTTAAATATTTAAATATTTAAATATTTTTTTAAATATTCAATATTTAGAATTTATTTTGACCCAGTTTTTGTTACTGCACAGTATTTTTTTCAAAATTTTGAATTTATTTTGACACTTTTTTATTGTTAACAGGTTCTCAAAATTAATAATGAATCGTTAATCGTTCCTGACTTAGAAGATTCCTTTGCCAATACGTTTCCGTTGCTCATTGGAATAATTGAATGAAATTTTTGTGTTCCCCTGTGATTGACTTCGCAGTATTTTATCGCAAATAAAATATTTCTTTTGCATCTGAATAATATGTTTCTCATGTGAAAATTTGCCAGCAATATTCGATAGACTATTTAGGTTCAATGCCCACTCATACAATTCTTGAAATGTTGTTATTTGCTCATCGATTAATTATTAATTTTAAAAATCTGTCGACAATGAAAAAGTGTTCAAATTAATTCAAAATGATTTAAAAAAATACTATACAGTAACAAAAATTGATATTCATAATAATTTATAAAAAAAAAATTTTTTATTTTCAAAAATCGAAAAAAATAGTATTCATCGAGATTCCACGATCGGACTAGTCTTAAAAATTGTTGAATAGACAGATATTTGAAACAAAAAATTAAAAAAAAAAAAATCAAAAATGACATTCACTTTTAAAAACGCGATTTAAGGTTTAAAACTCAAAAAACTCATTCAAAAACACGTCGAATATTTTTGTTGTATTTTTTCTGAGAAGGCCATAAAAAAACAAAAATTTTAAAAAACAAAAATTTTAATTTGGACCATTATTAAAGAAGTTGTGACCATAATACCAAAAAAAAAACGGTTTGTTTGTTAATTCAATATCTCTTGAACGGGTAATCAAAAAAATCTCAAAATTTAACAGAAAGGGTCTTTTTTTTGATGGGTACTCAAAAATATAAAAAAATTGAGGAAATAAAAAAAAAAAAGTTTTTCAAATCGTCCGATTTGGGATGGAATTCCCCATGTATAGTGTCGAGGTTTTATTACCAGCCAAACGGCAACAGTAACGACCACCACCGAAGCAGATCGATACTGGGCTCATATCGTGGGGGCTTTACGATACCCCTTAACACACAAACATACAAAAGTTCATGTATGAAAGTAATATGAAATATTGATGATAAAAATATAATATTGTAAAGTACCTTGAGTACCGGCGACCGTGAGGACACCGGTCAGCGCAACCCTGAGTGATTCCTCGGTTGCACCGGCGCACTCGAGGAAAAGTCCATCCTCGAAATTGTAACACGGACAACCGGGTATTGTCTCGGGCTGAGGACACTCGAGGCTCTTGGCTTCGTTGCTCGCGACCCATGCCGCGAGCACCATCGAGTATATAATGCGAAAGCTCGTTCTTCCACGATGATGATGATTGTGATGATGATGATTGTTGTTATTATGACGTCGATGATGATGATGGTTGTGATTGTGACGACGAGGCGATGACGATGACGACGACGACGACGACGAGGAGGAGGAATTACGAAGACGCTCGTTACCGCATCTATCGCGATCCCAATCGGCCTTGTTTCCAATGGGATCCCGCCGCTTTCGCCTCGTGCGCGGCCATGTCGTCCACATTATCGTAATTTCGACACTGACGACGATGTCACGAGCATCGCGCTGTCCAAGACCTCAATCGACGAGGCTTAACAGGACAATCTGGAAATTATAAATGTTACCCTGCGATCAGTTGAGAGACTTACCATTTTTGTTACATTTTGATAATATAATATAATATAATAATATAATAATATAATATAATAATATAATAATATAATAATATAATAATATAATAATATAATAATATAATAATATAATAATATAATAATATAATAATATTATAATATAATGATATAATGATATAATATTAATATAATAATATTATAGTAATTTATTAATGAATTCATAATTTATTACAGAGAGTTTGAAAAATGGAGTGAATAATTTTGGCCCATGAAAAAGGCTTACAGAATAATGAGAAAAATCACAAAGAATAGGTTTTGAAAATTTAATTAGTAAGATTATTTTCTTTGTTCAAGGAAAAACCGAGGAAAAATGCATAAATTATAAAGTTACCCTGCGATCAATTAAGAAATATACATTTTTTTCAATTTTGTTAATGTAATATAATAGGAAATTTAATAATATGATAGTAATTTATTAATGAATTAATAATTTATTACAGAGAGTTTGAAAAATGGAGTGAATAATTTTCACCCATGAAAAAGGCTTTGAGAATGATGGAAAAGATCACAAGGATAGGTTTTGAATATTTAATTAGTAAGATTGTTTTTTTTTCAAGGAAAAACCGAGGAAAAATGCATAAATTATAAAGTTACCCTGCGATCAATTAAGAAATATACATTTTTTTTAAATTTTGTAAATGTAATATAATAGAAAAATTAATAAAATGATAGTAATTTATTAATGAATTAATAACTTATTACAGAGAGTTTGAAAAATAGAGTGAATAATTTTGGCCCATGAAAAAGGCTTTGAGAATGATGAGAAAAATCACAAAGAATAGGTTTTGAATATTTAATTAGTAAGATTATTTTCTTTGTTCAAGGAAAAACCGAGGAAAAATGCATAAATTATAAAGTTACCCTGCGATCAATCAAGAAATATACATTTTTTTCAATTTTGTTAATGTAATATAATAGGAAATTTAATAATATGATAGTAATTTATTAATGAATTAATAATTTATTACAGAGAGTTTGAAGAATGGAGTGAATAATTTTCACCCATGAAAAAGGCTTTGAGAATGATGGAAAAGATCACAAGGATAGGTTTTGAATATTTAATTAGAAAGATTGTTTTTTTTTTCAAGGAAAAACCGAGGAAAAATGCATAAATTATAAAGTTACCCTGCGATCAATTAAGAAATATACATTTTTTTAAAATTTTGTTAATGTAATATAATAGAAAATTTAATAAAATTATAGTAATTTATTAATGAATTAATAATATTACAGAGAGTTTGAAAAATGGAGTGAATAATATTGGCCCATGAAAAAGGCTTTGAGAATGATGAGAAAAATCACAAAGAATAGGTTTTGAATATTCAATTAGTAAGATTATTTTCTTTGTTCAAGGAAAAACCAAGGAAAAATGCATAAATTATGAAGTTACCCTGCGATCAATTAAGAAATATACATTTTTTTCAATTTTGTTAATGTAATATAATAGGAAATTTAATAATATGATGGTAATTTATTAATGAATTAATAATTTATTACAGAGAGTTTGAAAAATGGAGTGAATAATTTTCACCCATGAAAAAGGCTTTGAGAATGATGGAAAAGATCACAAGGATAGGTTTTGAATATTTAATTAGTAAGATTGTTTTTTTTTCAAGGAAAAACCGAGGAAAAGTGCATAAATTATAAAGTTACCCTGCGATCAATTAAGAAATATACATTTTTTCAATTTTTTAAATGTAATATAATAGGAAATTTAATAATATGATAGTAATTTATTAATAAATCAATAATTTATTGCGGAGAGTTTGGACAATGGCAATGGAGTGAATAATATTTTCCCATGAAGAAGGCTTAGAGAATGATAAAAAAAAGTCACAAAGATAGGTTTTGAATATTCACTTAGTAAGATTTTTTCTTTGTTAGAGGAAAAATCTAAAAAAATGCATAAATTATAAAGTTACCCTGCAATCAGTTGAGAGATAAGCCATTTTCTCTCAATTTTGATAATATAATATAATAGGAAATTAATATCATAGTAATTTATTGATAAATTAATAATTCATTACGGAGCGTTTGGACAAGGGAATGAATAATTTTGGCCTATGAAGAAGGCTCAGAGAATGATAGAAAAAATCGCAAACATAGTTTTTGAATATTTAATTAGTAAGATTATTTTCTTGGTTCGAGAAAAAATTGAGGAAAAGTGCATAAATTATAAATGTTACTCTGCGATCAATCAAGAAATATACCATTTCTTTTGATTTTAATAATATAATAATTTTATAATAAGTTTTTTCTAATAATTTAATTGAAATTAATAATAATAAAAAATTAAAATATAATTTAATAATAAATAAATAAACCATTACATCGAAATTGGACAATGAGGTGAACAATTTGGGCTCATAAAAAAGGCTTGGAGAATGATGGAGAAAACAAAAATTTGGTTTGAATATTTAATTAGCGGTATTTCTTATTTACATTGATAGAATTTATAAACTCTATGAATATTCATCGAGGAAAAATGAATAATATTTCGATGAATAATCAAGGTTCATTGAGTTAAAAAAATGACATTAAATCATTTTATTTATTCATTTATTTTTATCGTTAATATTGATCGTATTTATTATAATTATTATCAAATTATTGGGAAACGTAAATATATGGGGAGTCGTTTAAGCTGCGTGGAGAGAGGGTGGATGAAAAAAAATGATGTCAAAATGTTGAGCTTCGCAGGGTCAATGGAGAATCGTGATGCTTTATCGACGTTCGTCGACCGTCACGAGAGTTCTATTAAAGGGGAACCAACGCTATCTTCTTTAAGTTCTTCAATACCGAAGTGAAGTAAATTCATCAGAGGAAAAAAAATTTATATCATAATTTCATGAATTTTCAAACAAATTCAAAATAAGTCCTAAAATTCGTCTTGAAACAGAACTGTTAAAACTTTTGTAATTTTTCTTCACAATATTTGGTCATTTTACGAAGCTGTTCGATTTATAAAAAAATTAAGGATTCTCCGGAGGCTCATTCTGATTCCATTTACAATTTTCATTTTTCAAAAAATGACGTAAACTAACTTTTTAAAAAATGCCATGAAGATAAATGTCCCAATTATTGAACAGGTCCAAATTATTAAACACTATCTTGTATTTTTATTATTTCTCATTCACCTGCATGCATTTACTTATTTATAAAAATTTCATTACATATATGGAACTTTTGGCTATCGAAATGTTATCTTACTTGTGCAAAAAAAAACTTTAATTAATAGAGAAAAAAATTATTTAAT
Source organism: Alloplasta piceator (assembly GCA_946863875.1). Lineage (NCBI taxonomy): Eukaryota > Metazoa > Arthropoda > Insecta > Hymenoptera > Ichneumonidae > Alloplasta > Alloplasta piceator. The sequence goes on from OX333073.1 coordinate 54,373,404, forward strand.
AAGCAACGGTGACCCGATTTAACGTCTCGTGGTAACTGCTTATCGTTTTTGCTAAGACGCGCCGCTTCATGCGTAAGGGCATGAAAAATTCAAAAACTGTCGCATCTCAAAAAGTAAAGGCGTTTCAGGTTTCTCAGAAAATTTCTTACAAATAACAATTAAAATTTTTTTTTATTAAATATATTTGTTAAAAAATACGGTGTTCGATCATTGGGACATAGAAAATGCATGTGTCCCAATTATTGAACACTCGAATTCTCCAAGATGGCGTCATTAAACCCATCAAAACATCGAGACAGTTAACGCGTGACTGATCGTATGGATCGGATTTATTCAAACAAAAACTGTAAGTTCCTGAATAAACTTACCTTTATTCTTTTAATAATAACTCTAAGATCGTCAAATATATTTTTTATTTGTATTTTCGTGCAATAAACATAAAAAGAAAAGTAAAAAGATAATATAACCTAAATGTAACCTAAAAATACGAATGTAATGTTCAATATTTTTTGCTCTCCGATATTTCAGTCGAAAAACAAGAGAGCTGCGACAAAATCAAACAAAAACAGAACATAAAAACGAGGAAGCTGAAAATAAAGATAAAATAAAGTTCCAGTTAAAAAGCAAAAATAAACCAAATGCGAATGAACCAAAAACCTGTCAAAAGAGACTAAATATATATTATTGTATTTTTACATGATTAATAAAAGATTATTTAAGTGTTTGTTTTTGCTTTTATTTCTTAATATTGTACCCAAAATAATATTTTCAGAACGGAAGAATTCTCGAGAGTGTTCAATAACTGGGACATGCCTGTTCAATATTAGGGACACAGGCACTTCCAGTGTTCAATAATTGGGACATTTGCATGCTTCACATTGTTATTCTTTTTTGTTTTTATTTGGAATCATTTAAAAATAATTTACAGGGTGATTTTTCGAAAGTAAAAATATCAAAGTATCATTTGAACATGAAAGGGACGGGTTTTTTTTCTTGATTTTATATTTTTTTCTCACCGAATTCAATCCCCAGATCCTTAGCTGTTCAATAATTGGGACATTTACCTTAGTTCAACTTAAAAAAAAAGTTTAAGAAATTAAAAAAAAAATTAAGCAAGAGTTACCAAAGACCAAAGTCAACAGATCCCATTAATATGCCATTCTGGGAAGTGAATTTGAGTTTTAAAAAATTTGTAATACCGCGTATGAGAAATAGGCATTATTTTGACAAAGCAAATTTGTGAAAAGTTGCTTTGCAACTTTACTCGTTATACGTGAAATCTCTACATGCATACTGAAATGACATTTTCTCATGCACAGTCAGATTGAAGCCATAATCCTCGTGAAAATATATCTAGCATTGGGCCCTGTTTTTCGGGGCAAAGCGGACGGAGCTTATGCAGTTTCATACTGTGAAACAGAAAGCGAGAAAGTCGGTCTGCGAGGAGCTTTAATCTCACCAATGTGAAAACCACGAGAGAAAGCCCCGAAAATTCGTAGGAGTGAGAGACAGCTAAAGAGGAAGAGAGAGGGAGGGAGGAAAGAAGAAGGGTGAGTGGGAAAACGAGAAAATGAGAGGGTTTTCTCTCTCTGTCGGTTGATACAAGCAGTTTCCTGTAAATTTCGCCCAGATATTGTTGCAAGCTTTTCACATCAAATATAGAAGCAAAAAAAAAAATACGTCCAATTCAGAAGAGAAAAGTTGATTATATTTAAAATTTGAGAAACGTACATTGCATGTATTTTGTCCATTCAAGCAAAATATATTTGAGGGTTGCCTTATTTTCTCGCATGGAAATATCGTCTGATATTAATGAAAAAAAATATATGTAATAACAGTAATAATTCAATTAATTTCAAGTAATTCAAGAAAATTCAAGTAAACGAGGAAAAACGTTGAAAAACGATTTCCTTCGTTTTCAAGCCTCTCACATCATGTTAATACGCAAGATATTAAATTTAAAAAAAATTGTCATGAAAATCTCATTATCTAAATCTGATTTAGCGTGGAGAGTCTATTTTGGAATACTTACACTAATTTTAATCATTCTCTTGTTTCCGAGATTTTTGAATTTTCAACTTTTTAAAAATAATTTTAGAGGCTGGCCATTTTACCTCCAAGTGGTCATTTTGTCCTTCATTTCCCTATAATAAGAAACATATATAATACATTGTGACAAATATACTTTTTTCATATATATCACATATATATTACTCACATCCGAGTCTTTCGACGGTCACATTTTCCCTGCGCTTTTAAAAATAAAGATATTTCAATTTAACAAGCGGTTTTTGAAAGGGGACATGTTCAACTTCATTTTCCTTTTTTCAAAAAAAAAATTCGATTTTTTTTTAACCCGGTACGTCCCTTGTAACATGGTCATTTTTCGGTTTTTTTTTGCATCCAATTTTTGGCGCACGACCCATGCAAATTTCTTTAAATTGTTTTTCGCATGAAAAACTCATGAGGGAGAGTATAAGCTCCAAGTTCGTGTTTTACAAAGTTTCGTACGATTTTTTTTCGCAAGATTATTCAATTTTTGCGAATAAAAATGGTGGGAAACTTTAAAAAAAAACGAAATTGAAGCTTATACTTTTCCCCACAAGTTTTTCGTGCCAAAAACAATTGAAAGAAATGTTCACGGGTCATGCGCCAAAATTTAAACGCCAAAAAAAGCCCAAAAACGACCATGCTTCAAGGGGCGAAGTGGGTTAAACAAAAATCGATTTTTTTTTGTTTTGAAAAAAGCAAAATGAAGCTGGATATGTCCCCTTTGAAAGGCCACTTGTTGAATTGAAATATCTTCATTTTTGAAAGAGTAGTGAAATTTTTTGCGCGGCGCAGAATCGGGGCGAATGTTTCCAAACTTTTGAGCGGTAGTCTACATGTTAGTGATTCTAGCAGCACTATCTATTTATTAATCTTTTATAAAGGCACGGAGGGGACCATTTATTTGCACAGAAATCGAGCTACCCAAAGTAATTTCAAGCGCCAATTGGAACGCGTTTCATCTGGTCAGACGGTTACCACGAATTTAGCGAACAATGTTTAAACACACAGAGACAGATTGAAAAAAAATTGAAAATCGCTCTTTGTTTTCGTTTCATTGCAGCGCGTAATTTCATTCGAGATAACTTTGCTCAGCTTTTCTTCGCTATTATCCCAATGATTTCTTTAATTAAACTTCCCGACCGCGAGAGAAAAAGCTCGAGACATCTTTATGAAAAGTTTTCCCACGGCGAATTTTATTCGAAGACGAGAGCGCGAACCAATTAGTGACGCGCTTCAATTTTTATGAATAATTCTCTTGGAAAAGGAAAAAATTGACGGAAACTTTTTTGCGCAGCAAATTGCTGAAGTTTGATTGTCATTCCACTGAAAATCGTTGCAGAAAAATCAATTTCCCGGCACAATTGAAAATTGAAGGAAATTCGAAGCTTAAGAGGTTACATGGGCTTGAAAATTAAAAAAAAAAATAGAAAATATGCTTTTCCTTAACCTTTGAAACCCGCAACCCCTCAAAGATCTCGGAAAATGGTTTTTCCTCACGTGGATATTTTTTGTCTGTAGTTAAGATTTTCTCTGTAAGTCAGGAATATGAAAAGCTTGTTCGAGCAGTTGGAGCTCGAGGAGAATAGAAATTGAGATATGGAAACGGAACATTTTCACTGCGGATAATCCAACCTCGAAGCATTTCCGGGGAAAATCACAGCACCGCCAACGAAGCGTTGGCGGTCAGGCGCGTTTCCGCGCCATTAGAACCGCAACGAAATTGAATTTCCACTGTACCGTCATCGTTACCTCTCGCTATGCGGTATTATACCTTCTGTACCTATATACGGGGCGTAACATCCCAATTCGGATAGTTTGTATAATAGTTTGTATGTTCGGATAATTCGTATGTTTTTGGATGAAGTATTTAAGAGGTCTTTTAAAAATTTCACGATGATTAGGAAGCTCGTTATTGAACAAATAACATTAACAAATCAAATTAAATTAAATGTAGTCTTATGGGAACTGATATAACTTTGCGATAAGTTTTTTTTGACCTCTCAATTTTTTAACATCTACAATATATTGAAAGCAGAGGAAACAAAACGAAGTTTATTGATAAATATTTTTTTTATTTCGTTCAAAAATTGTTCTCAACAAAATGTTAATATTTTAATAACGAGCTTCCTAATCGTCGTAACATTTTTACACGACCTCTTAAATACTTCATACAAAAACATACCAAATTTTCAGAATTTTCTCATCATTTTTCAATTCAACCCTTAAGGAGTTTGAAGTAATGATAATAAAATTCTGAAAATGTTGTATGTTTTTACATGAAGTATTCAGGAGGTCGTGTAAAAATTTCACGACGGTTAAGAAGCTATTTATTGAACAATTAACATTTAAAAGTTTCATTGGGACTCAACATCCTTAAACTTTAAATCGCGTTTTTGAAAGTGAGCGTATATTTTGATTTTTCTTTTAAATTTTTTGTTTCAAAGATCTATCTATTCAACAACTTTTAAGACTAGTCCGATCGTGGGCTTTCCATAACTACTATTTTTTCTCGATTTTTGAAAACTAAAATTCTTTTTTCATTCAAAAAGTTTTATAAAAAAGTGTCGAAATAAATTCTGAATAATGAAAAAAATACTATACAGTAACGAATATTGATATTCATAATAATTGATTTAATATTGATTTGTAATATTGATTTAATAATAATATGATTTAATAATAATAATTCATAAAAATTATTTTCAAAAATCGAAAAAAAATAGTAGTTACGGTAATCCGACGATCGGACTAGTCTTAAAAGTTGTTTAATAGATAAATGTTTAAAACAAAAAATGTAAAAAAAAATCAAAATATACACTCTCTTATAAAAACGCGATTTAAAGTTTAAAACTCAAAAAACTCATTCAAAAACACGTTGAATATTTTTGTTGTGATTTTTCTGAAAAGGCCATAAAGAAACAAAATTTGTTTTAAAAAAAACTTTCAATTTGGACTATTATTAAAGAAGTTATGACTAAAGTACCGAAAGAAGAGCGTGTTTTTGGTCTTTTGAACGAGTAATAAAAAAAATCTCAATATTTACCAGCAAGGGTCTTTCGATGGGTACTAAAAAATATGAAAAATTTGAGAGCATCAAAAAAAGTTTTTCAAACTGTTCGATTTAGGGTGGAATGCCCCATATATATATTTATATGCACAATAGCCGAAGGCGAGATGGCAAAACTCCTTTGCGGAATTGGCGCGCGAATTAAATCGTTGCGGCATGCAGAGAAAGAAAAGTGAGTGAAAGAGAGGGGATCGAGGAGAAGAGGGAGGAAAAGTGGACGGAAAAGCTTTTGCCACGTTTCGCTCTAATGAAGTGTATCCTGATGAATTTAAAGGGCCAAGTTTAACAAGAGGGCAATCTCCGTGCAAACTTTCTCGCGGTTTCTCGTATTAAGGGAAGCTTGCATTTTGTATTAACCCCTTCAGTACAAAATGCAAGCTTTTCCTAACTTTCCTACATCCCCTTACAACAGTTTTCCTTTTTTTTCATCACCAGACCGCGACTAATCGGGATTTATTTTCCCAGACAGTGATTTATTCGCTGACTCACAGTGATGCGATTCACGGTTGGATTTTAATGGTTTATCCTGATGGAAAAGTCGATGGAAAAATAAGCAAGACAGTGAACGAAAAAAAAAGATTATAGGAGAGGGATTCGTGTGTCGGTTGAGTTTGAAATATTGCGGGGCCTGAAAAGAATTTTCCAACTCTCGGCTCTAACGAAAACGAATGAGAGATTGAGGGAAAATCCGAAAAATTAGATATTTTCACACGGATTTTATCATTTTTCTGTATTGTTCGCATGAAGGTCTGTGATGGGATAAACCGTTGATCAGTTTTGTTATTTTGATTGATTTTCGTTTCTTATAAAGAAAAATTAAGGAGTAATCGAAAAATGATGAGATTTTTTAATTAATTCCATGCATATTTTTGATTATTTGAAAAAATTTGAAGCCTGAATTTGTATAGCTTGATTTGAAGAGTTCGATCCTTGCCATCTATTTGTACTTAAAGATTTAGCGCAGCAATGAAAAAATTACAAAAATTAGACGGTGCTCAAACTTTTTTTAATCTTACAAATTTTTTTTATCAAATCGATCAAAATTAGAAAGATTAAAATCCAATTTTTTCATTACATTCATATGTCTCAGTCAAATTTACATTCAATTGGAAATTTTATATTTAATATTCAATTTTTGCACCTGCTTTATAAATGTGTTTTTCAGTAATTAATCGAAGGTTTATTTTACCGAAATTTTCGATTTTATGAACTATTTAAGGCAAAAATTTTCATCAAAAATCTAAATTCTTTTTTGAGAAGTCACCATATTGTTAAAAATAAATATTTTGCTTATTCCTTCGATCAAATATTAACTTATACCTTGTATTAACGAAATCTTTTTAATTTTTTATTTTAGATGATTTACAGGGTCAGCGTTTCAGAGGGTTAAAAATAGTAGAATAGTGACTTATCTTTCACAGCAATAGTGACATAATAGTGATTTTCTGAGAAAACTATATATTGAAATTTTTATTTTGCATTTTAGCTAATATTGTCTCTCTAATATTTATATGTCCACTAAAATAGGTGTAATTTTATTTCTACTAAAAATTTCGGCTCTAGACCACGCTCATTCTGTTCGTAATAGTTGAAGCTTCAAAACGCCGCTTTGTTCATCCGATTCTGATAATTTTTCGATTTTTGGCAAATTTCTAAAGTTCGACCATCGATCATGATTTTAAAATAGTGACCAATTTAAAAACCCTGCAAATTGAAATTTGAACATTGATTCCTCATCTTCATCCATAGTTCACATAGCTTCCTTTAACACACAGTATGGCGATCAAATTTGGCTTCCTCATAAGGGAAGCTTTGTTAACTATAGAAAAATATTAGTAATCAATGTGCAAATTCGATCGATTTTCGCCAAATTTGATAGCGAATAACATTGATAGCTATGCTAGCTCTTCACAAAATTTCATTGCAATATTTTAAAAATTGCACAAGTCAGAGCGTTTACGCTATTTTTCGAAAAATTAAAAATTTCATAATATTTTAATCCCTCGATGGATTTTTGCCAAATTTAATAGCGAACAACCTCGATAGCTTTATTAGCTCTGTGCAAAGTTTCAGTACAATATCTTAAAAATTGCACAAATTAGAGCGTTTGGGCTATTTTTCAAAAAAAACAAAATTCTATAAAATTTTAATCCCTCGATGGATTTTCGCCAAATTCAATATCAAACAACCTTAATAGCTATACTTATTCTGTACAAAGTTTGAGTGCAATATCTTGAAAATTGCAGAGGTTAGAGCGTTTACGCCATTCTTGCAAAAACGAAAAAAGTCGATAAAATCGCAACACCCGTTATAATGGAAACAAATTTTGTTTCATAATGAAGAGCAATTCGTGCTCGACCAGTGTGCCAAATTTTAGCTTGATATTTCGAAGCGTTTTCGAGTTATTAATTATTTACATCTGAAACTCAGGACACACACATCAATCCGGACATTTTCTAAATATGATTTCTCGATGTTTTAGGACATTTTGAACATATTGGCATAAAAATCGCGAATTTTTTTTTTTTCACCCATGCAAGATTTTCGTGCCCTAGATGCACAAAATACTATTTCACGAAAACAAAGTTTCCTCTATGAGGAAGCAAAAGAAAAATTTCAAAATAAATCATCATATCAATCAAATCGATCATGATTTTAAACAGTGACCAATTTAAAAAGAAAAATTTCAAAATAAATTTTATAGTTACAAAATTATGTGCTCAAATTTTAACGTTAATAAATTAAAATGTATTTGCAGAAAAAAATTCTTGAAAAATCAGGAAACTTCGACTCAAGCCAAACTCAACATTTTCTATCCTCAGCAGCGCAGGAAAATTTATTACAAATTTGTACGAAATTCCTGATCGATCAACGTACGAGGAATAACCCTGTATCAAGTCGCAGGCTTCCATCACGTGCAGCCTGACACTTTGGGGCCTCAATGGGTGGGGGGGGGGGGAATATGTGATTGATCCCCCATTCCTATATTCCGCAACCCATCGAAAGCCCAAGTTGGGGCTCACAAAGCTTTGCCATAGCTCGAGCTACACGGGAGCTTGCACCCACAGTACAAGGCTTTAAAGCCCCGTACACTCGTGCTTGTGCGCTTGCTCGCCTCTCCAGTTGTTCACCTATTTGAATAAGGTCGACGATGGTAATGAGAATGCAAATGGCTGCACGCCAGCTTGAACTTTGTGCACCCAACACCGCGACATGAAATAAAAGTAACTCGTGGCTCGAAATAAGGTTTCCTCTTTCTGGTCTCTCTTTCTCTCTCTCTCTTGTGCTTTCAGTCAGAGTCACTTGCAAAGATCGAATACCCTCGAGGAGAAGTTTCGTGATTCAGAATTTCTCAACTCTCTTCACGGCATGAATAAACATACCGCGATGGATTGTTTTTTCCCGAAGCGACGACGCAGAGCTGAAAATAGTAAAAATATCGCGCCAGTAATTACACAATCGTTTTCCCTATTAAATTAATTCCCCTTGGGAACGTTTTACATGAAATCAGTGATGGCTTCTTTCAATGCTCGCTTCTTTTTTGTCCTCAATGTGCATTCAATCGACAAATGGAAATTCCTCGAAGCTCTTGCAACAATGTAAGAGCGCAAAATATGGAAAAGTCTTTGATCGAAGTTATCGCGAGCAATTATTGCGCAATGCTAATTATGCATTTGCTTTGTGCATTCTCTTTTGAGTTTTTTTTTTATTCAGTCCATTGTTCACTCAGTCTCGTTACACCTTTGCCAAGTATTATTCCAACGTTTGATGAGTAATCAAAGAAGTGATAATTGCCTCCCATAAAATAGTGTCGCTGATTGCTGATTGAAAAAAATATTGGCTAAGTTTGGTACGCTTGATGCTGCATTGCCGATGACTCCTCAACCTTGGGACTATTTTTTAGAGGTGCTGATCGTAAAGAAATGTAGGATTTTGTCATCAATGGGAAGCTTTTATGACGGAGAATCATGAAAAGGCGATATTCAACTCACAATAATATACAGATGGGTCATTCCATGTCAAATCGACCGAGAGTTGGAATCGACCCCTTTCAATTTCAATGAAAAATCGTCAGAAGTTTTCGTTTATAATAAAACGAAGTTCTACCGAAGGAAAGATAATTAAATTTTTTTTTTCGAAAGTTATGCAAAATTCAAAGTTTCACAATTTTTTAAATCTTTCAAGTTCATTTTTTAAATAACTCGAACACTATTATAGTCATATGAAGAATCGTTCTCAATTCCTCTCAAATAGTATACTTGAGGCAACGAAAAAAAAATATTCCGAAATTTTTTTTTGAAAAATAATGAATTTGGAGAATTTTGAATTTTCAAAAATCGTGATAATCCACAATCAACGTTCAATTTTTGTTTCATTGGTTTTTATATAATACCTTGTACTGGTCTTAAAAGATCCTGAAATTTTCAAAAAGTTGTTTTTTTTTTCAAAAATATAAATTTTTGAATTTTCAAAACAAAAAAACACCATCCTGAAAATCTCAAGCTCTTTTAAGATCCTGATCTTTGAAGATCAGTACAAGGTATTATATAAGAAAAACTTGACCAAAAAATTAATGTTGATCGTGGATTTGGACGATTTAAAACAATCAAAAATTGATATTAAAAAAAACGAAAAACACCTTTCTGGAAGTTTCAGAATCCTTTAAGATCAGTACAAGGTATAATATTAAAAAAATTGAACCAAAAATTTAAAGTTGATCGTGGGTTTGCACGATTTGAAAAAATTCAATATTCTCCAAATTCATCATTGAAAAAAAAGTTTTTTTGAATAATTTTTTTTTTTAAGCTACAAGTATACTCTTTAAGACGAACCCAGAACGATTTTTTTCGTAACTATAATAATTTTTGAGATATTAAAAAAATAAACTTGAAAGATTTAAAAAATAGTGAAATTTTGAATTTCGCATAACTTTCGAAAAAAAAAAATTCCTTTGGTAGAACTTCGTTTTATTATAAACGAAAATTTCTGACCAAATTTCATCGAAATTGAAAGGGGTCGATTCCAACTCTTGGTCGATTTGACATGGAATGACCCAAATATATTTTGTGTCATGGACAAAATGATCTCAATTCCGTTTTTTTATCTCTCTTCTCATATTCAATGAATTTTGCTCATATTTTATGAATTCTGCTAATTAAATTAATTGCGAACGATTCAGCTGGTCGTATCTTTATGGTTCGATATTCCGCGAGGCAAATTACTCTCGTTTTCTTTATTACAATTCCTTTCAGGAGGGAAAGAGAGAAAGGGAGAGAAATTAGCTTCAAAACTCGCATGTGCATTATTATGAAGGCTGCATTGTGGAAATACGATAAAACACCGTAGAGAAAGGGAGAAAAGGAGAGAAAGGGAGAGAAGGAGAGAAAGAGAGAGAGAGAGAGAGAGAGAGAGAGAGAGAGAGAGAGAGAGAGAGAGAGAGAGAGAGAGAGAGAGAGAGAGAGAGTCAGCGAGAGAATGGAAGTACTCGGTCTAGGTGCTTTTGCGGTTTTAATCAGATAGGGTATAATGTTTTATGAACTTTGCGGATAGGCCCTTAAAACACACACGCACTTACCCACACACCCACACACACACACATACACATAATTCGAAAAAAAACATGCTGTCGAGGATTCAACGACTCAAGGATCGGGTTGGGGTTGGTCGCTTCTCTAATTAACTCTCGGAAAATCGTAGTACGTTTCATCCTATATATAGGCATATAAATATATATATATATTAGGGTGACAGTTATTTGGATTTTGGCGAAAAAAGTTCAACGCCACCCCAAAAACATAATCAAGGTGTATAAAAAAGAATCTGTGTAAAGTTTGGAGGCGCTCAGAAAATTGGAACGTACGCCACCGAGCGATTGAAATTTTAAATGTAAAATACATGTATTTACCCCACGCATCAATGATTTTTTTTCCGACTATAATATTAATGAGAAAAATTTGAAACTTGGTACACTTATTGTGCATAGTGTGGTGTACAAAACCAAATTTTTTCAATTTTTTTCGTTCATAATTTTGTTAATGACAAGCTCTGTAGAGATGCCCAAAAAACGTTTAAAATTTCAATCGCCCGGTGGCGCGTTTTCCAATTTTCCGAGCGCCTCCAAACTTTACACAGATTTTTTGTGATACACCTTGATTATGTTTTTGGGGTGGCACCGAACTTATTTCGCCCAAGCCCAAATAACTGTCACCCTAATATATATATATGTAATTCGCATACATGACCCTACGGAAAATGTCAATGTGTGCCGCAGTAATTTCAAACTACCCTGTTTCCCTCTCTCTCTCTATTTCTCTTTCTCTCTTGATCTCATGAAAAAGTTACACAATAATAACTTTTTACGTAGTCCGAAAGGGCATATTAAAAATCTTTGCGGATTTCTGTCCTTCAGATTCTACGACGGTAATCGAAAATTTCATAATATTTCTAGCATGATTCATAAAACCGGTTCATTTCCGACATATCTTTTTCAAAATAACGATTCGGGCAATCTTACTCGTTTTTCCCACTCAAACTTTTTGATCTACGCCGAGAGAAATTAAATTAGTTAAAAAACGAGTTGTAATCAGTTGAAAAACAATCATTTGAAATGAATCAAATTTTATTTAAAATCGGGCCTGATAAGCTATTTGTTTATTATAGTCTGATGGAATTTTCCTGATGGAAATTTATGCAATATGTATGGAAAATAATCTATTTATAATTTTAAAGGTTTTGGAGCAATATGTTTTTATTTTAATTATTCCAATTTCAGGCACTTTTCATAAGGAGGCCATATTGGAATATTTATTATGATAGTAATTCCCTGATTTTTCTCTCATTCGTGTAAAATATATTTTTATACCCTCAAAAAATATGAGAAATTTATGCAAAATATGTAACATGATTCGAAATATACTACATATATTTTTGGCGCCAAAATATTCTGCATTTCATGTATGTTTTTTTGCATGCAATTTACTTAAATAAATTTCCATTGGGAAATACTCAGTGGGATGTGTTACAGCGCAAATGTGACTATGTCGGTCATTCTCAAATGCTTGTAAACGTCTCTCGTTGGAAACTCACAGAAATGGCTGACAACACGCGAGCTCATTTACACGCAACCAGGGATGGGCGGACTCGAATCAAAAAGTATTTAAATACATGCTTTAAATGATAAATCATTTTTGACTCGTGATTTAAACGGGCTCGGAGTATCAAGTACTTTCGGACTTGTGATTTAAACGGGCTTGGAGTATCAAGCCTTTTTTGACTTGGGATTTAAACGGGCTCGGAGTATCAAGTCTTTTTTGATTGGTGATTTGAACGGGCTCGGAGTATCAAGTACTTTTGGACTTGTGATTTAAACGGGCTTGGAGTATCAAGCCTTTTTTGACTTGGGATTTAAACGGGCTCGGAGTATCAAGTCTTTTTTGATTCGTGATTTGAACGGGCTCGGAGTATCAAGTACTTTTGGACCTGTGATTTAAACGGGCTTGGAGTATCAAGCCTTTTTTGATGTGGGATTTAAACGGGCTCGGAGTATCAAGTCTTTTTTGATTCGTGATTTGAACGGGCTCGGAGTATCAAGTACTTTTTTACTCGTCACTCCTTTCGATTAAGAGTGACAAATTCTTTTTAATTCTGAGTATATTTAAGCTTTAAATTCATTTTAATTCCTTTTTTAATCGAATTAAACGACGAAATTCATATTAATTCCTGAATATTTTTTAATTGTACCATGGTCAAATCGATCCCGGTACAACAAATTATAACTCCGCATACGGAGAATAATAATTAGTGACAAATAAATAAATAAATAAATAAATAAATAAATAAATAAATAAATAAATAAATAAATAAATAAATAAATAAATAAATAAATAAATAAATAAATAAATAAATAAATAAATAAATAAATAAATAAATAAATAAATAAATAAATAAATAAATAAATAAATAAATAAATAAATAAATAAATAAATAAATAAATAAATAAATAAATAAATAAATAAATAAATAAATAAATAAATAAATAAATAAATAAATAAATAAATAAATAAATAAATAAATAAATAAATAAATAAATAATTAAATAATTTTTTTTTTTTTTTTTTTTTTTTTTTTTTTTTTTTTTTTTTTTTTTTTTTTTTTTTTAATACGGGCCAGTATGCTCGCGCGTAGACTCAACCAAACCAAATCCGGATTTGGTCGATACTGGCCCGTATTTAAAAAAAAAAAAAAAAAAAAAAAAAAAAAAAAAAAAAAAAAATTATTTAATTATTTATTTATTTATTTATTTATTTATTTATTTATTTATTTATTTATTTATTTATTTATTTATTTATTTATTTATTTATTTGTCACTAATTATTATTCTCCGTATGCGGAGTTATAATTTGTTGTACCGGGATCGATTTGACCATGGTACAATTAAAAAATATTCAGGAATTAATATGAATTTCGTCGTTTAATTCGATTAAAAAAGGAATTAAAATGAATTTAAAGCTTAAATATACTCAGAATTAAAAAGAATTTGTCACTCTTAATCGAAAGGAGTGACGAGTAAAAAAGTACTTGATACTCCGAGCCCGTTCAAATCACGAATCAAAAAAGACTTGATACTCCGAGCCCGTTTAAATCCCACATCAAAAAAGGCTTGATACTCCAAGCCCGTTTAAATCACAGGTCCAAAAGTACTTGATACTCCGAGCCCGTTCAAATCACGAATCAAAAAAGACTTGATACTCCGAGCCCGTTTAAATCCCAAGTCAAAAAAGGCTTGATACTCCAAGCCCGTTTAAATCACAAGTCCAAAAGTACTTGATACTCCGAGCCCGTTCAAATCACCAATCAAAAAAGACTTGATACTCCGAGCCCGTTTAAATCCCAAGTCAAAAAAGGCTTGATACTCCAAGCCCGTTTAAATCACAAGTCCGAAAGTACTTGATACTCCGAGCCCGTTTAAATCACGAGTCAAAAATGATTTATCACTTATTTTTTTTTTAAGTTCTTTATGCCCATCCCTGCACGCAACTTGTTTCTCACGTTTCTTGTTGTTTTTTTTCTCTTCAATTTTTCAACACTTTTTCCTCGCTCTGTATCGGACGTTTTTCGAGCGTAACCAATCAGCCAAAAGAATTCGCCGACTGTAACAATAACTCTGAGAGCTTTTTTCGACTTTTAACCTCAATTATTTCATGACTAGAAAGAGAAAATTATAATTGATAAGAATTAACAAAAACTACTATAACTATTGGTTGAAGAATCCCTTCATCTTGCTGTAACCCCAACTAAAAATCCAGTAGCCTATAAAAACCTCAACTCTATTCCATTGATTATTCGCTAACCCTTTCTTTAGTTAAGTTATGATTTTAGTAGTTAAGTCCACTTTATACTTTGTTAGGTTTACCATGAAATGCGGGGTCTCGCCAGATAATCGTAAACGATAATAATCAAAAGCTCAATTTAAAGTATTTAAACACACAATTTAAGCCATTAGTCGTCGTAGTCCAAATCCATTTTTCCCTGGACTGGTAAATTTATTTGAAACTTTCAATATGCTGGAAAAAAACTACTAGAACTATTAATTAAATTACGGAATCCTTATATCTTGCAGTAACCCCAACAAAAAATCTGGCAACCTCGCCTGTAAAAACCATAACTCCATAAGGTTGGTTGTTCGCTAACCTCTTCTTAAGTTAAAATTACGATTTTTGTAGTTAAGGTAGTTAAGATAGCCTCATTTTTTTGGGATAACTATGAATTGATCATCGATTGTCTAAACGTATTTTCTTTTAGTGTGAGGTACCTATTGAGACTTTTTTTTAACTTCGATTTCTCCTTAAATTTCAAACGATATTTGATTGAGGTTAGAAACGAAAAATACATCAAAAGCCAAGACTAATTCAACCGAGCATACATGAACCTCTACTGTTGAAAGTAGATGAAGCAACGATAGTGCAAGGCACACCCACATATATATACATATACGGATGCAAATATCGCGACTCTACCATGGCTCTTCAACGACCCCTCGAAGTTTGTAATCTCGTGAAGAGGGCGAGACCATACTGGATACTGTCTATAGTTGGCTACCCAAAAAGTTTCGCCACGATTTTTTCCCTAATAATATACGAATGGCCTCTTCTATAGGAAGCCATAAGGCATGCACATGTTTGTGTCTGTTTATATATATATATATATATACATACACATATAGATTAGGGTGAATCGAAAAAATTAAAAACTATTGGCTACCCTCAAAAATCAAAGATATCGTTGAAATAAAGGTTTCTGTGCAACGGTTCGGATTTTCGAATTTTTTTAGAGGGCGCACGGGACGTTCAAAACCGCCATTTTTAGCATTAAATTTACTATGCCACTGATAAACGAAAACAGATCATTCAAAAAATTCTGAATTTTTTATGTAAGGTGCCCAGTTATGTACTCTTTCAAACCCACAATTAACGGAACAGTAACAAATGGTTCATATATTCAAAAAAAAATCTCTGAAAATCAATGTTTTCACTATTTTTCAATTCATTATATCATTAAATATCGATTGTTGTCTTCTGAAATGTTTTTGTATTTCTTCCATCTTTTTTCTTGTAAAACTAAATATCAGTATTGCTTACGATGCCAAATTTGCTAAAAAATAAATCTTTTTAAATATGAAAATTTCCAAAATAAATATTTATTTTTTAGCAATTTTCGCATTGTAAGAGAGAGAGAGGGAGAGGGAGAAGAGGGATGAAAAAGCCCAAATGAGAGTTTACTGCAAGGTCGTAAGGGATGATGCGCTTTCGAAATAAAAAAAAATCCTGGCATACAGAAAGTGTGTGCTTTTTTCACCGTTGCAACTGTTGGGGGATTCATTTTCTCTGTATGAAAAGAGCGGTGGAGGAAAAGGGGGTAAAGTGGAATGCCGGGGTGAAGGCGTGATGTGGAGGACCGGGAGGAGTGGAATCAGCATCAGATATCCTCCCTGACAGAAAAGGGAGTGCAGTGAAAAGAGAAAAAAACGTCGGATATAGTTATATGCACATATATATGTGGGACTGAACTTTTCTTTTCAATGTTATCCGACCGACGAGAAAAAATGAACTCGTGGAGAGACGGTTGTGGCCCCAAGTTATTATATGTATATATATATGTATAAGTATGCAAAGATCATTCGCCGACATTGCACACACGTCTCCTCAAGGATGAAGCTCGCCAGAGGACAATGAGAAAAAGTTATGAAGAAAAAAAGGAAAATCCGGCCAATTAGAATTTTTACGTCGCTACTTCATTTTTAGTTATTAAAAAATCTTTTTCTATGAGCTCCTTCAATTCTGACTTTCTTACATGAAAGTTTTTGTTAACAGAAAAAAAAATTGCTAATTAATTTTAGATGTTTTGCTTCCTCATAAAGGAAGCTTTGTTTTCGTGAAAAAAAAATTTTTCGCGATTTTTATGCTAATATGTTCAAATCTGTCTGTTCAAGTCTGGATGGATGTGTGTGTATGTGTGTGTGTGTATCCTGAGTTTCAGATGTAAATAATTAATAACTCGAAAAAGCTTCGAGATATCAAGCTAAAATTTGGCACACTTGTCGAGCACGAATTGCTCTTCATTATGAAAAAAAAAATTGTTTTAATCATAACGGGTGTTCAGATTTTATCGACTTTTTTCGTTTTTGCAAGAATGGCGTGAACGCTCTAACCTCCGCAATTTTCAAGATATTGCACTCAAACTTTGTACAGAATAAGTACAGCTATTAAGATTGTCTGGTATTGAATTTGATGAAAATCCATCGAGGGATTAAAATTTTAAGAAATTTTGAATTTTTTGAAAAATTGCCTAAACACGCTCCAACTTGTGCAATTTTTAAGATATTGTACTGGAACTTTGCACAGAGCTAATATAGCTGTCGAGGTTATTCGCTATTAAATTTGGCAAAAATCCATCAAGGGATTAAAATTTTATGAAATTTTGAATTTAAAAAAAATAGCGCAAACGATCTGACTTGTGCAATTTTTAAGATATTGCACTGAAACTTAACGCAGAGCTAATATAGCTATCGAGGATGTTCGTTATTAAATTTGGCGAAAATCGATCGAATGATTAAATTTTTATCAAATTTTTAATTTTTATAAAAGAAGCGTAAACGCTATAACTTTTGAAATTTTTTAGATATTGCAATGAAATTTTGCGAAGAGCCAGTATAGCTATCAATGTTATTCGCTATCGAATTTGGCAAAAATCGATCGAATTTGTACATTGATTACTAATATTTTTCAATAGTTAACAAGGCTTCCTTCATGAGGAAGCCAAATTTGATACTGTGTGTTAAAGGAAGCTATGTGAACTATGGATAAAGATGAGGAAGCAATGTACAAATTTCAATTTGCAGGGTTTTTTCCTTTTTTTCAAATTTTGAAAGCTCGAAATTTGTCTTCAAATTTGAAACCTTTCAGCAGTTTTAGTAATGATAATGAGAATGGAAGTTTTTCCAAAATGGATGACAATACTTTTCAAATTTTTTTCGACAACGACGTTGGTTTCAAAAAATTCATTAAAAAAATTACGAATTTCAAAATTTCATTTGAAATTCATTTACTCATTTTGTTTACAAAATTGTGTTAAAAATAATGGAACAAATTGGAGAAATTCGAATAGAGACGACTTCTCTCGGATGACTCTATATACATTTTCCGGGGTTCTAAGTTGATATAGAAAAGCGAGAGAGAGAGAGAGAGAGAGAGAGAGAGAGAGAGAGAGAGAGAGAGAGAGAGTGAGCGATCGAAACTGCAGAGCCAGATTGTATGATATTACGGTGTAGAAGGAGCTGAGGATCATTTTAAATGAAACCAGCAGGGTGGAGGGTTGGTGAATGAGAGAAAAAAGCCGCTGGTGAAAGAGAGGCTCTCGCACGATGCCACGCAAACGAACGAGAAGCGATGAAAAAGAGGCGAATGCGTTGGAGAGGTCGGAAAGGCACTGAGGTATATTATACAGATTCCGAGATAAAGTCACGAAGAGGAGAGAAAGAAGGATGAAAAGCTTGTAGCTTCGTCTAGGAGGAAAAAGATGATGGTACACGATGGAAAAGCCTTTTCCGGTGAACTACAACGATCGTCCACTGACCAAAGAACCGACTGACCCTCGGTTATTGGTACGTAAAAAGCAGTGAAATCAAAGGATGTCAGCATTGAGAGATCCTGATTGGCCTTCCTTGAGGGGCTACAAAAAAGATCAAAAAATTGCATTTTTCAGAATTATTCTCATTTTACGGTATCAGCTTCATTCCCTGAAAGTTTCATTGAAATATTTCTAAAATTGGACGAGCTAAATTTTCTAAATGTTTGGCTTAGATATAGCAGCGCCATAAACTTTTAGGCGTTATACGGAGTTAGAATTTTCCAAAAATCAATTTTTTAAATTTCATTTTCGTAATGGATTCAAGTATATAGACAGAAAATTAGATGTCAATCCAACGAATATTTTCGTAGTTATAGACATATTTGTAAACCCGTATGTACCTTTATGTTAAAAAAAAGGGTTTTTACCAATAATTATAAATATTTAAATATCATCAAACAATAGATCATCTTACTTTTTTTAATATTATACTTTTCTGTAAGCTGCTTAAATAAATAACAGAAAAAAGATAACATATATAATAAAAATCAATAAATAAATAAAAAGTTCTAAATAAATCAAATAAAAATCTTTTCTAATATTGTATATCTAATCAATCTCATTACCCCAACAAATTCCTTCCACCCTAAATCAATACTTTTAACTAAAATTCTAGAAAACTTTACTACATTTTTAACCCTAATATCACAAATGAATTAAATAAATCATATTATATAACAAAAAAATTATTTAACAATTCAATTTTTCTGTCCCAGAGAAAAAATGTAGCCCTTTAAAAATCAGAAAACCTTTGACGGTACTTTTTGCTGATTTTTTTTCTTTAAGACTCAATATATGTAACTTTGTATTAAAGAAAGAGCATTTTGTTTTCAATAGTTTTTCAGAAAAAAAATGTCGAATTCAGATCTATGGGAAAATGTGACCCGTTAAAAGTGCCAATCATTGCACAACCTCGAGAATCTGATAGTCCATTTAAACAAAAAATATATATAGACGACGGTCGACCGAAGTTGGCGAAGCTATAACGGCGTCGCGACGCTGTGCTTGCGCATTATGTATAGCATTTTGCGTCGAGCTATAAGTCAGGTAATAAGGCCAGGAGGGCTTATCGCTATCGCAAATCTGACGTCGAGAAAGCAACCCCTAGTTGGAGAACTAGGGGTTCCTCTCTCTCTCTCTCTCTCTCTCTCTCTCTCTCTCTCTCTCTCTCTCTCTCTCTCTCTCTCTCTCTCTCTCTCTCTCTCTCTTCTCCCTGCGTCAATGTAAATCCAGGATTTGGCCAGGAATAGAGAAATGGTTGGAAATGATTTGGTCCTGGTCCCAAGAGGGTTAGTTAGGCTGGGGGATATTTTATTCATGCCTGATTTCATCCCTTACGTATTATCGACGTGATATCGTCAATAAATATTTCTCGGGCGGAAAAAATTATAATATAGATATAAAAATAAAATAAATTATGAATTCTGCTTATCGTTAAAATACTATCTACTTTGTTAATTTTCAAGATTTTAAAATAAGAATTACTATGAAGTAAGTTCAATATATCCTTAATAAAATAACAATACCACGATCCTTAAATAAATACTTAAGGCTGTGCAAAAAAATCTCAAGAATATTAATAAACTTTTCACTTCTTTAATGGCTTTAACCTCTAAATAATCAGGAAAAAATCCTGGAGAGAGTCCTTAAAATCAAATATAAAAATCTTGACAACCAAAATTTTACAAAATTACACAAATCAAAAAATTTTCCATAGCTTCGTCATATTCCGTCATTTTAATGAAATTCAACTCTACTTTTCACGCTGTCATCCCAATTAATCAATATCGGGACATCCTCATTTCTCAATAATTTTTCCGTCATCGTAAAATGGCGTTGTACGAAATATACAGTAAATTCCTCAAAGCCCGTATCACAAATTAATTTAATAATAAATTTTCCATCACGAAGGGATAACATTTTTCAAAGCGTTTGAATTTCCAGATCAGTGCAGCTGGTGAGAGGATTTTTGTTTTTCAATATACCTCTGACGATAATCTTTCATTACGGATTTATTGGATTTCCCTCATACATGCGTTGTTTTTATTTACTCATCGATTATTTAAAATCGATAACCGATCAGCTATGATGTTTTAATTTCCTCTCTTTGCCCCGGCACGGGCATTTTCCGCGATGAAATATTAATATTTTCCCGCAGTTGACGGTGGATATACATGAGGGATGCGGATTACGTTTGAAAAAAGCATTCCCATATTATATGTATATGAGGCATTCCTTACTGATTTGACGTGGGTTTGATCTCTCCGATTTTTCCTACAATTTTGTATGGCTTTGTAGTACCTCTGAAGAGCACTCAGGATTTTTTTCATGTTTTTTTGGAGCCATTTAACTTAACTATAATTTTATAAACAAATTATATTAAACCAAAATTTAAAAATCTCAAAAAAATCACAAAAATTCCGTTTTTTATACGAAAAATTTCAAACGTTGGCCCAAAGTGGCCTGGGGTTTCTTTCTGTTTATAATAATCTTTTTGGCATTTTTTTTTAAATAGCAAGAAGACTTTGTATTAAGTGGGCCCTTATCCAAACATTTTTTTAAACACCTTCAATTCATACAAAAATGTTTGGATAACGGCCTACTCAATTCAGGTTCCTCCTTCTATTTGAAAAAAAAAGTTTAAAAAGCTTGTTATAAACAAAGGGATTTTTGTGATTCTTTTCAGATTTTTACATTTGGACTAAACATTATTTGTTTATAAAATTATAGTCAAGTCAAATCGCTCCAAAAAAATCTGAAAAAAATCCCGAGTGTTCTTCAGAGGTACTAGAAAACCCATCAAAAATCGCGGACAAAATCGGAGAGATGAAGGGTCAGACCCAGGTCGAATCGGTGTGGAATGCCTCGTATACATGAATATCAACACATATCTATCTATATACGTGGATCGATCGGTTATACAACAGGATTTGTAATTGCAGACTCACCGATTGATATCGCGTGCTTGCTTGCGCGGAAAATCGTCAATCTTTTTTCGAGCATTCGAATCCATCACGTTTGAAAGGATCACAAAGAAGTGAGAAAAATGTATATCGAGATAAAAACTTGAATTTCGCGACGAATCGCCGCTTGGTTTGTGCGACATCCTCGAGGGAGGATTTCATCGAGTGAAGAGAAACTTCTTTTTATTATATTTTCTCTTCTCTCTCTTTCCTCTTTCCCCCTCCTTTTTCAATCCTCCAAGAAGTTGGGGCCAAAGTGTAACTCTTAAAAAAGTTGAAATCGTTAAACGTCTCGTGATCGTTAGACCGTGGAAATTTACACACGGAATACCGTCCGGGTAAAAGTTTTTCATTGCCCTCGATGTCGTCATTTGCAGAAGTAGACTCGAGCTTGGATATCGCATGTCCGCACATTGTAGGACCCTCGAGAACCCGATAAAAATAATAGGAAGAGAGCGATGGGGCAAATTCGCTTGATTAACGTCTCCGCCAGATCCGACTAAATTTGTGAGAGAAACGAGGATCAGAAAAAAAAAATTAATGGCCAAGAACGGGGCTTTGCGTTGGTGAGTTTAGTGTCGAACAAAAATTTTATGAAGTTTCTCGAATTCCGGTTTTTATGGGCTAATTAATATCGTATCACGGAATTGAGAAGCTACGACGTTCTTTAAGGGGAGAAACCCATACAAATGGTCGAAGATGACGAGGAATTTCGGGATTTTTTTCCAACGCAACTACCGAACCAATCGTTTTCAACTTTGGAGGCTATTTTATTGTACATTCTAAGACTTGAAAAACATTCTTTTAAATCGAAAATAAGTATTCATCAGCAGCCTGCAACCAATCGTTGCTGAACGAATTTTTTCCGCGATGTCGAATTGCGGCAGCTATAGTTTTTTTGTTTTTCATCCGAAACAAAAAAAATCAGAAACTTTTACATTCTATATGAAAGTACGCTGTCGATAAACCAAGAAAAAGTTTCAAAAGTTGAATATTGTAATAATGGCGGCACTCAGATAAAAAAGATCGAATCGTCACCGAACATTTTTATGCAAAAAATGATTGTTGAATTAATTTTTTTTTGAAAATGGAGGTTTATCGACGAGGGTTTGCAATTACGTGTCTAAAAATATTTGATTGAAATGAATCGGATGAATAGTTTTTTTTTATCGCTGCCGCAAATTGCTAAAATGTAGTTTCAAGTAAATGGCGTTTAAAAGTTAATCAAAATCTCTGGTACCTCGAAAATGTTTTTCAAGTCTTCGAATGTACAATAAAATAGCCTCCAAAGTTGGGAACCATTGGTCCAGTAGTTGCGTTGGAAAAAAATCCCGAAATTTCTCGTCTTCTTCGACCATTTATATGGGTTTCCTCCCTTAATGTCTATTTTTTGAGAATTTTTTATATTTTGTGGATTCAAATCAGTAGTGGCTTTTGAAACTTGTCATAGTAGAGTTTCTAAGTCATCAGAATTAGAATAAATAAACGAATTTTTTTTTAAACAAGCTTTCATTAGTTGTTGATAAAAAATAACTGAAAAGTTAAAAATAATTTTATTCCGATTGGAAATAAGTTTTCAAATAAAAGCGTGTTACACCCTCTTTTTTTCCCTCTTCTGTTGAAATATAACACGCTTTTATTTGAAAACTTATTTCCAATCGGAATAAAATTATTTTTAACTTTTTAGTTATTTTTTATTAACAACTAATAAAAGCTTGTTTTAAACAAAAAAAAAATCGTTTATTTATTTTTAACTATTTGTGATATCAAATAACTAGTTAAGTAATTTATATCTAGATTTTAAAATTTTTTGAACAAATACTGTTGCGCACAATTTTCGTAGAGAAATGTTGCAAATCAATTGCTTAAAACCTTTTTGTGAACAAAATTTTGCAAAACAATTTTCAAGCAAAGTTTTTATAAAAATTTTGCGAAACAATTTTTTGCAAAAAATTTGCCAATGTTTTGTGATAATATCGCATTGTCATCCGATTTACATATGGGACATTCAAATCACGCGGTCATCGGCCTGACACCCTCGGATTTTGATGTCCAATGAATTGTGGGTTTCGATTGACCCGAAATATGACCTCAAATTTTTAGACATTTTTATTTCATTTTTTAGGGGTAGCCCGAGCGAAAAATCATTAAATTGGGGGAAAACACAAAGAGGGGCCTTTTTTAAATTATTGAATTTTTTTCAAAGAAACTAGGGCCCAAAACAGAAATTTTCGTCATAGTTCGATAATGGGACAAAAATAATTACTATTTTATTTTAAATTATAATTACTATTTTTAAATTTTTTAAAAAATTTATATGGTTTTTTTGAGGTCGTCGAGGCTAATAAATTTTTGAAAAAAGTTGTCGTTTCACTCTTAAACCAAGAAAAAAAATGAAGAAAATATTTTTGTCGTTGTTATTCTCACTACAAGAACCAATTAGAATAAAAAATTATAAAAATAAATAAATTGAAATACAAAAAAAAAAATAGTAATTATTTTTGTCCCACTATCGAACTATGACGAAAATTTCTGTTTTGGGTCCTAGTTTCTGTGAAAAAAATTTCAATAATTTAAAAAAGGCCCCTCTTTGTGTTTTCCCTCAATTTATTGATTTTTCGCTCCGGCAACACCTAAAAAATGAAATTGAAATTTCTAAAAATTTGAGGTCATATTTTGGGCCAAACGAAACCCACAATTCATTGGACATCAAAATCCGAGGGCTTTAGGCCGATGACCGCGTGATTTGACGTGGAATGCCCCATATGCATGACAAATTTTAACTCAATCGGAAACCGGAAAGTGTGTCAAATTTAGCTTGCAAGATTTGATTACAGACAGACAGACATCGGGACAGATGAAACTAAATAAAAGCTTATAGTAAAAAGCTGTTGCGCCCAAAATTTTTTCGGAAGTCAATGAAAAAATGTGGAAATAAGAAGTAACAGAAGACTGCAAAAATGATTAAAAATCGATAGTATTTGGAAAATCAAAAGTTGTTTTGAAAGGGAACAAAAAAAACACGAGAAGAAGAAGAAACGGGGAAGTCTGAAAAAATGGTTAAAAATGGATAGGTTTTGAAAAATCTGTAAAAAATTCGAAAAATCATTGTAAAAAGTTGCATTTCGAAGCTTAAATGATAATTAAGAGCATAAGCGAGAAATCAAACTGCAACCCTTGAGGAAAAAAAAGTTACATGGATTTTAGAGAATAAAATTTTCGTCTCATCCAGTAAAGAGAATTTTTGGTTCTTAATCTATTTGTTGGTAAAATGAAGAATCGTCATTAGAGACCTATTTTTTATTATTTCAGCCCAAATCGTAGAAATTTCGAAATTTTTTCGAAATCCACATTGATAGCAAATTTTTGTCGCGGTGGGATGATTAATGGCGTTTATTTCATTAAAATACTCGGTGGATTTCATTCGGTTGACTCAACTCATCTCATGAGTGGATCAATTTGCACCAAATTGCGAATCCTGCTGATTCCGGGATCCCTAAAAAATTCCCTCATAATTCCCACTTTGTACGTCAGAGTATTATTATTTTTTATTTTTTTATTTTTGTTTTTATTTTGATTCGTTATTTTGGAATTCTACCCCCTTCCAAGGATAACCGAGACTATTTTTCTATTTTTTTTTTGTCCATTGTGACTTTGCGCTTCAATAGCGCGAGAAATTTTTTCACGATGAATACTTCAAGGAATTTATTTTCTCGGGGAGAAAAGTTTGATCCTATTACCGTGCTTTGAATGTACACTACTTATTGCAAGTATGCACTGTAGATGATTATAAAAGGAACAGAGATGGTTGAAAGAGCCTCTCGAATGTTTCGCCGTTGGCGCTCGCAAGAGGGTTTATTGTCGAGCTTCGAGTGGTTCCTTGACTTTGCTATTAAATGCTTTATTGTCTCGCTCCAATCTCTCTCACAATGTTCTCGTTCTTCCGTTTTTCGTATCTCGAAGTAACAAACGGATTCCAGAAACGGCAATATTCAGGACGAAGATAGATTGAAGAACGGGTACTTTTTTCGAGTGCAGACACAAATGAGCTCAATTTTGTACAACAGAAATCAGAGATACTACTTCGCACAGATTATTAGCTTCTGAACTTGGAAATAATATTTATCAAGGAGTGAAAAACTTTATGCAGAAATAAGGTCAAATGTGGATTCCATAAGAAACGACTTTGGGAAAAGTATATAAATTGTTTTGTATTAAAAAAATTCGCGATAGCGTTAAGAAGAACAACAGAAACGATGATTTATTTAGTTTAAGTAAACTGATTTTAAGTTGATAAAATTTTAATCAAATAATTAATTTTTCATTCATTATTTAATTAATATTAATTGTTATAATAACATAACGCATTCATTAATGTTATTTCTTAACTGGTATTAAATTTTAATCGTATTATTAAATTTATAAGATAAATGTCCCAATTATTGAACACTATCTTGTTCTCGTTTTATGTTCCTCAGAAAATTTCTTACAAATAACAACACTGAGAGAGAAAATTACTGAATTTGAGAACATGAATTTACTTATTAAATGAAAGTATTAATTCGATTATTTATTTGTTGAACAAAGAAAATCACTCTACATTTAAAAAAATATTTTCACGAATCTATTACTCCATTATATTAAACTCTTATTTAATAGTAACAATTAAATGCATGATAGATTTGATTAAATTTGTATTCATTGGATTAACTACATTGATCGCATCATAAACATGAGATGATTTGAATCTAAAAAATGAATTCAATACAAAATTATTTTTTTCGAAAAAATTATTTTCTTGCAATAAAGTCATTATTATTTTACTTCAAAAATGTTTTCATTTAAATAGATTTGATTGAATTTGTATTCATTGGATTAATTACATTTATCGCATCATAAACATTAGATTATTTGAATCTAAAAAACGACTTCAATACGAAATTGTTTTTTTTTTAAGAAAATTATTTATGGCATCATAAACATGAGATTATTTGGATCTGAAAAATGACTTCAATACGAAATTATTTTTTTCGAACAAAATCATTCAATAAATTCATCATTATTTTACTTCTAAAAATATTTCTGTAGTATTTTCAATATTTATTAGATATAAAATTGATTGTGATTATTTTAAAAGAAGCTATAATAAAATAAATAACACATTATTTTATTTCAATAGAATATTTGTTTAGAATGATGAAATTTTTATTTCCTTCAAGCAAAGAACTATCATTTCTATGGTATACTTTAATAGTATACATAAATTGTTAAACATTAAAAAACTGTTTTTAAAAATGTTTTCTTACATTCAAATCTTCATAACTCCTAACTTTTTTCGAGTGCATAGTAGGAGTCGATAGCGTAATAGGTAGCGTGTTAGGTAGTTAGGTAGGATAGGTATGATGGTAGGTAGGGTCGAGGGTTCGAATCTCGGTCGGACAGAGAAATTAGATCGGAGAATTGGCGCAGATTTGTCTTTTTTTCTATTTATCTCTTTTTGGGGTCACTAAACGATGCATATGAAATTATTTGGCAAGGGCTATATACTTTTTATAAAATGTTTTGCAATAATTAATAAACACGCATTTGATTGAATCAATCATTTTTCCTGTTGATTGGACTAATTAATTTGTTGATCCAACAAATTTTTTTCCTCAGTGCTTCCTGTATTAAAAGACGTGCATGTTTTGAATGATAAAATGTGCTTTCGATTCAAATAACATATTACATATAATTGATATATTGTTAGATTCAAGTAAATTCGTTTATTGAAACAGAAATTCACGGAATTGACTGAAAAAAATGAACCAAGTAAATATATAAGGGAACCAATCTAATATGTTTTGGCCAATAATGAAAAAAATGATTTTTTGCCTTCAAAACTTTATTTCATTGGTTCTAGTAATTTTTTCTCTCAGTTAATTAAATTTTTTTTAAAATTAATTATTTGTTAAAAAATACGGTGTTCGATCATTGGGACATAGAAAATGCGGTGTGTCCCAATTATTGAACACTCGAATTCCCCAACATGGCTTCATTAAACCCATAAAAACATCGAGACAGTTAACGCGTGACAGATCGTGTGAATCGGATTTATTCAAACAAAAACTGTAAGTTCCTGAATAAACTTACCTTTATTCTTTTAATAATAACTCTAAGATCGTCAAATATATTTTTTATTTGTATTTTCGTGCAATAAACATAAACAGAAAAGTAAAAAGAGAATATAACCTAAATGTAACCTAAAAATACGAATGTAATGTTCAATATTTTTTGCTCTCCGATATTTCAGTCGAAAAACGAGAGAGCTGCGACAAAATCAAACAAAAACGGAACATTAAAACGAGGAAGCTGAAAATCAAAATAAAATAAAGTTCGAGTTGAAAAGCAAAAATAAACCAAATGCGAATGAACCAAAAACCTGTCAAAAGAGACTAAATATATATTTTTGTATTTTTACATGATTAACAAAAGATTATTTAAGTGTTTGATTTTACTTTTATTTCTTAATATTGTACCCAAAATAATATTTTCAGAACGGAAAAAGAATTCTCGAGAGTGTTCGAGAACTGGGCGAGTCTGTTCAATATTAGGGACATAGGCACTTCCAGTGTTCAATAATTGGGACATTTGCATGCTTCACATTGTTATTCTTTTTTTTTTTGAAATCACTTAAAAATAATTTAAAGGGTGATTTTTCGAAAGTAAAAATATCAAAGTATCATTTGAATATGAAAGGGATGGTTTTTTTCTTGATTTTATATTTTTTTCTCACCGAATTCAATCCCCAGATCCTTAGCTGTTCAATAATTGGGACATTTACCTTACACTGAAAATTGAATTAATAATCGTATTTTCAAATTAACGAGGTGAAATCGAATAGAGCAACGAAATTACCGAGATTTCGATTCAACATTCTAGCAACAACTTTTCATGGGAAGATAAAAACCTTTCAATATTCAAAACACAAGTTGAATATAAATACTAATTGACCTACACTTAAAATGTATTATTTCCGTGAGAATAAACAATTAGAAAAAATCAATTATCGACAAGAAAAGCTGGATTTGTTGAAGAATCAATTCGGAATTTGAAGTTGACCCTTATCCTTGCACGCCAATTTTCCTCGCGGCCACCGCCACGTTTCCTGAGATTTATTTTCGAGGGAGGTGGAAGCGGCTAATCCAAAGTACGACGATTACAACGAAGGGGGAAAGGAATTGGCAAGAGTGAAGTTTGAGGCGGGAGTTACAGCGTTCCGAAACTTGGTATACACTTTCAGGAATCGAAATTAGTTTGGCTCACTGCTGGACCATTTACTGCATTAGACAGCTCGGTATATCTGTATACAAACAGTATATAATACGGCGGAATCGTATGGGTCATTCCATGACAAATCGACCACTTTTAACCCCGACCCCTTTCGATTTGGCTAAAACTTTTTTATCTTTTTCTACTCTAGCAAAAACATTTTTCAGAATTTGTTCAAATTTTTATATTTGAAAAAATTCATTTAAATTTAAATTTCGTTTATTATTATTATTTTTTCAAACTTTGAGGTTCTTTCAACATCCTCAAAAATTCCCTGAGTGGTATTATGAAAACAGTAAGAAAATCAAATTTTTTACTAGAATATTGAACGCTCTGAAATAAGTGCCGCGTACGATTATTTTTAGAGGTTTCGCGATAGCTTTATCTAATTGCCTGACAGAACAAATCTCCACCGGAATAATAATTCCTTCAAATAATATCTATCATAAAAACGAGTGTCCTATTTGACAGGCCAACCAGATTCCAAGTCTGCGGGTCTTCAACTCGATCGATAACTTACCGACACTGGAGCCCGGAGGTCGGTAAGTAGGGGATCGCAGGTTTTGAAACCCAGAGACTTGTAATCTGGTATATTCGTAAAGTGGAAGGGTGGTAGAGACATGTTGTGGTAGAACTTTGTGGGAGAGATGTATTGCTGATAAAGAAATAAATGGTAGAGCTATAAATGTGCCGCGATAGTTCTAAAATAAACCATATACGTCGCCCTCCCTTCACGCCACTCAATATTATAGTAAAAGCTATGATTTCATTAAATAGAAATTATTTTTTAAAAAATACTTCATTTTGGGGCAGTCTAATGTAATATAGATTCAACTGTGGCAAGCTAGACGGTCACTGCTGGTTGTGCTGCCGTTGTGGCTACTGTTGGAATCTTCGAAACGTGACTTGGTGATTTATGAGCCTGCCGTGTACTCTGTGCTGCCGTGATTAATATTTTGTATGCACCGTTATACATGCATTTATATGTATATATATGGGGCATTCCACGTCAAATCACGCGATCATCGGCCGCCTCGGATTTTTCTGTCCAATGAATTGTGGGTTTCGTTTGGCCCAAAATATGACTTCAAATTTTTAGAAATTTTCATTTCATTTTTATGGGATTTCCCGAGCTCAAAAATCATGAACTTGAGGGAAAAGATAAAGAGGAGCCTTTTTTAAATTAATCAAACTTTTTTCACAAAAACTAGGGCCCAAAACAGATATTTTCGTCATAGTTCGATAACCCAAACAAAACCCACAATTCATTAGACATCAAAATCCGAGAGGGTCAGGCCGATGACCGCGTGATTTGACGTGGAATGCCCCATATATACACGATCTTGTAAAGCAAAAGAAGCAAAAAAAAACTCCGTTTCATTGTCGTGCATTCGTCCGCAGAAAATCTATGCGCGTACAGCAAGAGAAAGGAATGAGAGGAAGAATGTACGAGAATAAAAGAAAGGGCGAATCATAATTAATTAATCGTGCCGCCTTTTTGACGCATTCTTAATAGCACGAGCTCAAATGTTTCCCATCTCTTCCCTTCCTTCGTGGTTTTCACTCTTTGAATATTTCCCGAGCTTTTCCTCCGTATACAAGCAATGATGAGGAAATTCTCGTGGAATATGGATCATTCTGACTCGAAAGCTTGAAAATTTTCAACCTAATTAGGGCCACTGATCAAATTAAACTGCTTCCTGCAAGCGCAATTCCGCTGTTCGAAGAGGCGAAGAGGTTTTTTTCATCCTCAATCAGAGGCTTAATTTTCCGGCACATTTCGTTCATTTGCGCCACTTTTTTCCGCTACTTCTTACGAATTTTAGAGCACATCTCTACCGGTTACAACTTCTCTGTCGAACAACTAAATCGAATACAACCCGATAATTAGATAAGGATAAAGCTCTACCATTTTATAATTCTCACGAATAATAGCTCTAACGAATATAAGAAACAACTCTTCCGGAAAATAAACCCCCGATGTTAACTGTACCGAATAACATGCCAACTTCATGGCGAAACTTATTGAGATAATATAATTGCGATAAGCTCAGTCTAGAAACATCACCAAAGAGTGCCCTTCCAAAACAACTCTACCGAATAACAATTCTCTCGGGGGAAAAATGTATGGAATGGCATCTCTATCAGACGATATTTTATCGGGATATTTTGGAGAGACTTTCGCTATTTCTAAGAGATGTTTCATCTTTTTATCTTCCTTGACAGATAAAAGTTGTTCGTTGGGAGACTTTTTGTTCGGTAGATTTTTTCTCAGAGGCATGGAGTTCGGTAGAGATGTTTTGTCGTACAAATCTCATGCTGTAGCTTTTTTTCGGTGCAGTTATTTCCGAAAGATAATCTTCTTACAGACATATCTGAAAAAATCTGTTGTAAGTATTCGGTAGAGTTGCAAAAAGAATAAATATAATAAGAATAAAGATTTAAAAAAGTTTTATAGGAGTAGGAAAAGGTAGAAATGAACCGATGAAGCTGTACTTTGGTAGAGTTGAACAAAAAAGGCGTTGTTCGATGCCTTTTTCATAGTTTGCAATTTTTTTACGATAGGAGAAATTGGGTAGAAATGTGGTAGGGGAGGTGGACAGTTATACATTGAAGATTGATTGGTAAAGAATTTGAAGTAAAACAGCTAGAATTCCGTAAATTATTGGAATTGAAATATTTCCTTTCGAGGATATATTCTTAAAGGTCTAAACTTTAACAATATGCAAAAAAAAATGATTTGTTACAATTCTAGATACCCCCTTAACCCTTGCTTGGCACACTTCTGCACAATAGCATACTTGACACACTGGGGTCATTTGTACCCCAGCGACAAAAATTCTTATAAAAATTATACCATTTAATATTTGAACTTTTAAATTTTTTTAGAACTTCTTAAGAGGTTACTCCTCAAGATTATACAGGATTTCTAGTAAAATATTAAAGCTAAATGTGATTAAAAAATTTAAATACCTGGAAAACTGAAAAAAATTACAACTTTTACGAAAATATCATAACTTTGTAATGTTCCGATAAAAATGGTTGAAAATTTAACTGGGTTTCCTTAATATACAGCACTACGGGAAAAAAAATTGTAGTAGTAAAATAACCTGACACAAAAAAAATGTACACAAAATTTTCGCACTTGACCTTACTTGACCTTTGGCTATGGCTAATTCATAAAAACTTATTGTCTTAGTGATGCTTATAAGCTATAAGCTATCCTATAGCTATAAGCTATCCTATAGCTATAAGCTATCCTATAGCTATAAGCTATCCTATAGCTATAAGCTATCCTATAGCTATAAGCTATCCTATAGCTATAAGCTATCCTATAGCTATAAGCTATCCTATAGCTATAAGCTATAAGCTATAAGCTATCCTATAGCTATAACCTATCCTATAGCTATAAGCTATCCTATAGCTATAAGCTATAAGCTATAAGCTATCCTATAGCTATAACCTATCCTATAGCTATAAGCTATCCTATAGCTATAAGCTAAAAGCTATAAGCTATCCTCGAACTAATGACAGATGTCGCTGTAAGTCCCATTTTTGTAAATTTCGGTACTTAATATTAAGGAAATTTAGGCCTGGAGTGTTTTGCACTCCAGTTTATTAAGTAAGGGTTAAGGCCGTGTTCTAGTGTAGAAAGCCAAAATTTAAGGATTTTTCAACATGCTATGAAAAAAAAACTAAATATGTTTTTTGCATTCATTTTTTCACCACATATTTATTCATTCTTCAATATTCTACAAAAAAATTGGCGAAAAAAATCCAATATCTTGACAGATACCGGCTGATGAAGTGGGGGTTGAAAAAAACGTCAGTTATTTCCATCTCACTAATTACTGCTATAACTCCGTTAATATTTGGAATTTCTAAATTTCCTTTGAAGGGTACATTCTTGAGAAATAAAACACTGAAAATATGCACAAAAAATCGATTTTTTCAAAACTCTACACTAGAACACGGCCTTAAGTAAAAAAATTCTTATCAAATCTTATCAAATGAAAATCAAAGCAAATTCGTGTTCAGTTATTTCATTGTACAGTAATATCTACACCGTTCTATCATGATTTCTGAGATGAAAAATATTATGGGACTATTTATTTTTCCAAACGCTCCACTACAAAATAAGGTCCATTTTACCAGCCTGGACGATATTCCTCAGCTTCACCGTGAAAATATAAATTTTGATTTCATACGCGCAGCTATATGTTATATCGTGTATGTGTAGGATAAAGTACACAATAAAATATCTACATGGATTATATAAATGTATATGGGCGCTCGATTTACCGCCAAAGAGATCTTTATTCGGGAGCGCCACTCGACCGATACGAATTATCGACGTTTTCCAAACGAGGAGAAAAAAGGTCGCGAGAGTGGGAGAAAAAGAAGCTCTGCAGTAGAAACGAGAAGAAGTAGAAGGAGGAAAAGAACGAGAGACAGATATTCTCGCTTTCGATCACTCGCCGGAGGATTTATGTGTCTATATATATAGATATATACATACATATATATAAATGTAGAGGTGCAACTACGATAAGAAAAATCGGAATTCGATTGAATTTCTTCTCGCTAGCTTACTTCTACTTTTGTGCTTCTATGGGCCGTGCTGGATTTCGGATAAAAGCTTGCGCTTTCTCTCCCCCCCCCCCTCTCTCTCTCTCTTTCCATCGACCTCTCATTGATGGGCGCATTACAACCGAGAACGTTATATAAGAGATGCGATTGGCAAAGCCCGGGTGTGGTTTTTTTGATCGTATATTTGAGAGCGAGAGATTTTCGTTCGGCAAAATGCGACGAGAGGGAGCTTTGTGAGCTTTTTTGTCGCCATATGAAAAAAGTAGGAAAAGATGGAAGAAGAGGAAAAAAAAATAGAAGCAGTAAACCAAGAGAGAGAGGCTAAACGCTTTCGGTCATACAATCGAACGGGGAAAACCGGAAATTGATTTTTCCTCGCGGATAAAAGCGCCTCCCAAAACTCGAACGAGCTTTTTTGAGTTCGTCGGCCTCTCGAGAATGGATTGAGCGGAATAAGGAAACTTTTGGACCGTTCAAGTGAGAGACTTTAGGGGGGAAAAGGACGCGTTTACTTTTTCCTTTCATCAAGGAGACTCGAGAATAAATTAGGAAAATGTAATTCGTCGATTGTGAGAAGAATTCATCCTCCGGAAGTGGAAATTACGGGGGTGGGAATTTGGAGGCGATTTTAGGGGTGCGGAAAAAGGACGGAGATTTTTTGGACTTGTAAACTTATCATTAAATTATCATTCTTTTGTTCCTGTTTTAATCATTTTTTATTCACTTTCACGTTTTCCTGACGAATCACCAATTGAGTCAATTTATCGTCAAAGAGATTCTGAGATTTACTTTCAATTTGCACTTTCTCGTGACGAAAGCTCGCAGGGATTGAATCCGAAGGATCTTTCTCGATTCTCGTGGGAATCGGAGGAAGGATACTTCTGCTGAAAGTATCCTCGGATTCGACGAGTTCGGGATTGCGTTTGCGACATCCCGGTGATCGATTTCTTCCGGTCGTTCTTGCGGAGAACCGCAGCGTTGCCTCAATCCCGTCACCGAGTTTGAGAGGGTTGTGAAACAATGGTTGACGACGCGGTTTATTGTCGTTTTACAACCATGCTTCTCCTTGAACCAGATCAGCGATCCGGATACTCGCGATATCGGATTGATGCACGTCATCCGTTTTCTAATCTCTCCCTCTTTGTCTACCGATCCTCTCTCTCTCTCTCTCTCTTTCTCCCTCGCCCTTATTTCCCTTTCTCGATCCCTTTATTCCTCTTTCCGGGGAATTGAATGTCTCGCTGTTTACTGCGACTCGTAAATCAATTTGGTCACATTTATGAGGGCCTCTCGTATTTAAGGGGGTCGTTTAGTGTGAAACCCGTTTTTTTTAAATGTTTTTTTTTCGGGATTTTTTTTTGACAAACTATTAAAATAAAGTAATTTACGAATTGTGTATTGTTTTTATTAACATTTGAACAAACTTTGTGAATTTTTTGAAGTGAATGTATTAAATAGAATCGGAGAAACACCGCCCGACAGGAACACATGTAAAAAAAAAAAGGTGCCCCACTGCTGCCATGATTTCGGCCGTTCTGCTTATCTGAAATCATGAAAACCAAACGCCATTTCAATTGTGAGACTTCAGGCTCTACCGTGAACCAAAATAAAGTCTGAATTCCAAGAAAATCTTTCTTTTTTTACGCTTTAGAAAGAAAATTCGATTTTTCGCATTGAATATTTTTTCTAAAGCGTTAAAAAAAAATTTTTTTTTGGAATTCTGACTTTATCTTGGTTCACGGTAGAGCCTCAAGTCTTACAATTGAAATGGCGTTTGGTTTTTTGTTTTCAGATAAGCAGAACGATCGGAATCATGGCAGCAGTGGAGCACCTTTTTTTTTAAATATGTGTTCCTGTTGGGCGGTGTATCTCCGATAATATTTAATACATTCACTTCAAAAAATTCACAAAGTTTGTTCAA
Organism: Alloplasta piceator; assembly: GCA_946863875.1. NCBI lineage: Eukaryota > Metazoa > Arthropoda > Insecta > Hymenoptera > Ichneumonidae > Alloplasta > Alloplasta piceator. The sequence continues at coordinate 54,408,493 of OX333073.1, forward strand.
ATGTTAATGAAAATGATACACAATTCTTAAATGATTTTATTTTAATGGTTTGTCAAAAAAAAATTCCCGAAAAAGAACATTAAAAAACAGGTTCCACACTAGACGACACCCTTAAGGTTGTTTAGAAGTTATGAAACTTTTGAATGTTCATTGTTGAATAAATAGCTTCTTAATCGTAGTGAAATTTTTACACGACCTTCCGAATACTTCATGTAGGAACATACCAAATTTTCAGAATTCTATCATCATTACTTCAACCTCCTTAAGGGTTAAAATAAAAAATCATGAGAAAATTCTGAAAATTTATGTTTTTGTATGAGGAGTTCAAGAGGTCGTGTGAAAATTTCACGACTATTAGGAAGCTCGTTATTAAGAAATTAACGTTTTGTTAAAAACAATTTTTTAAACAAATTTAAAAAAATATTTATCAATAAACTTCGTTTTCTTTCCGTTGCTTTCAGTATATTGTGGATATTAAAAAATTGAGAGGTCAAAAAAAAAAAACTTATCGCAAAGTTATATCAGTTTTCATAAGACTACATTTAATTTTATTTAATTTGTTAATCTTAATTATTCGATAACGAGCTTCCAAATCGTCGTGAAATTTTTACACGACCTCTTAAATACTTCATTGAAAAACATACCAAATTTTCAGAATTTTCTTATCATTTGCGATTTGAATCTCAACAATCTTAACGAACGACCATTGTCAAAGCTATAAACGTGCTCAGGTCATTCGGCTCAGGTCCTTTTGTTTCTCCATTTTTATTTTGCATTATTTTTTTTACACTGAGGAATCAAGGTATCAGGACTTGTTAACTGTTAACAACTGTAAAGTTGAATATAGCGAGATCAGTTCTTTTTTAACAGTTAATAAATTAAATACATATTTTTTGACAGTTAAATTTTCAAGATTTTTTTGATCAGCTCCTTTATCAGATTAAACAATAAAACTATTATTACAACATTATTTCATCGTTTAAAAGTACAAAACAAAAATTTATTTTTTATTTCGATTCTTTGAATAATTTGGAGAAGGCGCCAAAGTCGAAAATGTCTTATCTCATGGCCGACATTTAATCTCAAGATTAGCAAATCTGAAACAAAAAAATAAAAAAGCATTTTAAAGAGGAAGGTTTCTTACACAAAAATTTACCACCGTTTATAAAAAATCTATTTAAAAAAAAATAGCGCATGTTTGAAATAAATTGTGACAAATTCAATTTTTCATTTTCATTTCAATCATCCGCCATTTTATTTTTTTAATCGATTTTTCTAATGGTTAATTGTTGTGTAAGTAACCTTCCTCTTTAAAATGCTTTTTTAGTTTTTGAACTTCAATAAATTCAATTTTAACATCAATAAATTTTTTAACTTCAATAAATTCCTTCCATAAATTACTCAAAGAATCGAAATAAGAAATAAATTTTTGTTTTGTACTTTCTAAAGTAGACTAGTATCTTAATAAATTACTTTTACACAAATAAAATATTTCGTATCGACTTACAAATTTTCTAACAGTTGACGAATATTTAACCAACTAAATATATTTCTTTAATACAAATAAACTGTTTTCTCAGTGTATGAACTTTAAATGTTCGTTCGAACTTTAATGTCAGATTTTTCTCAACCCAAAGTTTTGGGTGCGTCTCGTGGAATCGAAGAAATTATTTGGGAAATCCTGCTTTTACTTATTTGCAATGTAATTCGATTCAACAATGTAAAAAAAGCCTTCATACTTTTATTTTTAATTTGTAGAAAATAATTGTTTCAAAATAAAAAAGGGCGTTCCAAAATCAAAATGAAAAAAAGAGATCAAAATTAAAGAAAGGGAGTTCAGAAATAAAATTAAAAAAGATGCTAGAACTGTTCTTATCTATGAAGAACTCTTTTTTCAGTAACGCAAATGTAAAAAAAAAACGATCGCAAACAATTCTAAACAATAGGCAAAAAAGGTTAAAGAGATGTGGAACGTTATTTTACTAAAAAGAAATCCCTTTGAATCGTTTTTTCAGGATCGTCATATTTCCGGTCTGATTAACTTAAATTTTCGAAGCATTTTGGAATGACTATTAAAAACTATTCGGAATTTTAAAAATTCGTAGTAAAATAAACAATATTTACAAGATAATAAATACTATTTTTTCCACTATCGGTTTTTTGTCTCACACGATTAATTCTCTGAAAAAATAATTTTTAAATATAATTTTCTTATCGCAGATAGGAATCAGCTGATCGAAGATGGAGTAATTGTTATTTTTAAAATTACAATTCATTATTTTTACCGTATTAATTCTGATACTTGAAGAGCCTTGTCATCTTATATTGTGAAGAAAACAATGGTTTTTCCCCTCTTTTATAAAAATTCAAACGATTCCAAGACCTTCGACGATTTTTTATATTCAATTAACGCGATATATGTATAATGTACTGCAGAATATGTCGCTCAACGCGCTACTCGAAGTTCGAAGATAAAGAATATTTTTTGTTCGACGATGTCAAGGATAAAATTCCTATCTTTGATATCAATAATTTCGCGGTCTAGTTTCGCTGAATCTCGTGATTAGCAGATTGTTGATATTGTTTATCGGAATTAATCGCCGAGGGAATTCAAGGTTCTTAAAAATAAAAATCATAAGAATGTGACGATAATCGATCAGTTTCAACGAACGAGATGTCCTTCGATTTGAAGATAATCTTATCGAATGAAATCTTTAAAGTTTTTTGATAACATTTTTATGAAATCGGAATTGAGGATTTTGCAGCATCAAAATCCTTGACAGTGGTCAAATTTTCAAATAGATTGCTTCTCCACCGAGACAGTGGAAAAAATCATATTGACGTCTTTTGGGCAGTCAATTTTTTGTAAATATCGAACGAAGCGATAAATCTACAACTTTTATGACGAAAAAAATCCATCGAAAATGTAAACAAAATACAAAAATATAAAATATTAAAGAAATATAAAATACAGCTTGAGAGCAGACGATTTTGGGAATTGACAGTTGTCAATAATTTTCCTGGTGCAACGTTGCTAGCTTCATGCCATAATTTTTGCCATTTAATTATTGTAGTTTTATGTACTTAAATATTATATATTGTTTAATTTGCTTTAATTAACATTAATTTTTAAAAAACATGAATTTTGAAATGAAAAAATACAGAGAAAAATTTATTAGCTAGAAGAGATCATTTACAGTCTTAATTTATTTTCTGTCAGCTTGCTATAAGAAGGCAATCGATTTTGACATATGACATTTATCATTTACTTTGGTTTAATTTTCATGAAAAATCATGAATTTTGAATTTTTCATAAATGGGAATTGGAACACGAAAGTTCGGATGGATTGGCGCCAGTTTCGTTGTGCGCGTAGTCGCGAAAGAGACGAGGGTTCGCAAAGTTAATCAGAATCGTCATTCGGCGTGTGCCGCGAGCTGGAAAGCGATATGGGAAATTGGACGAAAGCTCATAGGAACAGAAACTACAGTGGAGGGTTGAGAGAGACAGAGAGTTCGAGAAGAAGAAGAAGGTCAAAATGAGCGAGGAGGGTCTCCAAAGTTCTCCACTCGACGAGGTACCAAACACGGATGAAGGTGTAGAGAAAATTCCGCTCGTGTCTGTCGCCCACTTGTTTTCCACTTTCGTTCGTTTCACTGCACTTCTGGCACGACGAGAATCCCAGTGGCATTGCTGTGAATTCGGCTAAAGGGCTATACGCGAAAAGACGGTTGAACCATCGCCCCATGTACAGTCGGTGGCTCATTAAAGACGGTTTTACAACGTCCATTGTTACCAAAAGTTTTGGAATTGTTTTACTTTGCATACAGTCAATGAACGGAGCAAAGTCATCACTGTACTTCTTCGCGAAAGTCCATTTGTAAACTTTGGCCCTTGTTACCCGATTCTAATTTTTTTATTTCTCGTATAATCTTTCGAAATTCCAGCGTCTTTGTTTTTATTAAATTCTGCAGTTTCATTAGAATGGAAATGAGCTCGACCAATGAAACAAAATGAAAATACAAATCCTTTTTTCCAAGGACATAAATTGAGAATAGTAATTAGTATTCTTTATGCTCCAAATGTTTGTCATTTTATTTCTAAATAATTGATTAAAAAAAAAAATATTATTAATTAAAAGAATGAAAGAAAAGACGACAAAAAAGAAAAGACATTAAAAGAATGATTAATTGTCACAAAAATGTCCTTCTTGTGAGAAAGAAAATGATTTTTCAATTAAATCTTGTAAAAAATACTTTGAAACTCGAAATGTATTCTTCGCAAGTATACCATTTGAATTTGAATAGAATTTTAAAAAAACTTCATCGCTGGGAAAACTTTTTTGCTTGCCAGATATTAATATTTTTCGCTTCGAGATTTAAAAAAAAAATGTTGTTGCATCATCCTAAAATACATGGAAAATATTCACGCTTGAGTATCGTGGGAAGTTGCTAAAACAATTTTCAAGAAAAGCAAAAATTTTTAAAATACGATTGAATAAAAAAAAAATTCCTTCTTGTGAACAGCAAAATTATTTTTCAAATCTTCAAAGAAATACTTGGAAATTCTTAATATGTTTTTTAAACAATTGTCGAGAATTTTTCAAATCATAGATGCAAAAATATATTATTCGAGTTCAAATAGAGAAGCCAATATCTTAAAATAGCTCAAAATCTTAACCGACATCTTTACCGCTAGGAAAAATTTGTTGCTCATTAGATATTAGAATTTTTCGCTTTGAGATTGAAAAAAAATCAATTTTTTTTCACAGAAACTAGGGCCCAAAATAGATATTTTCGTCATAGTTCGATAATGAGCCAAAAATAATTACTATTTTTATTTTATTTTATTTTTTTATAATTTCTTATTTTGATTTCTTATTTTGACAACAAAAATATTTTTCTAGTGAAACTTGATTTTTTTTTGTTTACGAGTGGAACGACAACATTTTTCGAAAATTTATTAGCCTCGACGACCTGAAATGAAACGAATGAAACAATTTAAAAAAAATAGTGATTACTTTTGGCCCATTATCGAACTATGACGAAAATATCTGTTTTGGATCCTAGTTTCTGTGAAAAAAATGTTATTAATTTACAAAAGGCACCTCTTTATGTTTTCTATCAATTTAATGATTTTTTAGCTCGGGCAACCCCTAAAAAACGAAATAAAAATTTGTAAAAATTTGAAGTCATATTTTGGGCCAAACGAAACCGGACATCAAAGTCCGAAGGGTTCAGGCCGATGACCGCTTGATTTGACGTGGAATGCCCCGTATATAAAAACGCTCGGCTATATCGTCGAAAGACGCTAAAAATTGTCTCAAGAAGAGCAAAGTGCTCATTGGAGTTGCGGGATCGGTTGGGTATAGAGTTTTCACTTATCCGCCATGAGACGAGCGTTTCCGTAGTTTGCATTTTAATGAAAAGTGCTGTTACGTGTCGCCGTGGAGCGGCGAAGAAGAAAAAAACAAAGAAGGCAAAGCGGAAGAAGAGAGAATGGCGCACTCGTGCTCTGCTTTTAATTCATCCAATTATCTTAAAAGGGAGATTGGAACAAACGGGAACGACGTGATATTATATTTTGTGGCAAAAAGCAGCGAGTTTCGTTCGTAAATGACTGTCGTCGATTGAGCGTCGTGGATTATCTAAATTTGCATTCATACGTCGAATTAACTCAATCATGAAAAAGAAAAAAAAAATCTCCCCACATTCTCCAACAACCGGATAATTTTTTTGTGGAAAAATTCCTAATCTTAGCATTATCTGCCATTTTTTTTTGTGAATAATTGAATTCATTTTTTTACATCTTTTATTGAGAGCCTAAAAAATCGAAGATAATTAATTGAAGATGAACTAGACCCAGAAATTAGTAAAATAAAAAAAAATATCTTGGAGATTGAGTCATTATAATTCAACTGAATTGTGCAAGCACCGATTTAATTTGATTCATCATTATTATTATTATTATTATTATTATTATTATTATTATTATTATTATTATTATTATTATTATTATTATTATTATTATTATTATTATTATTATTATTATTATTATTATTATTATTATTATTATTATTATTATTATTATTATTATTATTATTATTATTATTATTATTATTATTATTATTATTATTATTATTATTATTATTATTATTATTATTATTATTATTATTATTATTATTATTATTATTATTATTATTATTATTATTATTATTATTATTATTATTATTATTATTATTATTATTATTATTATTATTATTATTATTATTATAATATTATTAATATTAGTCTTATTATGATTGATTCCATTGTTTCTTTGTCCATTAATATTAATGACAATAAGTTTTGCCTCGATTTTTGCTCGAGACGATTAATAATAATGATAATATTTCTTTTATATTGGCACAGGCAATCCTTTGACCACTTTCGCCCATTCATCTTGATAATGGGCATGAATAGACATTTTTATCTTGTTTTTCATAATGTCTGAAACGAGAGAATGCGAGGCTCGAATCGGAATTATACGATCGGAATCGACGCACTCTGGCGCTGATTGAAGCGCTAAATCGATTCTATTGCGCACTGAAATTCATGACAATGTTTCAAACAATGAACCGCAATTATCGCATACAAAATTGAGTTATCCACATTCTATGCCGCGGCAACTGATGCATTCTGGGTCCATTAATATTCGTTCAACGATAAGGGCTGTCAATTATTTTGGAAATAATTCGTTTTCTCTATTCCCGTCCGGGTTTTTATAGTCTTTCTTTCGGTGACTTGTTTCGCCGTTTCTTTCTTTTTTTACCAATTTATTTTCCATTTTCCAACGCCAAATTCGATTCCTATTCAATTATTCGATTTTGACGTTTTTTTCCCAACTATTTGGTATGCAAAGGATGATTGAAAAGTCATGTAGCCAGAAATTAATCTCGTTGAAACATATTTTCACATCTTTGGTATAAATGTAGCCACTTTGATAAGATACAAATTTTATTTTTTAATTTTGCTTCCTCATAAAGGAAGCTTTGTTTTCGTGAAAATTTTTTTTCGCGATTTTTATGCCAATATGTTCAAAGTGTCATAAAACATCCAGAAATCATATTTAGAAAAAATTGTGTGTGTGTGTGTGTGTGTGTGTGTGTGTGTATTCTGAGTTTCAGATGTAAATAATGAATAACTCGAAAACGCTTCGAGATATCGAGCTAAAATTTGGCACACTTGTCAAGCACGAATTGCTTTTCATAATGAAAAAAATGTTGTTTTAATTATAACGGGTGTTCAGATTTTATCGACTATTCTCGTTTTTGCAAGAATGGCGTGAACGCTCTAACCTCTGCAATTTTCAAGATATTGCACTTAAACTTTGTACAGAATAAGTATAGCTATTAAGGTTGTCTGGTATTGAATTTGGCGAAAATCCATCGAGGGATTAAAATTTTATGAAATTTTGAATTTTTTGAAAAATAGCCTAAACGTTCTAACTTGTGCAATTTTCAAGATATTGTACTGAAAATTTGCATAGAGCTAATATAGCTATCGAAGTTTTTCGCTATTAAATTTGGCAAAAATCCATCGAGGGTTCAAAATTTTATGAAATTTTAAATTTTTTGAAAAATAGCGTAAACGCTCTGACTTGTGCAATTTTTAAGATATTGCACGGAAACTTTACACAGAGCTAATATAGCTATCGAGGATGTTCGTTATTAAATTTGGCGAAAATTGATCGAATGATTAAATTTTTATCAAATTTTTAATTTTTATAAAAGAAGCGTAAACGCTATAACTTTTGAAATTTTTCCTTTATGAGGAAGCCAAATTTGATCGCTACTGTGTATTAAAGGAAGCTATGTGAACTATGGATAAAGATGAAGAAGCAATGTGCAAATTTCAACTTGCAGAGTTTTTAATATTAATATTGCAAAAATGACGAAAGACGACTTTTTTTAGAAGAGGTTGTTTTATCAATTTTCATGATTTTATTATTTTCTTATATCGATTATTAAAATCATACTCATTGAGAATCTCTGATTTGTTAATTTTTTCAAATGAACAAGAATTTGCTTATGGAAAAATCGATATATCGAAAAATGCCTTAACGATCGACGCGCTTTTACTTTCGTCTTTGTAACTTCGAAAATACTTGGAATTGCCATCTGCAACTTTGTACATATATTCTTGGATAGTTTATCTATCGATACAATCAATTAAAAAAAAAAGATTTTTCAATTTTTCTAAAGCAGGACACTAACCTAACTCGGAAGGATGAAGCACTAACGCACCTGCTCGACGCTCCTCTGCTTTCAGCTTTGTAATTTCAAAAATACTTAGAATTGCCATCTATCACTTTGTACATATATTCATGGATAGTTTATCTTCTGATATCAACAATAAAATACAAAGATTTATCAAATCTGCTGAAACAGGACACTTGCCTAACTCGGAGGACTGAAGCACTAACGCACCTACCCAACGCTCTTCTGCTTTCAGCTTTGTAATTTCAAAAATACTTAGAATTTGTGTCTGCAACTTTGTAAATATATTTTTCGATAGTTTATCCATCGATTTCAGTACTAAAAAAATATGTTGTACCTTCCAAAGCAGGCCACTACTTCAAAAATGCAGCGAGGCTGAATAGGAAGCTGGTTTAAATTATCACGATTTTTGTTTTCTCTGCCAATCTCGTAATTAAGAAATAAAATAAAACAAAAAAATTTTTTTAAATGGAGCCTACGTCCTTAGCGCATAAATTTTAACGCCGCGATATTCGAGGGTGAACCGACTCTGCCCTGTCGTAAGTGGCGGTACAAGTGCGTGCGTAGACTTCGCGAGAGCGCCAGCTTCGGGTACGTACTACAAAAATCTGCCAGTGCGCGTCGAGCGAGGTTAAGGAGAAGCCGCTTCACGGGGGGTGTACCGCGTTTTAATTATACACCCCTTTAACCATGACGACGTATCTGTATACACGGAAAATGAGAGAGAGAGGGAGAGAGAGAGAGAGAGAGAGGGAGGGAGGGAGGGAGGGAGGGAGGGAGGGAGTGAGTGAGGGAGGGAGGGAGGGAGGAAAAGAGAGATAGGAAAAAGGATTTAGTGAGAAAGAAAAGAACGCGGAGAGCCAACGCTCGTTTAAGTATCGTACGCCATTAGTGTCAAGATTGTTTTCACTAATTATTTTTTAATTACGCTGATATACAGGAGATTTTAAGTTTTCGGTTTAATTAATATCTATGAAATAATATTTCACCTTCCATCGGTGCGAGACAAACTTCCATCCTATATACGTACTTACAAATGCATGAATGAATGTTCATTACGATTCACACAATTTTTGCTGCAATTTATTTATTCAAGAGACGTCGAGACTTCTTCACAAACATCTCAGAGATTCGTCTCGTTTCAAGACACGAGGCTTGAATATTTAATCGAAGAATTGTTTTTTTTTTTTAAAGTGTTTTCTGATGGGAAAATACTTAATAAAATTTTTTTAAATGGTAAATTCTGCTATCAAATTTTCGAATTTAAGGGCATTCGTTGATTCCTAACTTTCCAGCTTAAGGCACTACTTTAGAAGGCCAAAAAAAAGCAGATCTTTGAGATTTTTTTTCTCAGCTCCTTTATCAGAAATTGCTATAAAATTGTTTGTACAACATCGTTTCATCCTCCGAAAGTACAAAAAAAAAATTTATTTTGATTCTTTGAATAATTTATTAAAGGCGCCAAAGTCAAGCCTTCGAAAACGTTTTTTCCCATGGCCGACACTTAATCTCAGAATTGGCAAGTCTGAAAAAAAAGCATTTTAAAGAGGAAGGTTACTTACACAACAATTTACCACCGTTAATGAAAAATCGATTTAAAAAAAATGGCGGATGTTTGAAAAAAATTGTTAAAAATTCAGTGGTTCATTTTCATTTCAAACATGCGCCATTTTTTTGTTCTAATCGATTTTTCATGAACGGTGGTAAATTTTGGTGTAAGAAATCTTCCTCTTTAAAATGCTTTTTTATTTTTTTGTTTGCGACTTGCCAATCTTGAGATAAACTTTCAGCCATGGAATAAGACATTTTCGATTTTGGCGTCTTCTATAAATTATTCAAATAATCAAAATAAAGAATGGTATTTTTATTTATACTTTCGAAGAATGAAACAATATTGCAAAAATAGTTTTATAGATAAAGGAGCTGAGAAAAAAATTTTAAAAATTTACTTTTTTTTGCCCTTCTACATAGTCTTAATTTTTTAATAACAAACAGAATCCTATGCGATAAATTCATTTTTATTCGATGCTAAGTAGGGGAAAAGACTGATTTTGTAATCCTGTCTCGCTACAATCACAGCAGCGCTTCTTTACCATTTTTATTTAGCTTCCAACTCGTAATTGGGATAAATATTGACCACAAAAAAGTTTCTTCACTGTTTTACATCGATGCCGGATATTCTGCTAATTTCAGAGAGTCAAATTAACGAAAGGTTCATACAAAGAGAAATGATTTGTTTAGTTTAATAAAATTCTTATAAAATAAGTGAAATTTCACTCAAATATCAGCTTAAGGGGTCATTTTTTAGGCCCACAATCAAATAAATCGGAAAAATTTCTTTACATCAAATAAATCATTTTTCTGGGCGCAAATGTTGATCGGATAGTCATTTGGAATCTACTCAATTAATAACTTTCAGCTTTCAAATTTGGTTTCATTGAATTTACAATTTTCAATCATCAAGAAAGATTTTTCTCTTTCTCTCTCGATGAGTTTAAACGTCAGACGATCGTGGCACATATTTGACCTTAATTCTCTCTCATGATCGAATTTCGATAAATTGCAGAGCGTATCACAGTGCTCACATATTTTCTGCACCGAGAAATTACTCGAGAAATTCCGCGTCTGCGAATAGACGAAGAGCGGAGGTGTTCTCGTCAAAATTGTCTCTATCGCTCCTCGGCACGTTTCAGGAAAATATTTTTATACCTCGTCACGAAGAGATGATGTCTGACGTGTCGGGTATGGAAAAAGATCCCATTCGACAGTGGATGATTTTTCGCTGCTGGACAAACTTTTGCTCGTTGTCGGCGACGAGGAAAATGTATTATTCTGCCTCGTGAAAGTTTTTCCTCCCGATAAATTTTAGAGTAACGTAGACACTGACGATGATGAAATAATAACGAAGCTTTTGGAAAGCTTCGCCGAATTTACCCGAAAATTTTCTTATTATTATAGGATCGATATTAATGAGGATATTATTAATAATATTCCTGGCGGACAATATCCGGTCGACTTACAGCGATTCTCGGCCTTTTTGAACGACGTTTTCACGATTAAGCTCTTGACACATTGAAACTTGCAATGTAATCCAATTATCGCATGTATTATGCACAATGGTCGAATATTTTTGGAGCAGAAATTTTACCGAGACAAAAGCGCTTCTATCAAAACTTTATACAAAGGTAACAATAAAAAAAAAAAACACTGCAAATTGGACATTTGCATATCGCTTCCTCATCTTTATCCATAGTTTACACAGCTTCCTTTATCACAAAATATGGCAATCAAATTTGGCTTCCTCGTAAAAGAAGCTTTGTTAACTATCGAAAAACATGAGTAGCCAACGTGCAAATTTGCCAAATTCTTTCAAATTTACTTCTTGCTAAATTTGATTTTTGCCAAATTCAATAGTGAACAACCTTGATCACTATTATGAATGTGTACAAAATTTTAGTACAATATCTCGCAAATAGCCGAAGTTAGAGTACGCTATGTAAAAAAAAAAAAAAAAAAAAAAAAAAAAATGATAAAATTTCAATCATTCGATTGATTTTCGCGAAATTTAATAACGAACATTCTCAATAGCTATATTAGTTTTGCGTATAGTTTCAGTGCAATATCTAAAAAATTGCAAAAGTTAGAGCGTTTACGATATATTTCGAAAAATTAAAAATTTCATAAAATTTAAATCCCGCGATGGATTTTCGCCGAATTCAATATTGGATAACCTTGATAGCAATACTAGTTCCTCACAAAGTTTCACTGCAATATCGAGAAAATTGTGCAAGTTAGAGCGTTTACGCTATTTTTCAAAAAATTCAAAATTTGATAAAAATTTAATCTTTCGATTGGTTTTTGTCAAATTCAATACCAAACAAACTTAATAGCTATGCTAATTCTGTACAAAGCAGTGATCGGCAAAATCGATATTTTCGTATATTTGATTACCGCTAATTACTCTGTCTTAGAAAATTGTGTAATTGTTCCAACAAATATTACTCATTAAGGCACTCAGTAATTAGGCAGTAAGGTATTTCTAATATTCGAAAATTCGATAATTCATGTTCGATTATTATCCAATAAACCTATAAATTGTCATTTAGATCAAATAATTAGTCAATATAAAATATGACCAAGTAATTAAAATTTTGCTCTTATGAATTACTGATTTTTTTTTTAATTAGGTAATTATTCCTTCTAATTATTAATGATCCAAGTAATTAAATACTTAAGTACTCTACTTACTAATTTTTCAAAAAATTAGTTAATTACTCTTTGCAATTATTAATTATTCAAATAATTGGTAATTAAAATAGTTCAATAACTAATTACTTGAATAATTAGTAATTTAGATCTATACATTACTAATTATCCAAATAATCAATAATTGACATGATTCAATTATTAATTATTCTCATAATTAGTAATTAAAATAATTCAATTACTAAATAATTTAATGATGAGTATTTTAAAGAATACGATTATTAATTTTTCTCATAATGAATAATTCAAAGAATACACATATTCAGAATCCAAATAATTCGTAGTATTGGTCTTAAAATTACTGGTTATCGAAATACCTAAAAAAATAATGGATGATAATATTAATGTTGTAAATAACGATTGATTGAAAATCTAAAATTTTTTTTTTCGCCGATCACTGGTACAAAGTTTGAGTGCAATATCTTGAAAATCGCAGAAGTTAGAGCGTTTACACCATTGTTGTAAAACCGAAAAAAGTCGATAAAATCTGAAAACCCGTTAGAATTGAACCAAAAAAATTTCACAACGAAGGGCAATTCGTGCTGGACGAGTGTGCCAAATTTCAGCTCGATATCTCAAAGCATTATCGAGTTATTAATTATTCACATCTAAAACTCAGGACACACACACACATCTGGACATTTTTTCAAAATATGATTTCTCGATGTTTTAGGACACTTTGAACACATTGGCATAAAAATGACGAAAAATAAAATTTCACGAAAACAAAGCTTCCTTTATAAGGAAGCAAAATGAGCCCAAAACTGTAGAAAACAATAATACTCTATGTAAAAAATATCCATTTTTTATTAATTCTGCGCTTATGTAAGGATGTAAATCAATTGCAATCCAGGACTCATCTAAAATTCAAAAATTTCATCCAATATAGTTTGACGTTTGATGTGATTTGATGTGTCTAATCGATCTAGCATTGCTGAGTGACATAAGCCCAAACTACCATCAGAAATGGCAAAGTCCACACTTGCATTCGCGAAACTATATGGGCAAAGCTAATAACCCAGCAAGGTAATTACATCCGTAAACTGCGGGTGAGCTGGGTTATTTAACTACCCCTCGCGGGCGCATTCTCGTCGTGAGGCTTAACGTCGGGGTTCGAGCAGTTTGCTGGACTGACGTAAACCAGACCTTGAGAGGAAGAGAGAGAGAGAGAGCGCAAGATGGAGGAAAACTGAAAAAAAACGTGGGCGTTTCTTCCTTTTGAGAAAGATTGGTCGACTTTGAAAATTCAGTAGAGTCTCTTATCAGTTTAGCTCGTAAACGGATAAAAAACAACTCGAAGGAAAAGTCAAACGTACACAAAATGTTGTACATTTTTTTTGGTTTTACGATCAGAGATAGCAGAATGAAAATAATTTTTTTCGCCTAATCACTTTCTCGTGCTGATTTTTTCACGCATAAACTATACCGTCCGCTGCTAGACAGTTATTTTGACTAGATTTTCCGAACAATTGTATGAACTTTTCAAAGAACATTGCAGTTAAAATTTTTTTTTTTAGATTTTTGGAATTTTTTTTCTTGCAGCAAATTGTTGACATCTTGAATGGAAAGAATCATCGATAATGCGTTGCGAAATATTCAGCCTAAAATATATTAATAATGCTTTTACAAAATTCAGAAGACGTTATAGCAAAATAATTTTTTTTTCTCAAAAATGAAGAAAAATATCTTACCAATTGTGCATGAACATAAAAGAAATACATTTTTCTGGGGCGAAACAAATTAATTACAAATATCATAATAATGCTTTTACAAAATTCACATGCAGAAAACGTTACAGCAAAATAATTTTTTTTTCTCAAAAACGAAATGTCTTACTAATTGTGCGTGAACATAAAAGAGATACATTCTTTTTGGGGGGAAAAAAATTAATTTTCAGTCGGATATTTTGAATGATTTGATCGTATAATATTCTGCCTAGATTTTAGAATGAATATTATCAATTTATTTTCAATAATTATTTTCTTTTAAGGTGTAAAAAGTTATGATTTTGAAAGAAAAAATTAAAATATTTTTCAAAAACCCTTGAGCAGCTTCATAAAAATGTTCTCACGGTTCATAGAAAGAATTTTTTTTCTTCAACAGATACTGAAATACTTCAATTAAATATTGAAAGAATAATAATTTTTACGGTTCTGTACCTTAAAAAGTAAAATGGAACCCTTGGAAAAGACATTACTTTGTATTGAAATAGATGACGGTCTAGTCTAATAAAAAAAAAATTCATTCCAGACAAAAATTATAATAAATAAATATTATTAAATAGAAAAACATCATTTTAGGGTAAAATAGGGGGTCAGGCTAGTTAAAAAAAATATCTAATTAATATAAAGTATAAGGTATCATTTGAAAGAGCCACCTCTAAAATGTAAACAAAAATTTTTGGTCCAATCTCTACAATATAGTTCAAAATTTGCTATAAATGACCTTTCCCTTCTGATTTCCTAAAATTCTCATTCAAAAATCATATTTTAGTAGGGTACACGATATTGAGTCATAGATTATAGGGTTACCAGATGGAAAACTGAAAAGTCCTCACATAAAGCCTGATTTCCATAGAAATGTCCTGAGATTTTGTCGTAGTTTCACAGATTAATGAGAGAATTGATTATTTCCGCAATTCAAGGTACTAGTCTACTTTAAAGGGCAAAAAAGCAAATTTTTAAGATTTGTTCTCAGCTCCTTTATTAGATATGACCATAAAACTGTTATTACAGCATCGTTTCATGCGTCGAAAGTACAACAAAAAAACTTATTTTTTATTTCGATTCTTTGAATAATTTATCGAAGGCGCCAAAGTCGAAAATGTGTTTTCCCATGGCCGACAGTTAATCTCCGGATTGGCAAGTCTGAAACAAAAAAGTAAGAAAGCATTTTGAAGAGGAAAGTTTCTTACACAACAATTAACCACCGTTAATTAAAAATCGATTAAAAAAAAATTGCGGATGTTTGAAATAGAAATAAAAATTTCATTTTTCACAATTTAGTTCAAACATCCGCCAATCTTTTTGTTAGTCGATTTTTCATTAACGGTGGTTAATTGTTGTGTAAGAAACCTTCCTCTTTAAAATGCTTTTTTATTTTTTTGTTTCAGACTTGCTAATACTGAGATTAAAGAATCGAAACAAGAAATAAATTTTTGTTTTGTACTTTCGAAGCATGAAATGATATTGTAATAATAGTTTTATAGTCATATCTGATAAAGACGATGAGAAAAAAAATCTTCAAAAATTGCTTCTTTTGGCCTTTTCAAACTAGACTAGTACCAATAAAAGTTGATTTTAATAATCAGAGGTTAAATGAGATTATGTTTTTATATTATGTTAATGTTAATGACGTTGATTTGTGATATTATCCAAAGAAGATTATGTTTTTGTTTTTGTTGATTGGACTTTTCTAATAAAAAAATCTGAAAAATGTACTGTATTTGATTAAAAATCGAAAAATCCTGAGATTTCCGAAATTCGGCCACAACCCTGTCAGTACTTTAAAAATCCTGAAATCTCAGGACAAATCCTGAGATATGGCAACCCTAGTCATAGATTACCGGAAAACCGCCGGTCTTTTCGACAGTGCGATAATTATTTTAAAAAAAATATATTTTAAAAATAGGTGTTTTGTAGTATTGGTACGGAAATCATAATTGTGCGAGCCTAACTCGTTCTTGGCTGATTCTTTTTTCCTTCCATATCTCTGATATTCATACACGTATGTCTAGAACTGTGTTATAGGCGAGGAAGAAAAATAAATGTGCCACTTCGGCCAACTACCTGTATAATTAGGTGCACTGGACGATAGCGACGAGGTTGGCACGCATAAACGCCAAAGGCACGCGAGAAGCTCACGAAGGGTACAAGCACGTTGATATATCCCGTGGAAATGGTGAACCTACAAAGGGAGCGAGGGAAAATCAGAGTTAATCCCATCCCCGCTGGGTTCAATCTCGGAATCGTGGAGGGTGGACCGAGAACGTGCCAAGCGTGTTCATTCCCTCTCTCCTCTCACAAAGAGAATGGAAGAGAGAGAGGAAAATAGTGAGAGAGGGATGGAAAAAAAGAGTATGAATGGTCAAAACGTCAGGCTTTGCTATAAGCGTTTGGCAATTGGGTCTGAGATAACAGATTTGAAGGGATTCCTTCTGGACAATCGTCCATTAGTGTCAGTTGTGCAAAATTCACTTTAGGCATGCCATAAGGGCTGATAACAACTGGTTCTTCGATAATTCTTACATAACTGAGTCCTTGACTCATCAGGTATCGATAAACCGAACGGGTTCGCACTTGACTCAGTTTAATCCACTTTAACACTTTGCACTAATGAGAAGACCAGCAAAGAGCTTTCGCAGAGCTTCATCTTCAATGTAAAAGTGATTTTGTTCAATTGTTCGATTTCCTTATATTTCGCTGATAAGACAGTGTCAATGGAATCGTTGTAATCAGCTCGGGATGGAGTGTGCATCGATTTGAGGGAATAGACTAGTCAGCGAAACTTTGACTATTTTCGGTATTCACCGGTGTGGAATCAGGAAGATTTATACGATAAGAGATATTGGGATCGAAAGAGAGAGGAGAAGAGAAGGACGGAGCGTTAAGAGGAAGCTGAAAGAGGGAAGGTAGAAGCAATTTCAAGGAAAAAGGTCTTTGAAGCCCGATGATCCTGCGGATGTTTGTTGGACGTGCCCGCGGAAAAGGTTGATCTTCCGTTTATCTCAAGAAAGATCGCAGCGTTGCATACCGGATTTGAAGATTTCACCATCGACGTCTCTCTCTCTCTCTAACTCTCTATGTGCAATTCGATATGCAGGAATGATATCAACCCGCAGAAATTCATCGACTGTGCAATCTCGTTCATCGCGAGTGAAGCAGTGTGTGTTCAGGAGATCCAACAAGAGGCGAGATATAACCACTTTACGATTGAACCAGCGATAGCCCGATAGAAAAATCTGGGGCTCATCCGATGGAAAGAGAGAGTCATCGGATGGTTTTATCTTCGTGAAGAGTTGTACGCGATTTTTTTTTTCAATTCAGTAGAAAGAAAAGATGTTGGAAATAGGGATGTTGTGTCCGGGAAGACGATAAGAACGAGCACTATTTTTTTTAGTCAAGTTTAAAGACGACACTCGTAGAATCTTTATCTGTCGATAGAACGTTGCCTCGCGCGCATAAATTGCCAAGTCTCAGAGACGACCGAGCACAACAAATCGAGATGTTCTTGAAGTGTCTTTTACTGGGTGCATTGGCCATCGGGGTCAGTTGCGTCGAAGCAGCTGGTCCGATAGAATGGTGGGAGGACTCCTTCATCTATCAGGTTTATCCGAGAAGCTTCAAGGACAGCAATGGCGACGGCGTGGGAGATTTGAACGGCATCACCAGCAAACTCGAGTATTTCGCGGATTTGGGAGTGAGCGCACTGTGGATTTCACCGATCTATACGAGTCCGATGGCCGATTTTGGCTACGACATCGCCAATTTCACCGACATCGATCCTATATTCGGCAATCTCGATGATTTCACGAGACTGACCGCCAGAGCCAAGTCCCTCGGGCTCAAGGTACTTCTGGACTTCGTCCCGAATCACAGTTCGCACGAGCATCCGTGGTTCAAGAAGAGCATTCAGAGAATCGCGCCCTACGATCGTTATTACATATGGAGGAATGCCACGTTTGTCAATGGCACGAGGAGACCACCGAACAATTGGCTGAGCACTTTTGGAGGATCCGCCTGGGAATGGAACGCTCAGAGGGGTCAGTATTATCTTCACCAGTTCGTCGCTGGTCAACCCGATTTGGATTACAGTTTCCTGCCTCTCCAAAAAGAGATGTTAGAAGCAATGAGCTTTTGGCTAAAACGGGGTGTCGATGGCTTCAGAATCGATGCGATAAATTACTTGTACGAGAATAGCGAATTTTTGGACGAACCCGTTATTCCCGGCACGGGCTTACCCGCTGATGACTACGATACCCAAGAACACGTGTACACGAAGAATCTCCATGAGACCTATCTCATGCTGAAAAAATGGCGCGACCTGTGCGATTCTGCGAGACCAAAGGGCGACAAGATAATTCTTCTCACCGAGGCATACGCGTCAATCGATCTGACAATGAAGTACTTCAAGTACGGCTCCAATGTACCCTTCAACTTTATGTTCATGGGCGACTTGAACAATCGCTCGCGACACGTTGATTTCAAGCGTACGATCGACGATTGGTTCAATGCACTGCCCAAGGGTAATTTGAGCAATTGGGTAGTCGGGAATCACGATCAACGTCGAGTGACCGAGAGATTCGGCGTTAAGAGGGCCGATCAGCTGTCGATGCTCGCCGCTGTGCTTCCGGGTGTCGGGGTGATTTACAACGGCGATGAAATTGGCATGGAGGACGTGTGGCTTTCGTACGAAGACACTGTTGATCCTGCTGGATGCAACGCTGGACCGGACAGATATCATCTTAAATCCAGAGATCCTCAGAGAACTCCGTTCCAGTGGGATGATTCCGTCAGCGCTGGTTTCTCCACCAGCAACAAGACCTGGCTTCCAGTGAACTCGAACTACAAGACCTTGAATTTGGCGGCGCAGAAGAAACAATTGCCGTCACATTATTCGGTATTCAAGAAACTCGTTGTACTGAAGAGACAACCGATGATGGTCACAGCCGAAACGCAGTTGATTCTCGTGGGCGACAATGTCCTGGCTGTCGTACGACGATCAAACGCCGAAACCGTCGTTCTTCTCATCAACTTCTCCGAATCTAGCACTGTCATCGATGCCAGAAGCTGGCTCAACATTCCTCCGAATCTTATGGTTTACACCGCGAGCGTTGACTCGAAGGTTGTAGCTGGTGTAAACGTCGATACGACGAAAATCAATGTACCAGGCGCTGCTTCGATTATACTAGCTCCGAAAAACATGGCATTGAAACTTTTCGAAAAACTCAATCCGTAGAAATGATTTTACTTATGAAGAAGGGATTGTCCGTGACTGTTAATGGAATGTGAGAAACAGGCGGAAAATAAATTTTTCATAAAATAAAGTCATCAATGCATAAATATATGAAAGTGATAGGAAAGAATCGATTATTCAAATTGTATTGTTCAGACATGATTATTTATCTTTCGTAATGTATGTTTCCTTATTCGTTCATTAAAAACAAACGTTGAGATGCACTCTGAAAGTTGAACCTGCTACTTTTGATGGACCGAAAACTTGGTGCTTCTAAAATTGCTCTTTCATAGCATCTGGATATGTAAGAAAAATAGAAAAATAAAAATGGATCTCATCTGAAGTCTATCTCCAATTCCTTACCTGTCCTCGATTGGCAAAATGTTTCATTCTGTGAATTCCCAAATATTTCTAGAATAAGAGAGTTTCTCCAAGACTTTTGATATTTAAAATTGCTTATAGAAGAAGCATTGTGGTCAAGGAACTGATTATAAAAAGAAGATTCGTCATGTAAGTACGTAAATATTAAAAATCCTTTTGCTCTATTTTGGCCCCGTTTTCAAAAATCTCACAACCGTAAAATTTCAAGTGCTCATAACTTTGCATCAGTTCGAGCGATTCCAAAATTTCTTTTTCGTACTTAAAGGCTGTTACTAAACTTAGAGAATGGCGTTTGGTTCATTCTGATAACTTGATTTTTGTAGCAATGCGAGCACTTTGAAAATCACCGAAAAAATGGAAAGGGGTCTTCAAAAATTTGCAAAAATCAATGGTCGAATTTTAAAAATCTGCCAAAAATCGAAAAATGATCGGAATGGGATGAACCAAGCGAGGTTTCAAGCTTGAACGATTACGAAGAGAATAAGTTCGTGTTCAAGCTGCAATTTCATCTAGAAAATAAATTACAGCCATTTTAGTGAATCGATTGAATTTAGCCAAAATGCAAAAAAAAAATCTTTTTTTCGGGTCGTAGATCTATGTATTCCCCCCCCCCCCCCCCTGAACATGAATCTACCAATAGTTTTCCCGAAAAATCGTAATGTTTATGAATTTTCATTAAAAACTTAATAAATGTCTCAAAACGTCGGAAAATATCATTTTTCAAAAGTTTCTGGCCACGATCTCGAACATCCCTTAAACTAATGGGTTAAAATTCTGCATGTAATCAAAGCATCATAATTTCATTGGTCGCCAGGACTGTTTTCAAAATTTTATAAGGTTTGTGGATTTTGTATTATACTCAATTTGTCAATAAAAACGTGATCACTTCAATTTCCGCAATTTTGCAATATTCAGCTAGAAATTTATATGCGATTAGTTCTAACGATGAAGTTTTTTGATATTTAATTTCGAGAGCCTGGCTTGAGGCGTTCAGATTTTATAAAAGTTAGGCGCTCTCAAAATAATCGAATTTATTTCAAAATTGGCGCTTCGACTCTTACATTTTCTGAATAAATAATTTTTAGCATATTTGTTATATCAATAAATCAGTTTCATAATAGTTTTTTCAATTAACAACAACAATTCCGGAAAAATTTAAAATTTCTATTTGTCGTGGAAAAACCTTAGAAGTGATATTTCATTTTTTTTTTACATTCCTGAGAAAATAATAATATCTGAGAAAAGAATGACTTATCAGAAGTTCACGTAATCTATAAGTAAGTTGATATATCCCAAGAACTTTGTTTAATGGTTCGTTTTACGAATTTTTCACTAATAGAACAGTGTTAACAAAATTGTTAATCAGGGAAGAGTATTGTGTTTTGAGTTGAGAGAAAAATATTAGCCAATAGTACCAGCAAAGTTTCGACCGTTTTCGGCATTTATCGGTGAGGAATTACGAAGATTATACGATAAGATGAAGATAGTTGGACAGAGATGGGAAGATGAAGGATCAAGAGAAAGCTGAGAGAGCAAAGAAGCAATTTCTTGGTAAGAGGTGTTTGAAGCCGATGATCCTGAGGATGTTCGTTGAACTTGCCCGAGGATAAGGATAATCTTTCGGTTATTGGACAAAAAGTCTGTGGGTGTATATGCACTGCGTTTATCTCGTTTATCGTGGCTTATCCACCATAAACGAGGTCAAGAGATATAAGGAAACGCATGATATAACCACTTTGCGATTAAATCGCGGTGGCGAGTGAAAAAATGTGAGATTTTCCTCATTCGATAGACTGAGAATAATCGGAACACATAGGTTTTATCTTCGCGAAGAGTCGCACGAGATTTTTGTTTCACATTCGACCAGAGTGTGCAGAAAAGTGTGCAGAAAAACGTCACAGAAGTTTTATCTTTCAATGCGGTGATAGGTCCATTGAGATATCGTTGAACTGTGACAATTGCGTTCAAGATAAGTTCGAAATCAGTGAAGTAGTACAGTTTGCTTATCGATATTGAGGTGGAACTTTTTTTTCGCTTGCACTTCAACGCTCCCTCGAGCGTATAAATAGCCAAGTTGCAGAGACGATCGAGCACACAAAATCGAGATGTTCTTGAAGTGTTTGTTTCTGGGTGCATTGGCCATCGGGGTCAGTTGCGTTGGAGCAGCTGGTCCGATAGAATGGTGGGAGGACTCCTTCATCTATCAGATTTATCCGAGAAGCTTCAAGGACAGCAATGGCGACGGCGTGGGAGATTTGAACGGTATCACCAGCAAACTCGAGCATATCGCGGATTTGGGAGTGAGCGCACTCTGGATATCACCGATCTATCCGAGTCCGATGGTCGATTTTGGCTACGACATCGCCAATTTCACCGACATCGATCCTATATTTGGCAATCTCGATGATTTCACGAGACTGACCGCCAGAGCCAAGTCCCTCGGACTCAAGGTACTTCTGGATTTCGTCCCGAATCACAGTTCGCACGAGCATCCGTGGTTCAAGAAGAGCATTCAGAGAATCGCGCCCTACGATCGTTATTACATATGGAGAAATGCCACGTTTGTCAATGGCACGAGGAGACCACCGAACAATTGGCTGAGCACTTTTGGAGGATCCGCCTGGGAATGGAACGCTCAGAGGGGTCAGTATTATCTTCATCAGTTTGCCGCTGGTCAACCGGATTTGGATTATCGTTACCTGCCTCTCGAGAATGAGATGAAAGATGCATTGAGTTTTTGGCTCAAACGTGGCGTCGATGGCTTCAGAATCGATGCGATAAATCACATGTTCGAGAATAGCCAACTGTTGGACGAGCCCGTAATTCCCGGAACCGGTTTGCCCGCGGACGATTACGATACCCTGGACCACTTGTACACGAAGAATCTCGATGAGACCTATTTCATGCTGAAAAAATGGCGCGACCTGTGCGACGCTGCGAGACCAACGGGGGACAAGATAATTCTTCTCACCGAGGCATACAGCGCAATCAATCTGACAATGACGTATTTCAAATACGGCTCCAATGTACCCTTCAACTTTATGTTCATGGGCGACTTGAACAATCGCTCGCGACACGTTGATTTCAAGCGTACGATCGACGGTTGGTTCAATGCACTGCCCAAGGGTAAGTCGAGCAATTGGGTAGTCGGGAATCACGATCAACGTCGCGTGACCGAGAGATTCGGCGTTAAGAGGGCCGATCAGCTGTCGATGCTCGCCGCTGTGCTTCCGGGTGTCGGGGTGATTTACAACGGCGATGAAATTGGCATGGAGGACGTGTGGCTTTCGTACGAAGACACTGTTGATCCTGCTGGATGCAACGCTGGACCAAACAGATATCATCTTAAATCCAGAGATCCTCAGAGAACTCCGTTCCAGTGGGATGATTCCGTCAGCGCCGGTTTCTCCACCAGCAACAAGACCTGGCTTCCAGTCAACTCGAATTACAAGACCCTTAATTTGGCGGCTCAGAAGAAACAATTGCCGTCACATTATTCGGTATTCAAGAAACTCGTTGTACTGAAGAAACAGCCGATGATGGTCACGGCCGAAACGCAGTTGATTCTCGTGGGCGACAATGTTCTGGCTGTCGTGCGACGATCAAACGCCCAAATCGTTGTTCTTCTCATCAACTTCTCCGAATCTAACACTGTCATCGATGCCAGAAGCTGGCTGAACATTCCTCCGAATCTTATGGTTTATACCGCGAGCGTTGACTCTAAGGTTGTGGCAGGTACAAACGTCGATACGACGAAGATCAATGTACCAGGCGCTGCTTCGATTATACTTACTCCGAAAACGATGGCATTGTGACTTCCTAAAAAGGGAATTCGAAATTGATCATCAACGATGAGTGATCGTTGATAAATCAATTTTTGATAGAATACGTGAGACCCATGGCTAATACATTTTCTGTAACATTCCTTGATCGGATGTAACAAATATGGATAGTAATAATAAAGAATCGAATAATTAAATTATATTCTTTGAAGAAAATGATTTGTTCTTGACTTGTTTATTTAAAATATTGTTAAGATCTACCAGATGTGGGCTAGCATCTGTTAAATTAACGAGTTAAAATTCTGCCCATAATTTAGGTACCATTTATTGGTCACTAGAAATGTTTTGAAAGCTGCATAATAATTGTAAATTTTGTTTTATACACAATGTTCCGAAAATAAAGCTTGAACCCTCAAGTTTTCGCAATTTTACGTCATCCGCCGACGTATTTTTACGCAGCTAGTTTAGAGGAATATTTTTTTTGTTATTAAGCCTATACTGAGCATCGCTCTCAAAGCGTTTTGATTTTGTAAAAAATAGACTTTATGTAAAAAATTGAATTTTCGCAAATTTGGCGATATGAGGCTACGATTTTTTCGATAAAGAATATTGAGGCACTAGAAACGGTGCAAATAAAATATTCGTTAATTGATATTTCATAATATTTACGCCATGAAAGATCCCTCGATAAGAAAGTCGAACTTCATGTCTCAACAACCATCGTAACATATTTATGACAATCATTTATTTTATTTAATATCTTCTACAATTATCATTCAAGAATTCTAGAAAAAATTTGACGTTCAGTCATCTATAAGAAAGTTTTTGGCCAAAAATTGCAACCAAAGAAAATTTATTCTGATCTTAAAAATGAAAAAAAAGCAAAGTTTCTCAAAAATCACTTTTTTCATATATGTTGGCCCTGAAAATTATCGAGTAGTCGAGAGGAATGATTTTTTTCAATGAGAAAAGACTTGGCCATTGAAAATTAAAAAAAAACACCAGGTCATCAATAAAAGTTTGACAATAGAAAAAAAATCATGAGTTCAAAGAAAGGTTTTCTTCATTAAAAAAATGAAAAAATGTTATTTCTTTATCTATGTGACTGAAGCCGACGTCCGAAGGACACAACAAGTGACTCAGGCTTCTCGTGATTGAAGAGTACTCGAAAGATGGTTGATACAACTGACAATCAGTAAAACCCGCGATTTTTCCGGGAAAATCGATTACGCGAACGATGTTCATTTTCCAACACAATTTTCATCGTATAAATTGAGAAGTCTCTCGTGGTGAGACAGTATTCAAGATGCTGCCGAAGGCTGTCATACTGATTTTTCTTGCCCTCGGGGCTGTTCGAATCGAGGCGATCGACGGGGTTGGAAAAGAATGGTGGAGGGACACATTCATATATCAGATATATCCGCGGAGTTTCAAGGACAGCGATGGAAACGGCGTGGGTGACCTGAACGGAATCGTCAGCAAACTCGATCATTTGGTCGACCTCAACGTGAGCGCCCTTTGGTTGTCACCGATATACACGAGCCCAATGGCTGACTTTGGCTACGACATATCAAACTTCACGGACGTCGATCCGATATTCGGCAATCTCGATGACTTCACGAGGCTCACCGCCAGGGCCAAGTCACTCGGGCTCAAGGTGCTCATGGATTTCGTTCCGAATCACAGTTCGGACGAGCACATTTGGTTCAAGAAGAGCATCCAAAGGATCAAGCCCTACGACAATTACTACATCTGGCAGGACGCTAAAATGGTCAACGGCACTAGAAAACCACCCAACAATTGGCTGGGCAGATTCGGTGGATCCGCTTGGGAATGGAATTCCCAGAGAGGTCAATATTACTATCACGCCTTTGCCACGGGTCAGCCGGACTTTAATTTTCGCAATCCAGCGCTGAATCAGGAAATGAAGCTAGCCCTGACATTCTGGCTTGATCGAGGTGTCGATGGTTTTCGCATTGACTCCATAAACTTCATGTTCGAAGACCCCAGACTTCTGGATGAGCCGGTGATTCCTGGGACCGGTCTACCTCCCGATGACTGGGACACTCTGGATCATATTTACGTCGTGGATCACAATGATAGTTACTACTTGCTGGAATCATGGCGCAAACTCGTGGACGATCATGCCAATCGAACCAGAAGCGATTCGAAGATTCTACTGACCGAGGGATACACCGCGCTTCCTCTGGTCATGAAATACTACAAATACGGCTCGGACGTGCCCTTCAACTTTATGTTCATGTCGGATCTGAACAACAATTCCCGACCCCTTGACTTCAAGCGCTTCATCGACAACTGGATGAACTCAATGCCCGAGGGCTACTCGGCAAATTGGGTCGTTGGCAATCATGACAATCGTCGGGCAGCCGCCAGATTCGGCACTAAACGGGCCGATCAGCTGTCCATGCTGTCGGCGGTTTTACCTGGTATCGGTATCATCTACAACGGTGACGAAATCGGCATGGAGGATCTCTGGCTCTCTTGGAATGACACCATTGATCCAGCTGGATGCGGCGCCGGACCTGACAGATATCATTTGAAGTCAAGAGATCCCGCGAGAACTCCCTTCCAATGGGACTCCGGTGTCAGCGCTGGTTTCTCCACGAGTAACCGAACTTGGCTTCCCGTTAATCCCAACTACAAGACCCTCAATTTGGCCATGCAGAAGACCCAAATGGTGTCCCATTATTCCGTCTTCAAGAGACTCGTTCAGCTGAAGAGATTGTCGACCTTGAAGAACGGAACTTCCGACGTTATTCTCGTTACTGACAATGTCTTGGGTGTCGTTCGAAGGCTACCAAGTTCTGGCATGAATCCTATCGTGCTGCTTATCAATTTTTCGGAATCAAAAGTTACCGTCGATGCGAATGCATGGATGAATATTCCGAAGAAATTGAGGGTTTATGTCTCGAGCGTGGATTCGAGAATACCTTTTGGGGCGGAAGTTGATACCGCGTCACTCGGTCTACCCGGAGCTGCCTCTGTTATTTTGTATTGAGTCAGAGAACCTTTGACATGTTTTGAAAATTTAACCACGTGGTATATGTAATTTTTGTGTATTTTTAATAAACAATAAAGCATTGCCTACTTTTGATCTTTACAGAGTTGCGAGTAATGCATTACTTTTTGTAATGCATTTGCATTTTCATTAACCATTAAAATTTAATGGTTAATGGAAATTATTTTGATTAACCATTAAATTTTTATTCATTTATTTATTTATTTTCTTTTATTCTTCAAAATGCCAAAAAAATAAATAAATAAATAAATAAGCAAAGAAATAAATAAGTAAAGAAATAAATAAAAACTTACTTTATTTCTTTGCTCATTTATTTATTTTTTTATTTTTTTGGCACTTCGAAGAATAAAAGAAAATAAATAAATAAATGAATAAAAATTATTTCCATTAATCATTAAAATTTAATGGTTAATGGTTAATGGAAATTATTTTCATTAGCCAATTAAAAAAGTAATGGTTAATGCATTACTTTATCATTAAAAATTTTGCAACCCTGGATCTTTATAACAATATTGAATGGACAGATAATAAAAAGAAATTCTCTGCTTATGTTGACGCTGTTTCTTTCGTTTGTTCTTAATTAATTACAAAAAATCACATTGGAGAGATCAAGCTAGGATTTTATTCAGTTCTTGATTCGTTTGTGGATCAAAGATTAATCAGAAGGTAGGAGAAAGTTTAACTATAAAGTAAAATAGAAAAGCTTTCATCAGCATTCGAGATGCTGTTAGAGTTAATTGCTCTATTTTTTTGGTACTCAGCCATTTTGAACACAAATTTCTGATGAATGGATCCTCTCCTCTGGAGAATCCATCAGGGAAAGTTTCGAGATTATGATCGGAAGTGCGTTGCAGATTCGAATGGTATTGAGTCAAGGGATATCGGTTAATGAGGATCAGTGAATTTTCTACTGCTTTGAAGAGGAGTTTGTGGAAAGAGATGTTGAAAGGTCTATGATTCTCGTGATATTCGTTAAATATGACGGAGAATGATGATCATTGATTTATTCCCTCGACGTTGATAGGATTGAACTCTAAATTCTGAACTATGTGCAGCTATGCACTCATGGATTCATCGGTCTATGAGAAATCGTCTATCGCGAACGAGCAGTATGTGCTCGAAAAATCCAATAACAAGCCAGCCATACAAACACTTTGCGCTCGTCCAAGAATCCGTGAGCTGTAAGCGACACACATATCTATCGCTTATTTGAGATAGACCGTTATCATAAAACGGGTATAGCAAAAAATTCGAAAAATCGAATCTCAAAAAGCTCACAAATCGAAATTATATAACCTTGAGCGACAAAATAACAAATGATAAATTACTCGACATTTTTTTTTTGACAGATTACCAAAACGAAAACCTTTTTATCGAAAGGTATTATTCGATGCTTCATTCATTAAAAAATAAATTTACGGAAAGTTTGTACTTAGAATAAACAAAATGTAGATTTGAATGATGTAGAACGCTGATATTTGCGAAATTGATTATTTGGAGTACTTTTCTAAAAAATCTTTTACGGCGAGCAATTCCAATTGATATCAGGTTTCCCTGATTCCCAAATTTACCTGATTTCAAAATTCCGATCAAATCCCAAATTTGAAAAAAAAAGAAATAAGTTTCCTTATATTTGTATATTTGGAAAAAATGCTTCGATGAAATACCAGACTTTTTGAATGAAATCAATAATAAGTAAAAGATTATATAACTGCTGCCACGAGAAATTAAATGTGTTAAACATACACCCCCGCTCAAAAGTTTGGATACACCTGTCGATATTTCTTGCCGCACTAAAAGATGCATTACTCCGTCAAAAAAAAATGATAATCGAATTTTTTAAAAAGCGTTTTGACGGGAAGTAATTCAGCTTTGTTTGCCCTTTTTTAAAATTTTTTAATGATTTTTTCCGACCTGGTATGCTTTTTTGAAAGTCACCGTTTTTCGGAATTTTTTCGACCATCACAAATCGGGTGCATAACTTGAGGACATTTTTTTTTGTCTTTTATATCTATGGTACATGTGAAAGGATTAGAAGCCGCTCTATTTTCATTCTCTAAAGATTTCTGTACGATTTTTTCTTGCAAAGTTATTTTACTTTTGGCTAAAAAAGACAACCTTTGAAAGACGCAACGTAACTCAAATACTAAGAGTCTAAGAAAAAAGTCAAATATGAAAAAAGTAGCGTAGGTATACACGGAATTGCCTGGAATTATTTCAGAATTTTCCCATAAAATTTTTTTTTTACTATTTTTGCTCCAGTGAAAAATTTCATCTGTTTGAAATTTCCGTACTGCATGATGAAATAAAAATCTGAAAAAAATCAGCAATATTTGGCATGCTATAAACAACAATGATCAATAATAATTATTGATTGTTTATAAATTGTTTAATAAATTGTTTCAACAATTTGTTAATGACTTTTGGGCAATATTATTATTGATAATTGTTGCTTAGAGCATGCTAAATATTGCTGAATTTTTTCAAATTTTTATTTTATCACGGAGTACGGAAATTTCAAAAAGGTGAAATTTTTCGCTGGAGCGAAAATGGTAAAAAAAAAATTTCATGGGAAAATTCTGAAATAATTCCAGGCGATTCCGTGTATACCTACGCTACTTTTTTCATACTTGAGATTTTCTCTTGAACTCTATAGTCTTTGAGTTACGTTGCATCTTTCAAAATTTGCCTTTTTTAGCCAAAAGTGAAATAATTTTCCGAGAAAAAATCGTACGAAAATCTTTAGAGAATGAAAATGGGGCGGCTTCTAACCCTTTCAAAAGTACCGTATATAAAACAGTTTTAAAAAAATTTCTTAAGTTATGCGCCTGATTTGCGATGGTCGAAAAAATGCCGAAAAACGGTCACGTTCAAAAATGCATACCAGGTCGAAAAAAAATCGTAAAAAAAAATTAAAAATAATGAAAACAAAGCTGAATTCCTTCCCGTCAAAACGCTTTTTTAAAAATTCGATTATCATTTTTTTTGACGGAGTTATGCAACTTTTAGTGCGGCAAGAAATATCAACAGGTGTATCCAAACTTTTGAGCGGGAGTGTAGCTCAGATTAAACGGTTTCCAAAAAAATGTCTTTGCAAATATATGAGAAATCTGTAGAGATCAATCTGTGGACATGAGCGAAAGAATGACAAGCTATTTATATTTCTCCAGATCTTCTCTGTCATTCTGAAAATGAGAAACCGACCATGGACACTATTGGCTACATAATTGTAAAAAAGATAACTAGACTTTCTTATCGAAGTGGATCAACGAGCAACTAACATCGCGCCACTAAACCTACTCACAAGGGAGGTCACTTTCTGCGAATCGTCCGATTAAAAGGTGTCAATCTGCGAGGTTGCAGCTTGTTTGTTGCGCTAGATTCTCGAATATTTTTTATTTCCAACGAAATGGTTCCTCGCGGCTTATAAATGAAGAAGCAGCGAGGACAATCGAGCACAGTATTCGAGATGTTGCCCAAGTCAATCGTTCTCTGTGTTCTGCTGGGTCTCCTGTCTCTGGGAGACGCCGCAGTGAGTAAGGAGCCAAAAGAATGGTGGAAGGACACGTTCATCTATCAGATTTATCCGAGAAGCTTCAAGGACAGCGATGGTGACGGTATCGGGGATTTGAACGGTATCTCCAGTAAACTCGATCATTTGGTCGATTTGAATGTGAGCGCACTGCTGATATCACCCATTTACACCAGTCCAATGGCGGACTTTGGCTACGACATCGCCAATTACACCGAGGTCGATCCGACATTCGGCACTCTCGATGACTTCACGAATCTTACGGCCAAAGCCAAGTCCCTCGGTCTCAAAGTGCTTCTGGACTTTGTCCCGAATCACAGTTCGGATCAGCATCCATGGTTCCAGCAAAGCGTGCAGCGGATAGAGCCCTACGACGATTATTACATATGGCAGGACGCCAAATTGGTGAACGGCACCGCACAACCACCCAACAATTGGCTGAGCGTTTATGGCGGATCAGCTTGGACGTGGAACAATATGAGAAAACAATTTTACTTCCATCAATTCGCAGTTGGTCAACCGGACTTGAATTATCGCAGCGCTGCCCTCGCTCTGGAGATGCAGAAGGTCCTGACGTTCTGGCTGGATCAGGGTGTCGATGGTTTTCGAATCGACGGCATAAACACTCTCTTCGAGGACCCTGGACTATTGGACGAGCCTGAATTAGTTGGGACCGGTCTACCGAATGATGATTACGATACACTTGACCACATCTACACGAGAGACCTCAACGACACTTATCTGGTGCTGAAATCATGGCGCAAACTCATCGACGCGCACGGAAAAAAGGCTAGCAAGGGCGAAATCAAGATTATCCTCACTGAAGCCTACACCAGTCTTCCTCTGACGATGCAGTACTTCGAGGCTGGCTCGAATGTTCCGCTGAATTTCATGTTCGTCTCCGAGCTGAACAAGCATTCGCGTACTTTCGATTACAAGCGTCAGATTGATCACTGGATGAATGCGATGCCCAAGAGCAACTCCGCCAACTGGGTCGTCGGGAACAATGACAATCATCGTGCTGCCACGAGGTTTGGCCCCAAGCGGGCCGAACAGATTTCCATGCTCGCCGCTGTCCTTCCCGGTGTCGGCCTCATCTACAACGGTGATGAGATTGGAATGGAGGACACTTGGATCTCCTACAATGACACGGTTGATCCTGCTGGTTGCAACGCCGGTCCGGTCAGATATAATTTGAAATCTCGCGATCCCGAGAGAACTCCGTTCCAGTGGGACTCGACTCTCAACGCTGGATTTTCCACGGGCAATGTAACCTGGCTTCCAGTGAATCCAAATTACGGAGTACTAAACTTAGCCACTCAAAAAGCTGCTCCAGTATCCCATTACTCGGTTTTTAAGAAACTCGTGGCTCTGAAGAAGAAACCTATCATGAAAACCGCAACTATGGAGGTCATCCTCGTCGATGAGGATATTCTGGGTGTCGTACGTCGGGATCCTGATCTCGGTATCGTTGTTCTTCTCATTAACTTCTCCGATTCGACCGTCGTCGTTGATGCCAGCACCTGGATGAATATTCCAGAGCAATTGTTCGTTCATTCATC
Organism: Alloplasta piceator; assembly: GCA_946863875.1. NCBI lineage: Eukaryota > Metazoa > Arthropoda > Insecta > Hymenoptera > Ichneumonidae > Alloplasta > Alloplasta piceator. The sequence goes on from OX333073.1 coordinate 54,440,265, forward strand.
GAGTGTACATTCGGGAATACCTTCCGGTGTAAATATGGATACTACCGTGCTTAATCTGCCCGGTTCTGCCTCCGTTATTCTCTCATCCGATGAATAGCTCGTTTTCGATTTTATCAATTCTTATCTCACTGATTTAATATGGAAATACGTAAATTATTAAGTAGATCGAGGACCAGGTAATTGAAGTTGAAAACTGGTGGTGTAATGTGTACGCGATGTTTGTTTTCAAAAATAATTATGCTACAGGTGGAAATAAACTGTCGATATCATAAATATCATAAATATTCGCTGATACAATTCATTGCAACGTTTCTTAGTTATAAATCATTCTTAAACCTCTGTCCTCAAAAACCTTTCCCATCTGAAGTCAAATCCATATCAATTACAAAAAATTCTGATGACTGGCCGAAATTATTCTGATGATATTGCGAAGCTTTCCCTCGAAACGTCATTTTTATTAGTTTACTATTTATATTGGCATAATTTTCATTTGCAAAACAAATGAAGCCTCAAAGTTAGCTTTCAACGCCAAATCCACAAAAAAAGGTCAACTTTTCGAGCCAAAGGACATCACGTATACTACCGGCAACAAAATCTGGACAAAACTTCAAAAAAGGTCTGGAACGTTTCTTTATGCCATTTCGCCGGAAGTCAACGTGGACTAATTTGACAAGCGGCATCTTAAAGGGGAAAAATTTGGCTTTATTTTATGTTTTTGTAAATTGTTGTAACAATTAGTTTTTATATTTGGACTCTATTTTGAAAACATCTGTTTATCGCCGAAAAAAAAATCTGAAAAAATTCCTCTGAACTCAACGAAAACAGACGCAACTTTTGGCTATCCTGAAGTTTTCCACAAATCCCCTTCGTTTTTGTGTTATACGGGATTTTTCAAATTTCCTCGTTTTTTTACAAAAAACAAAATAACTTTGGGAAAAAAATCGCTCGAACCTGGTTTGTGAATGACTTTTTTTCCTCTTGTACCCACTCCCCACACCCCGTCCTGTCCCACAAGGTCACGAGGGTTCACTGCGCAAACGTTTTTACCGTATTTTGCTGCTCGTTCAAAGTAGCCCCAAAAACCAACAAAGTAACCCCCAAAGTCGAAGTAGCCCCGTTTTACGGTAGTGTATATTCTCAAAACAAAATGAACAGCGATAAACTTTCTAAAAATCTCGAGTCAACGAAGCTGCGAGCACAAACTCACATCTGGAGGGCCTCAGTTTTCGAGAGTGCTCTATCGAGTGTCACTCACGAGTCGAGCGAGGAAATGAGCCAGATTAAGAAGCGGAGGGTCTCGATGATGGATCGATCATGCTCTTCGGGACGATAAGTGGCGAGATATATGAATTTTGCCCGAGGGAAGGTTGAGATACGTGCTGCGGGGGCGGCACAGCGAAGGTGAAGGAAGTCGAGCCGGAAACACTCGCAGCTTGAGGTGGATACTGGAGGTTGGGTTATGGGTACATTATTAGGGTACACGGTACACTATTAGAAGCGTGCTATCGTCGACACGAGCCACAAAGTGGTTGAAGCTCTAGAGGGGAATTGCTGGAAGTACACGCCTGTCGTCATCGTCGTCGTCTCGGCAAAATGTGGGCCAGACAAGAGGGTAGTTCAATCATGTCACAGTGAAGCGAGAGAGAATGGAAATGAGCGTGAACACGAGGTGAGAGAGAAATGGAGAGAGAGAGAGAGAGAGAGAGAGAGAGAGAGAGAGAGAGAGAGAGAGAGAGATGAAGGCCGAGAGACGGAAAAGCGTCCTCTTGTATATATTGTGTACATACAACGGCAATTCCGCTGGTACCTTCCATGTATTTTAGCGTGTCTACCACTAGAGGGTGTTGTATCAACCGAGTACGGGAGCATGAAGGTGAGAGACAACGGAACTCTGGGAGAAATTCTCGCAGGTACTCGTGACAGCACTGAGAGAACGGGACGCATACAAGTATCACGTGTACACACACAAATATAAATATATAGGGATATATAGGGGTATATGTATGGATATATTTATGGCCCGAACGCTCTGGCGCGCACCAATCACACTGAGTGCACATTCTTCAACTGGTCTCTGAAGCGCGAGGAACGTAAGCGCGAGACGTACTTCCGGTATAAATGAAAGAGCGAAGGTAGAGCCTGTGAAAGATGCGCCGAGAACTCCCGGGATATAAAACACGGATATGCCGACTGAGTACATCAGAAATATAAGCATCAAGGGGGAATATGTATATGGGGCATTTCACACTGATTCGACCTGGGTTCGACCCTTCACGTTTTCGATTTTGTCCGCGATTTTTTTGGGTTTTCCAGTATCTCTGAAAAACACTCGGGATTTTTTTCAGATTGTTTTTCGAAGCGATTTGACTTGACCATAATTTTATAAACAAATTATTTTTAGCCCAAATTTAAAAATCTGAAAAAAATCACAGAAATTCCGTTTTTATGTGAAAAATTGCAAGCGTTGAGCCAAAGTGGACACCGATTACCTTCCGTTGATAATAATTTATCAATACGTTTGGATGAATAAAATATCCAAACATATTTGTATGAATTGAGGTGCTTAAAAAAATATTTGGATAAGGACCCACTCGATTCAAGTTTCTCTTTCTATTTGAAAAAAAAAACATAAATGCGCAAAAGCTTGTTATAAACAGAAGGACACCTCAGCCCACTCTGGATAAAGGCTTTAAATTGTTCGTATAAAAGAAGGAATTTGTGTAATTTTTTGCAGATTTTTTAATTTGGACTAAAAATAATTTATTTATAAAATTATAGTTAAGTCATATCGTTCCAAAAAAATCTGAAAAAAATCCCGAGTGCTTTTCAGAGGTACTGCAAAACCATAAAAAATTGCGGACAAAATCGGAGAGGTGAAGGGTCAGACCCAGATCGAATCGGTGTGGAATGCCCCATATACATGGAAATATTCGTCGTTGCATATTCGATCTTTCACGTCTCCTCCTTTTCAATTATTCTTATTATTTCGTGCAAGGAATATAAAAAAGTAAAAACGACGGTGATTATTCATGGATAATCCAGTGGAATTTCCAGCTGCAAATCCAGTGATATTTTATGTAGCCCGTGAAAAATGAGTGGACGAGTCCGTGAATTCCGAGGTGGGAAATAAACCGTGGTGAAATTACTTTAATGGGACGATTTAGCGATGGTCAATTGGACGGTTTATTTTATTGTCCTGGATCTGGGAGAGTAGAACTAGAATTCACATTTTGTAATTTGGCAGAATAAAAATTACTAATATGGATTAATTATATATAGTTGTATAGGTTGATGTAACTATGACCGAAACACATTTCTTATGACTTCAAATTGTACAACATAATGAAAATAGGCAACTATATAATATGTATCGTGTAAAACAATATCAATTGAAAAATTAGCAACAATAGCCGGAGTTAATCTTCCGATAGTAAATAAAAACACAAATTCTATTGATAATAAATTAGTAGAATTAATATTTATCCTTATTCCATGAATAGTAGCTAATCATCCAAATACATTAATTTCAGTAAAAATTACAAACAATGGCTGATTTAAAATCGGCTCATGCAATAAATTCTAAAACCATTAAAATGTAATGGTTAATGGAAATTATTTTGATTAACCATTAAAACTCAATGGTTAATGGAGATTATTTTCATTAACCATTAAAATTCAATGGTTCATAGAAATTAATTCCATTAACCATTAAATGTTGATGGCAAATGAAAATGCAATTGCTTTCAAAAAAAGTAATGCATTATTTGCAACCCTGCCAATTACAATGTAGTGTGTAATAGAAAAAATTTCCATTACCCACTGCAATGTAATGTGTAATGGACAAAACTTTGATTGCAATTTTGGGAATGGAAAAATATAGACGAATAAATTCTTGCAGTTTTGCATTACATTTTATTGACTTAGGACGTAGATTTTTAGAATTCTAATATGGATGCTTTTTAGAATTTAAGGTGAAAATCTAAGTCCTAAGTCAATAAATTGTAATGCAAAATTGCAATAATTTATTCATTTATATTATTCCATTCCCGAAATTGCAATCAAAGTTTTGTCGATTACACATTACGTTACAATGGGTAATGGAAATTTTTTCTATTACACACTACATTGTAATGGGCAGGGTTGCAAATAATGCATTACTGTTTTTAATACAATTGCATTTTCATTAACCATTAACATTTAATGGTTAATGGAAATAATTTTAATGGTTAATGAAAATAATATCCATTAACCATTAAATTTTAATGGTCAATGAAAATAATTACCATTAGCCATTAATTTTTAATGGTTAGTGGTTAATTTAAATGGTTAATGGAAATTAATTTCATTAGCCATTAAAAAAGTAATGGTTAATGCATTAAATTACTTTTTCATTAAAAATTCCGCAACCCTGAACATAAGTATGAACTTATAATGATACTTAAGTTCAAACTTAAGATTCATCTTAAATTTGAACTCAAGTTCGATCTAAAATTCAAATTTGGGTTCAATAGAAAGTTTGATCTCAATTTTGATCTTAAGAACTCAAAATTCGTGCCTAAGTATTTGGTATTTTTATGTAAAATATTTCTTCAAATATTTCTTCAAAAATCGTTGTTTTTCATTTAATTTCATGTATGATGTATAAAATATTATTGTTTTTTATCAAAATGATGTCAAAGCTGCATTTACGATGTGGATCTTTGACACAAGTTGCATTTCAATGCCTCTCCAAAGTAGCCCCACATTCGGGGTTACTTTTTTTTTTCGAAAAATATAAAATTGTGAGGTTCTAGTGGGGCTATTGTTATACATTTTATAGCCAAGGACACATTGTTGTATTCGAGCAAAAAACAATTAATTTTAGACGTTAAAAAAAAGTTACGACCAAAAAACTTCCGAAACACGAACAAAGTAGCCCCGTTTAACGGTACTAATTATCACTGTCATATTGTACATATTTACCCATACCGAATCGTACACGACTTGCTTATACTTATTTTTCCAGCCTCTTCAGCCATTTATCATCTTCTTTTTCTCCATCTTTTCTTCTCTCTCTCTCTCCGTTTCTCTTCTTCGCCCACTTTTGTGGTTGAAGAAGTTCCAGCCCTGGCTGTGAGTAGCGTCTGATTCCGTTGCGCGATAACTCACCCGTCTTAATTAACCCCTGGGTAGCCCTCTTGCTCCGGGAAGGGTTGAAGGGGGTTGGTTCACGACCTATCACACTCGGGAAACCAACATACACGCTGCTTTCAGACACCCCCGACTCACGTAGGATCGCAATTTGCCGTATACGTCTCGCCACGTGCTGTTGAGTTACCTTCCGGCAGGTTCACAGCACCAGCGTTACAATTGTTGGCCACAAGAGCCAACGAAACAACATATTTTGCGGTATCACGAAGCGCTTTCCTCGCGCAGCTCTTGCCTTCTGTTTTCAACGAGGTATTGCATGACCATGCCAAGAATTTTCGTGGATAGAGACTTATCTCAATCCCTCGCTCTCAGTGTCAACTTGCGCAATGACACACCAAGCTTTTCTGCATTTTCATATTGCTTCTTGAAAATGTTGTCTCACGAGCTTTTCAGCTATTTTCGTACACAAGAGGGCAGGCTACGCCACTATATCGATTTTCATAGCCTCACACTTTTGTGATGAATATTCTGCTCTCGAAATCTGAAGCTGGTGGAAAATTCGACGATACTGGGTTTTTGATCATTTTACTGACAAACAGGCTTGTCACTTGTTATTCCGGTAGACATATCTTTTATTATTAATGATGATTGTTCATATTATTAATAACAAATCAAATCAAAGTATTTTTTGAGTGAAAGAAAAAAATTAAAAATGGCGAACTCCGATACAAAGACGTATTTTCTCGAAAAAGTGAAAAATGTCATAGATTTTAATATCTTAAAATGTTTTTGTACATTTTTTCGGAAAGTACATTCAAAAATGAAAATTTTCAAAAAAAAACGTCCCAATTAGTCAATTTTCGAAAAAGTTATAGTCATTTCAGGAAAAAAAAAGCTTTTTCTTTTGGGTTGGATAAAAAAATTTGAAAATTTTCCGAAAAATGTTTTCAATCGGGTAGAAAAGGAAAACAAAATTTCAGCCAAATCGAAACGGGTCGGGTTTAAAAGTTGTAAATTTGACATGGAATACCCCATATATTTTTTATTATTAGCTAACCCTTCACCAAGATATCAATGCATTGAAAAGGACATTTTTTGTCCCTGAGTAAATGTCTTGATCTCTGCTAATTTCTATTTATTTTTCGCAAAAATTGTTATGAAATAAACATCACACTTAATAAAATAACAATAACCTGATCCTTCGATAATTAGTTACGTCTATGAAAAACCTTCTCATTGACAATTTTATCATCCCTCATAGTGGTTTTCACCCTTAAGGTTTTTTAGAAGCTATGAAACATTTGAATGTTAATTCTTCAATAAATAGCTTTTTAATCGTAGTGAAATTTTTACACGACCTCCTGAATATTTCATGTAAGAACATAACAAATTTTCAGAATTCTATCATCGTTACTTCAACCTCCTGAAGGGTTAAAATAAAAAATGATGAGAAAATTCTGAAAATTTGGTATGTTTTTGTATGAGGTATTTAAGAGGTCGTGTAAAAATTTCACGACGATTAGGGAGCTCGTTTTTAAGAAATTAACGTTTTGTTAAAAATAATTTTTTGAACAAATAAAAAAAATATTTATTAATAAACTTCGTTTTCTTTCCGTTGCTTTCAGTATTATGGATATTAAAAAATTGAGAGGTCAACAAAAAAAACTTATCGCAAAGTTATATCAGTTTCCATAAGACTATATTTAATTTTATTTAATTTGTTTATCTTAATTATTCGATAACGAGCTTCCAAATCGTTGCGAAATTTTTACAGGACCTCTTAAATACTTCATTGAAAAACATAACAAATTTTCTCATTAAACGTGATTTGCTTCTAAACAACTTTAATAGAAGAAATTTTTTTTTTCACTTACAATACCAATTTGATGGATTAGAAATGACATTTTTTTAAAATCAAAATTCTCATTTTTTATAATCGTCAATTTCGTTTGATTTTATGTTTCCGGAACCCTTTTGATTATTCTCAGAATAAACTAATTTCATTTTAATAAATACGTATATTTTATTTAGATAAATTGAATTTCAATTAATACATTAAAAAATTTAAATTTTAAACAATAAAATTAATTTATTTTAGATAAGATTCAAATTTTTATCTTACGGGATATTTGTGAGGTCAATATTCAAATAAATCATAAAAATTAATTTGAATGAAATAAATTCTACTCATTTTAATTACTTATTCGAGACATGAAATTTTAGTACATTAATTAATTTCAAGATTTCGATTTTTTTAATATTAATTTCAATTTATTTTAGATAAAATTGAGATATCGACCTTACGGGATATTTATGAGGTCGATATTCAAATAAATCATACAAATTTATTTGAATCAAATAAATCTCGTTTCTTGTTGTATCTTTCTCTCCAAATGGAAATACTGATTAAACTACAGAAATTTTTCGATTTTAATGTCAATTAATATATTAAATTTATTCCAGATATAATTCAAATAAATGCTTTACAGAATATTTGCAAGATAGATATTTAAAAAAAAACAAAAATTTATTTGAACCAAATAATTTTTTTTTCTCGTTGTATTTTTCTCTTCAGCGTCAAAAACTGATCAAGTAACAAAAGAATAAGTACTATGCGAACATTTTAAAAAATGTTCGTTGTCTAAAAACAGTTCCAAGCAACTTCGACCTGTTGATTGACGTGGATGATTGTCAAAGTTCTTCGGGAAGAATTGAGTTGGCTTGTGAGAGAAATAAAGAGAAGAAAAAGTGCGAATAAGGGAAATTCAAGTTTTCCTATCTTTCTCGAGACTGGAATGCTTCCGGAAGGAACAAAGGACTATCTCGTCGTTGAATGAGGATGGAATTATTTTCCGCGTGACAGGACTCGGTAGTTGCTGAACTTGTCTCGTAAAAACATTTTTTATTGTCTCCCTCGTCGTGTATAAACCCCTCAAACCTTAACAGCCAAAGTTTTGTGCCCAGTTTCGCAGTTCGAAGTTTTCAGTTTTCGACCGGGATACCCTCAAGTATTTTATGTCACAGCGTGAAAGGACCTTGGGGACAAAATCCTGTACCATCCTGTATCGGCAATCGATACACAAAAATTGGCATTAAAATTGGAATTACAGTTTGACGAGGGTCGTTTTAAAAAATCGTTTTGCGCCACAATCAAGCGTTCGATACTGGAAATCAATTTTGATATAAATGTTATCTGGTTTTTCATAAATGAGATTGTGTGGACAACAATTGTCTTGTGTCGTTTCTGTGTCTGTATTCCAAACGAGAGTTGGACAAAGTTTATGCTCGTTTGAGAGAACCACGAGATTCCATTGGGAGAATGAGAGCAGGCAAAGTTTCATGATTAGAACTCAAGACGTGAATCTTCAAAGGATTCACGTGTGCTGTTATGCTCTACGTGGCGGAAGATCAGTGACTCTTGAAATTGCTTTTGGTTCCACAAGATACAAACGTATCTACTACGCGAGAGGTGGCAATCTCGCTCCGAGCAGCGAAGCAAAATTACCGAAAATTCCAGCTTTTCAAAGTCCAAATGTCAAAGTGAGTGTTGAAATGCAAACGTAATATGTTCTCGACTTGTTGGTCCCGTTGTGGATGTGAGAGACGTTGTCGAGTCACCTCTTAAGGTTGTTGAGACCCAAATCGCAAATGATGAGAAAATTCTGAAAATTTGGTATGTTTTTCAATGAAGTATTTAAGAGGTCGTGTAAAAATTTCACGACGATTTGGAAGTTCGTTATCGAATAATTAAGATTAACAAATTAAATAAAATTAAATGTAGTCTCATGGAAACTGATATAACTTTGCGATAATTTTTTTTTTTTACCTCTCAATTTTTTAATATCTGCAATATACTGAAAGCAACGGAAAAAAACGAAGTTCATATATAAATATTTTTTTTATTTGTGTAACAAAACGTTAATTTCTTAATAACGAGCTTCCTAATCTTCGTGAAATTTTTACACGACCTCTTAAATACCTCATACAAAAACATACCAAATTTTCAGAATTTTCTCATCATTTTTTATTTTAACCCTTAAGGAGGTTGAAGTAACGATGATAGAATTCTGAAAATTTGTTATGTACTTACATGAAGTATTCAGGAGGTCATGTAAAAATTTCACTACGATTAAAAAGCTGTTTATTGAACAATTAACATTCAAATGTTTCATAGCTTCTAAACAACCTTAAGGGTGAAAACCACTGTGAGGGATGATAAAATTGTCAATGAGAAGGTTTTTCACAGACGTACTAATTATCGAAGGATCAGGTGATTGTTATTTTATTAAGTGTAATGTTTATTTCATAAAAAAATTTGCGAAAAATAAATAAAAATTAGCAGAGATAACGACATTTCAACCCAAATAAACCCAAATAAATAAAAATTAGCAGAGATAACGACATTTACTTAGGGCAAAAAATGTCCTTTTTAATTTCCTATTGATATCTTGGTGAAGGGTTAGCTAATGATAAAAATATATGGGATGTTCCATGTCAAATTTACAACTTTTAAACCCGACCCATTTCGACTTGGCTGAAATTTTGTTTTCCTTTTCTATCCGATTGAAAACATGTTTCAAGAAATTTTCAAATTTTTTAATCCAACCCAAAAGAAAAGGCTTTTATTGGAAATGACTATAACTTCTTCAAAATTTGACTAATTGAAACGTTTTTTTTTTAATTTTCATTTTTGAATGTACTTTCCGAAAAAATGTACAAACAAATTTTAAGATATTAAAATCTATGACATTTTTCAATTTTTCGAAAAAAATCACCTTTTTATCGAAGTTCGCCATTTCCAATTTTTTTTTCACTCAAAAAATACTTTGATCGATTCCGGAAAAAATGCCGCCGAACCTGAAGTGGCATTCCCTTTTCTTCTATTTTTGTTAACGGCTGAAATTTTTTTTTTCTCAATTGAGCTTATTTCACAAAGTACCATTCTGAAATTTTTTGAGGATTTATGAAGTACCTCGGAATTAAAAACAATGAGAAGAAATAAAAATTCAAAAGTGGTAATCACCGATTTTTTTTTTTTTTTTAAGTGAAAAAAAAATAGGAGGAAAAGGAAAAGGGTTTTTCGACGCTTTTTTTGCATCACTAAAATAGTTATAACTCCGTAAACTATTGGAATATACAAATTTCCTTTCGAAGATATATTCTTAAGGGTCTAAACTTTAAGAATATGCAAAAAAAAATTGATTTTTCCAAAATTCCAGACCAGAATTCCGCCTTCATTTCGGCCTCTTGATTGCGCACAACCCCTAGAAATTGGATTTGATTACTCTTCATCGTTCCTTCAATGGCACGAATGTCAGTAACGGTACGACGATAAACCGAGCTTATCACTGGATTGAGAGTGAAATTGTTTGAACAACGAGATTTCAAACAGCGGGAAATTGAGTGTTCAGAGGGTGTCGCCGAGGCCGGAGCATCGTGGAGGGTGGGGTGGGGGTAGAGGGTGAGGGTGAGGGTGGGGGTGGGAATTAATATAGGCAGAAACTTGGGTACACCTCGTTTGGCATTCCATAAACTATGGTAACTATTGGACGATAGTATGGTGATGGGACATGGCAGTGCAGATGCGAAATCCCGGGAGTAACGAATGGCCCATTTTGCATATACATATATTATGCAATAAACCAACAAAGTTGAGCCAGTCGATATCCGGGCATATTGGCAAATAGTAAATATTGCATTGCCAATTGCTCGGCCTGAGTGTATTTCGCACCTCGCTGCCGGCACGGAAAGTGCGTTCGGCAATAGACGCGATATATTATATATTAATATATATAGATATACATGCGTATGTAAGTGTACATTATTTGCGCCGTATATGCACACGTGTTTATTTATTTAGGGCTCTGTGTAAGGTCGATTTACATCATGTGTTTCCCCCGATGACAGCGTAAAACGTTACGGGGGTGCAAATTCTCGTCGATTCGATTCTCCTCCGCCTCGTTTTGCTCGTGAAATATACGGTTGTACACTCGCAGTATATTTATCTGGGTCGTTCCATCTCAAATCGACCAATCGTTGGAATCGACCCCTTTCAATTTCGATTAAATTTGGTCAGAAGTTTTTTGAAGAGTAAAACGAAGTTCTACCAAAGGAGAAAAATTGATTTTTTTTTCGAAAGTTATGCAAAATTGAAAATTTCACTATTTTTAAAATTCTTCCAGTTTATTTTTCAAATATCTCGCAAACTATTATAGTTACGAAAAAATCGTTCTGGGTTCATCTTAAAGAGTATACTTAGGGCTACGAAAAAAAATGTTCCGAACAAAATTTTTGAAAAATGATGAGTTTAGAGAATTTTGAATTTTTTAAAATCGTGCAAATCCAAGTTCAACATGAAATTTTTAGTTCAATTTTTTTTATATAATACCTTGTACTGATCTTGAAAGATCCTGAAATTTTCAGGAAGGTGTTTTTTTTTTTCAAAAATATGCATTTTTGAACTGTGGTAAAAAAAAATTTTGTTTATCTCTAAGTTAAGTTAAGTTGGGGAATCATGTAATTTTGTAATTTTAAGCGGTAAAATTTACATGATTACTCAACTTTCCTTAACTTAGAGGTAAACCAATTTTTTTTTACCAAAATTCAAAAATTCATATCTTTGAAGAAGAAAAAAATACCTTTCGAAAATTTCAGGATCTTTTAAGATCAGTACCAGGTATTATATAAAAAAAATTGAACCAAAAATTCAAAGTTGGACGTGAATTTTCACGATTTGAAAAAATTCAATATTCTCCAAATTCATCATGATTTAAAAAGAAAAATCGAAATATTTTTTTTTACAGCCCCAAGTATACTCTTTAAGAAAAACACAGTACGATATTTTCGTAACTATAATAGTTTTATAGATATTTAAAAAATAAACTTCAAAATTTGTAAGAACTGTAAAATTTGAAATTTTCAAAATTTGAGTTAAATATTTTTTTCCTTTGCTGAAAAAACTCCGTTTTATGATAGAATAAAACTTCTGACCAAATTTCAGCGAAATTGAAGGGGGTCGATTCCCACTATTGGTCGATTTGACATGGAATTATCTGTACATATTCGTTGCTAAAAGGCCACAGGCGTCATTTCCCCATTCAAGTATGCATATGCACGCACGCAGATATACATGCAATTATAGAAACCACCCCCGCGCAGTTGAAAAGCTTCCTTTCCACCCAAACAACTCACTCCCGCAAATAACACGCCCACATTATGCTATACACAGCCAAGACCGGGGCAAAATGCCCTGAGGAAAATAGTTCGCAATACTGACAAGCTGCTATCAGCTGTACGAAAAAAAAAAAAACAATTCCAATCGATGTTGAACGAGGTTGGGGAGGAATTGGAAATGTCCGCGTGGTTTAGAATATATTCGTGGAATCGTATGAAATTTGGAAATAGGGAGCGTAGGAACGTTTAAACGGTGATGACGCTTGTTTCAATTTGAAAAATATCATGTGAAAGGTATCGAACTTATTACATCTCTACCGAATAAAACTCTCCTGTCAACTCGATCAAAATTCAGTCCTGTCAGTAAGTTTTTGTCTTTTTTCAACACTACCAAATATCGCTGCCAAATATAAATGAGTATCTGTCCCAGAAAACAATCCTCCTGAAACAACTGTACCGAATTTATACCATTTTATAACCCTACCAAATATCGTTGCCAAGTATAAATAAATGTAAGCAATTATCGATTGTACGAGAAAAAAAAATCGATTCCAATAGACGTTAAACGAGGTTGGTGAGGAATTAGAAATGTCCGCGCGAATAGGAATATATATGGAATTTATTAAGAATTTTAAACAAGGAATATCGGGACGTTCAAACAGAAGAAAGAAGGTATCGATCTTATTAAATAAAAAAATGGCCAAAGTCAAATTCCCTTTTATTTTTGTATTGACAGATTGCAAGATTCGTAATTTTTTGTGAATTTCATCTCTACCGATTAAGACTCTCCCGTTGAACAACTCTACCAAAATACAGTCCGGACAGTAAATTTACACCATTTTACAACCCTACTAAATATCGCTACTAAATATGAATAAGTGTCTGTCCCAGAAAACAATCTTCCTGAAACAACTGTACCGAATTTATACCATTTTATAACCCTACCAAATATCGTTACCAAATATAAATAACTGTAAGCAATTATCGGCTGTACGAGAAAACAAATCAATTCCAATTGGCTTTAAACAAGGTTGGTGAAGAATTCGAAACGTCCGCGCAAATTAAAATATATTAATATATTCGTGGAATTGCAAAAATTGAAAATAGGGAATATCGGTACAGTTTAACAGTGCTATCGGTGCAGTTTAACCGTGCTTTTATTAAATCATAAAATAGCCAAAATCAAACTGCATTTTACGGTTTTTCAAGAGATTGCATTCTCATATCAACATCTCTACCGATTAAAACTCTCCTTCCGAACAACACTACCAAAAAAACAGTGCTACCATTTCATTTATACCATTTTATACCCCTACCAAATATCACTGCGAAATATAAACAAATATCTGTCCAAAAAACAACCCTTCTGAAACAACTGTACCGAATAACAAGTTTTTCGAAGAAAAAAACGCTTTATTCGCAATAGATTCGTTATTCTCTAGAAGAAAGATGTTTTGTAAATGGACTCAACAGTCATTCTATTAAGGAGAGTTACAGAACGATAAAGATTTGTGGGTAAGATAGAATTTCAGTGGAATCGTTCGACGATGGAGTTTCGACCAGTAGAGATGCAAATGTGCCATGGCGGGGGCGGATATTGGCGATCCAAACTGCCGAGAATGTTATCGGGATTCTCGAATGCTTTTTTTTGTTGTTGTGACTACCCTATTTTGCCCTTGTATATACGCGGATACGTGGACTATACGAGATAAGCGAGATCGGTTATACGAATGGGATGGGAGAGCGACGATATTGGTCTGTGAATTTTATGCGTCGAGCGAATCCAATTACCAGGAATAATTTATCGCAGAATCACGAACATTAATGACGTGGAGAAGGACACGAGGGACGAAGGACGATGGGGCGAGCCTTCTGTATTTTACACCCTTCCAACCCTTCTCGGGGGTGATGTATTTACCAAAAACCAGGGAAATTCAACTTCAGGCTGGACAAACCGATTGGTTCGAACCGGCCGTTCCAATGGCTCGAACCTGTGAAAGCCATTTTTCCAAAAGCTTCAATAAAAATACACGAACCTCATCCCCACTTTTGGCACGATACAGGGGTTGCCAAAGGGGCTAAAACGCCACGTACAGAGCAATTGGATGGATTTTATCAGCTGGCAAAATTCTCGCCCATCGTCCAACTCCCAATTGCAATGGTGTCGAGTTCATTTCCCTCACGAGCTAGATACGTCCTTTTCGATATTGGGCATTCGTCGTGCACACACGGATATGTGTTTGCCCGGCAAAAGGATTGGGGTTGAGCACAAGCCACCCCCAAAGCGGATGGGCTTTACTCGAGCCTCTATTTCGGTGATTAAAGAAGATTTATAAACGCGATAGTCACGCCGGGGACGCAGGAGTTACCTGGCAATTATACCGGTTCAGCTTTCCCAAAACAACCCCTCGCTCCTCTTTAAGGACTCGAATTCTCATCGATATTTTTCGCCAAGATACACTCCCAGCCAAAAGTTTGGAAACACTCGCCTCGATGCCACGTCGCACAAAAAGTTTCACTGCTCTTTTAAAAGTGAAGACATTTTGATTCGCCGAGCGGCGTTTCAAAGAGGACATATTCAGCTTCATTTCACTTTTTCCAAAAAATTTTTGCGATTTTTTTTTAACCCGGTACGCTCTCTGAAAGATGGTCGTTTTTTGGCGTTGTAATTTTGGCGCACGACCCATGGAATTTTTTTTCAACTGTTTTTTTCCATGAAAAACTTCCAGCGGGGAGTATTAGCTTCAATTTCGTTTTTTAAAAAGTTTCGTACGATTTTTTTTTCACAAAAATATTCAAATTTTTGCAAAAAATCGACCATATTTTTAAAATGTAGCCCAATTCTGAAACTACTGGGTTTTCGTGACATCATTAAGAGGGTAAAAAGTTGCATACAATCTTTCTGGATTTAATGAAATTTTTTCAATTGCTTCCTCATAAAGTAAGCTTTGTTTTCGTGAAAATAGTATTTTGTGCACCTAGGGCCAAAGACACGTATTTTTGTCGAGCGTGAAGTTTTGCTGCAAAAGCGAAACGAGGGCAGCAATCACGCGAGACAAAAGACGTATCTCATGGCCCGTGGTGCACACAATATTTTTTTTCCCGCATGCACGATTTGCGTGTTTTTCGCTATATGAGTTGATGGTTAAAAAGTCGCCTTTTTTGACAGCTAATGGTGAAGACAGACGAAATCCGTTCTCTTTTTACTATTAGCTGTCAGAAAAGAGCTACTTTTTGGCCATCGAAACATGTGGCGAAAAACACGAAAATCGTGCATGTGCGAAAATTTTTTTTTTTTCGCGATTTTTATGCCAATATGTTCAAAATGTCCTAAAACATCGAGAAATCATAATTAGAAAAAATGTCCGGATGGATGTGTGTGTGTGTGTGTGTGTGTGTGTATACTCGAACCAACCCAAATAACTCGAAAACGCTTCGAGATATCAAGCTAAAATTTGGCACACTTGTCGAGCACGAATTGCTCTTCATTATGAAAAAAATTTTGTTTCAATTATAACGGGTGTTCAGATTTTATCGACTTTTTTCGTTTTTGCAAGAATGGCGTAAACGCTCTAACCTCTGCAATTTTCAAGATATTGCATTTAAACTTTGTACAAAATTAGTATAGCTATTAAGGTTATTTGGTATTGATTTTGGCGAAAATCCATCGAGGGATTGAAATTTTATGAAATTTTGAATTTTTTGTAAAATAGCCTGAACGCTCTAACTTGTGCAATTTTTAAGATAATGTACTGAAACTTTGCACAGAGCTAAAATATCTATCGAAGTTTTTTTAAATGAAAAAGCTATGCAGATGAGGTTTTTCGATGAAAAAGTCGTGTAGATGAGGTAATTAAGAGACCTGATTGTTGGAGATAAAAAATATCTCGTTTACAGAAAAAATTAGAAAAAAAAATTTTTGAAAAAAAATCTGAAAAAATTTCATTGAATTCAGAATAATTGTATGCAACTTTTTACTCTCCCAGTGATTTCATAAAAACCCAGTAGTGTTTTAGAGTTATGATACGTCTCATAAATATGGTCGTTTTTTGCGAAAAGTTGAATATTTTTGCAAAACAAAATCCTACGAAACTTAAAAAAAACGAAATTGAAGCTAATACTCTCCGCCACAAGTGTTTCATGCGAAAAACAGTCGAAACAAAATTTCATGGGTCGTGCGCCAAAATTACAATGGCAAAAAAAGCCGAAAAACGATCATGTTTCAAAGGACGTACCGGGTTTTAAAAAAATCGCAAATTTTTTTTTTTCAAAGCTAAATGAAGCTGAATATGTCCCGTTTAAAACGCCGCTTGGCGAATCAAAATATCTTTATTTTTAAAAAAGCGGTGAAACTTTTTGTGCGAGGTGGAATCGGGGCGAGTGTTTCCAAACTTTTGGCCAGGTCTCTTTCCCTCAGGAATTTACGTCTTCGTGCTGAAAGAAAGAAGAACGAAGAGAGATCATCCCTTAGAAGGCTCTTTGAACAGGACATTTCGTTCAATAAGGACGAATCAAAAGGATGGTGGAAATCTGCTGCTCATCAGGAATGTGTAGTAAGGAAAATTAAATTCTCACGAGAAGGTACTTTTGGAAAAATAATGATTTTGAGAATTGTCTTGGATTAAGATTCAAGCAGGTTTTTGGATCTGGCCCGGAGAGAAAAGGATATTTTTTCTCCAATTATTTTTTTGGGTCTATTTTTAGCAATTTTCAAATTTCTCCAGTACCGCAAAAAAATGAAGACACCGGAATGAATTTGAGGGCATTCTCGAGATTATTGCACCCTTAAAATATTAGAAATAAGAAATCTCCAATTGCATGAAGGAAATCAGAGTTATGAGATTTTCAGTAAATTTGAACAAAATGCTTTTCTAGATTTTCAAGCAGGATCCTTTAGAAATCTTCTGGGATCCTTTTGAATTATCCTAGACTTATTGTACATAATCTAATTCAATTTAAAAATAAATAGAAAATGAAAAATAATAAATAATAAATTAAAAAATAATGAATAAAAAATAAAGAAGAACAATATTTGCAAAAATATTCTTATTTTTCGAAATCGCATCTCAGAAATTTTTCTCAGAGTCCTACTTCAGGTTCGTATTGTTCTTGAACGATTTGTTAAGTTTCGAGAGTTTTTTCGCGTAAGAAAAGGTCTGTGGGTGAGAATTGGGTTGTCCAGGAACGAGCCGAAGGGAAGGGAAAAAAAGGCACGAAAGCCTCGCGAACCAATTCTCGAGCCCTCGAGAATCGTAACGCGCTCCTGGCTTCTCACTCTACTGCGGTTTTGTTTTTTTGCACGAAGACTTATCGGCAAAACTTTTATTTCAAAGTGCCAGTGAAAAGGAGCTATCTGGGCGTGTGGAGTAGCACGGTCGAGCGCAAAGTCCAGCCACAGCCTGGCCGAAACGTGCCAGGGAACTCGAAAACTATACAGAATGGAAACACCCAGAATAACAAAGGGGTAGTTTCACTGTTAACAGCTTTTCGTGGTTCTTTCTTCGCGATTGGTATATCGTAAAATGTCTGTAATGTTTGTTTAATGTCATTCCGGGAAAAACAGACTGTAAAATGAAAAAAAAAAAAAACTCGAATTTAGAAACTTCGAACTCTCATGAAAATGGAATAGAGCCGACGTATTTGGAAAATATATGTCGCGGTATAATTTGTACCAAATTTTAAATATTTCGTATAGATTTTGAAAGTACACTGATTCAACGTAAACTAATTTAACAAGCAGCATTTTAAAGGGGAAGAATTTGGCTTCATTTTCTGTATTTTCAATGATTTTGCTTCCTCATAGAGGAAGCTTTGTTTTAGTGAAATTTTTTTTTTTTTAGATTTTCATGTCAGTATGTTCAAAATGTCCTAAAATACCGAGAAATCATATTTTAAAAAAATGTCCGGATGTATGTATGTATGTATGTATGTATGTATGTATGTATGTATGTATTTATGAATGTATGTATGTATGTATGTATATAGGTATGTATGTATGTATGCATGTATGTATGTACGATGTATGTATGCATGTATGTATGTATGTGTGTGTGTGTTGCTGCCTCAAAAAATTCGAACATCTATATCTCAAGACAACATTGGAGTAGCGAGTCGAAATTTCGCACATAAGCTGAGCTCTACAGCCCCTTTGTTTGTTATGAATTTTCCAAAATTTCATTGACGTGTGCGAATTTATTGCGACTTTTAAATTTTCAAAAAAAGGGCGTGGTTGCTCTAGCGTTCGCAAATTTTGCGATATCGAGTTAAAAAATATTATCCAGATAGTTTGAGTGTTAAAGATTATTGATATTGAATTTCGCGAAAATCGCTTAAGGGGTTCGTGATTTATAAAATTTTGAATTTTTTGCACATATTTCGTGATACCACGCTCAAAATTTTTATAATGATAGTTTAATGAAAGAAGTTACTTGGTATTCAATTTTGCAAAAATCGCTTCAGTCGTAAAAATTTTATGCGATGTTGAAATTTTCAAAGAAAAAGCTCGATCGCTCTAGCGTCCGCAAATTTTGCGATATCGGGTTTTAAAAAAATTATACCGATAGTTTGAGTGAAAAATATTGTCGGTATTGAATTTCGCGAAAATTGCTCAAGGGGTTCGTGATTTATAAAATTTTTAATTTTTTGGGAAAGCGCATGATCGCTTTGGCTCTCACATATTTAGTTACATCCGGCTCAAAATTTCTATAATGGTAGTTCAATGGAAAAAGTTACTTGGTATTCAATTTTGCAAAAATTGCTTGAACCGTGTAAATTTTATGCAATTTTGAAATTTTCAAAAAAAAACTTGATCGAAAATTGTACGATACAATGCTGCTGTTTTTTACTCCGATAACCAGAGATAGTAAAAAAAAAGTTTCAAATCGGAAATTTGCACATCGTTTCCAGAGTATTTTTCCGTATTTACAAAGCTTCCTCTATGAGGAAGCCAAAATTGTGACAGCTAACATATACTGAAATTTGCTAACATTACCTCATAGAGGAGGATTTGGAAATATGAAAAAATACTGAAGAAGCCATGTGCAAATTTCCGATTTGCAAGTTTTTTACAATTTGTACTTCGATTTGGACTCTATTTTGAAAACAACTGTTTTTCGCCATTTTTCCCCTCTATTCAGGTGCACCTATCTTCGAGAGGATTTTTTAAAATACATTTTCACCATTGGATTCATAAAGGGGAAAGTTTGAGTTTCAATTTTCTTTTTTTTTAAACTCTGAGCGATTTTTTTTTCCATAGTTATATTCTGTTTTTTGTGAAAAAAGAGGAAATTTGGAGAATCCCGTGTAACACGGAAACAAAGAAGATTCATGAAAAACTTGAAGACAGCAAAAAATTGCGTCTGTTTTCGTTGAGTTCAGAGGAATTTTTCAGATTGTTTTTCCAAAAAAATTTTTTTTTATTTTCTGGGTCGGAGCTCAGATTATTCAATTACCATAACTCGAGAACTATGTGATTATGGATAAAATTTAAGGAGGGGGAAAATACTTTATTTTACCATTATCAACACTTTTTTTTTTTTAATTTTTCCCAAATTTTTTTTTCCAGCCTCAACATGAAAAAAAAAATCGTTGGAAAAAAAAATTGAAAAAATTCGTCTGAACTCAACGAAAACAGACGCAACTTTCTGCTATCTTCAAGTTTTTCATGAATTTTCTTTGTTCTCGTGTTATACGAGATTTTTCGAATTTTCTTCTTTTTCCACAAAAAACACAATGACTTTGTAAAAAAAAAATCGGTCAAAGTTTAAAAAAAAGGAACCTTAAGTTCAAACTTTCTCCTTTATGAATCAAATCGTAAAAATGTATTAAAAAAATTTCCTCTAGAAGATAGGGTGCACCTGAAGAGAGGGAAAAAAGGCAAAAAACAGTAGTTTTCAAAGAAGAGTCCAAATCGAAAAACAAATTGTAAATATCATTAAAAATACAGAAAATTCTTCTTCCCCTTTAAAATGCCGCTTGTTGTAAATTGAATTTACGTGGGTGAGAAATATATTAAAAATATATCCAAAATATAATGGACATTTTTCATAAATAAACGGTGGAAAAATTGAAAAGATGGAAAATGTTTTTGCCCATATTTTGTTTCCATGAAAAATCATCTCTACCAAAAAAAGGTTCTGGATATAAATCTACTAAAAATTAGAGAACTCAAAATGAATACAAAATATGACATAATTTAATAATTGCGTATTATTGACTAATATTAGAAAAATTAATTGAAGAAAAAAAATCAACTATTCCTTCATCTTCCACTGGAAAGCTCGGAAATGCGGATACGCTCTGCGAGACATTTGCATTTTTTAACAAGTTACAGAAGTCTCTCTCTTTCGACTTTGCACTTTCATTTTCTCGTCAAACAATCAGAGTAAAAACTTCTTACGTCACATTGAAAAATCAATCTACACTTTTACAAAGCAAATCGCTGAGAAACTTTCACGCAGAATGATCCGATAATGCATGCGAATATGGAACAGCCAGAAATTTCAAAATAAACTTCATTTGTTTTACTCGAGACTTTTGTTTTCGAGTGAAAAATGCTCTTTCTCTGTTTTCTGTTAGCAGAGAATTTTCCTGAAATGAGATTTTTTTATTGTGCATAAAAATAATGCTATTTCAAAAAAGAAATGATTTAATCCATACATTTGTCATGAAAATCTGAATTCCCATCTCCCTCGGAATTATCCTCCTATAACTGTCTGATATGATCGTCCGAATCGCACTTCAATCTGCATTTGTTAGCAGATTGGATATGAACGTAATCGCATTTCATGCTCCCGCATTGTTAATTAAACATCGGCTTTTAATTATCGCATTATTAATCCGAAATCGGTGGTACGATAATTGTATTATTAAGTATCGTTCCGCGTGTGTATTGCAATCAATATTTAATGCAATTTTCGAATTTTAATCTCGTGTTAATTAAACAATGCCCTTCATTTACGATCTTGATGGAAAATTAAACTCCTGCTGGAAAAGCAGGAAATTTGGTTAACTGGCGCCTCGGAAAAACCGATAATTTTCCATGTTTTTCTATCATACGATGTAAACAATATTTATGAAAGAAGAGAGTTAAAATTCAAAGGCAGAGTTTCGGACGCATGCACGATAAAATTTAAGTTCATTTTTTTTTTTCGTGTTTTCTTATTTCTCAAATTTTCCTAATAACGCCATTTCTTTACTTTTCATCTCAAATTTCCATTTGAATATCTCCATTTTGTTCTAAACCCATTTTTCTAAATTTTAAATTAGCAAAACTGATTTGTTTAATATTATGAATATTTATATTAAATATTAAATTTAATATTATCGAAAAAGATTGAAATTTGGACATTACTTCTCCAATAAGTGTCAACATTCGCACAAAAATTTTCCACCAGAATTTAGTTCAAATATGCAGGAAAAAATCTCATAAAGTTTATCTTTGATGTCCCAAAACTGTTATTTCACAATAATCCACTTTCCCGACCAGAATATTGCATCGATAAAGTTTTCTTCCACCAGCTTTTGAAGCAGTTTCGTCAGGAAAACTTCCACCAGGAAAAAGCCTCATGATTTTTGTTCGCGAATACGAGGGGAATTGGCGAAATTTTTTGAGTAAATGCTTTCGATAAAAAAAAGTTTTAAGTTTTCCACGAAGCAGAATTGATAAAATTCGTCTCGATTTTTAGTTTCCAACGGAGAATTGTACGTCGGTATATTTTTCATAAGTATGCGTTACTCCAATTTAGTCGAGCCATAGAGAATCGTCGAGGGGTTTGCAAAGTGATGGAAAATAAAAAATCAATGAATATAAAAGCTCGCAGCTCTCGTATGATCCTCAATTTCCATTAATAACAAACACTTGACTGTAACTTTTAACGCTTTCACACAAATCTGTCCCGTATTGTTTTTTTTTTCCCGATACTGACGATGCGAGTTGTTTGACTCTCACTGTGTGAATAGTGAATTCCATTTTTTTTTGTTTTTTTCCCAATGCCAGAGCAAATCGCACCAATTGGTCTTTCGTGATTTAGTGCAAAAAAAATGGCCCAGTCAAGATTTTACTAACAATCCAAAAAGAGGGACTTGTATTTTTATAGAAATTTCTTCGTTCCCAGGACTTTTAATTTTTTTAATCGGCTCAAATGAAACATAAACTATTCGAAGATGATATTCGAAAGCTATTTCATCGAGGGATATAAATAATATTTACCGAGATGCCTCCAAGTGCGAATTAATTCGAAATTTCAACTGCAGCTTCTTCGATAGATTATCTATCAAAGGACACACGATTATCATGATTGATAAATAATAACATCTGCAATAAACAATTGAGATTGATTTTTAACGAGAAAAAGAAGATGAAAATCAAAATTGAGATGCTAATTTGTGGATTAAAAAAAAAAAGAATTAAAATCTTGAGTACTTTTCAAGAAAAACTAAAGTAGATTGAGAAAAAATATTTTTTTTTGTAATGACGTTTTTTAATAATAAGAAATATAATCATTGGTATGTTATACTTATGCGGAATATATATCAAAGATTAATCGGTAGAATTGAATTTTGGTTGAGTTATTCGACAGGAGAGTTTTGACCGGTAGAGATGTAATTTTACATCGATACATGATATTCTGGGCAATGGCGACAGCAGTTGAGAGAGAGAGAGAGAGAGAGAGAGAGAGAGAGAGAGAGAGAGAGAGAGAGAGAATGCAGCGGGAGACGAGAGTATTTCATCCCGAAACTTTTCCATCGGTATAATTTGGTATTCGTGTAATTCCACTTCGTTCGAAATTCCGCAATGGTTGGATCGTTGGGATTCACTTTGCGGTTATGGTTTGCCATTTCAACTGTCCCCTCGCAGAGAGCTAAGCATATGCGGCGAAAAGTTGTCACGTTTTGCCGAAAGTTCCTTGAGAAATTGTTTCCGCTGTGCCACTTAGAGTCCGCTATGACACAGCCCTAAACAATTTACTCTCTTATCCTATGCACTGTCCTCCCGATAATAATAATATTTTATATTCATTCTTGCACGGAAAAAAATGATCAGTGAGAACTGCTGAGATTCCCATTAATTTTTACAGTTTTCTCCATCAACAGCGCCTCCTGGAAGGGCAAACAGTGAAATTTGCATATTTTTTTGATACAATATACAGATGTCACATGTAACATAGTACATGCCCATCAGACGAATTTTTACAGTGTGGAACAGTAAAATGTACACTATGTGAAACGTTATATTTCTGTTGTATCCGGTGAACGTTTTACACATTTCACATTGTAAAAATTGAAAAGAACGTAGTATATTTTGCGGTACATTTAATTTGTTCGTCAATTAATTAACTTTTTATTAATAAATTTTTGATCAATTAATTTTTTATTAATTTATTCATGTAATTAATTAATTAATTCATGCACTCATCATGTGCATGTTGTCGTCTGAATTATGATATTCTATATTCTTTCCTGGTTATTTTCGTCCATTGCAAATTCACAATTTTTGTGGACATTATTTTTTTCATTAATTAATTAATGAATCAAAATTTAATTTATAAATTAAAAAATGAATCCATGATTTAATAATGTTGTAATTGGACAAAAACAACATATGTACACGAAAAAAGGCATTAGTGCTTGAAAATAATTATGTCCACAAAAATTATGAATTTGCGATAAACGACAATTAATTATTATTATTATTATTAATTTTTTATTAATTAATTAATGAAAAAAAATTGTGACGTTCGTTATTACATCAAAATTTATTTTGTGATCTCCCAACTCAGTTTGTAGAATTAATTATCGGTATATTTTCCGATACATGACGATTTCAGCAATTTCATTGTAAAATTATTCGTGATTTCGGCGATATTCCATCCAAGCGATTTATTGAAAACGAGGAATTTTCCCATTGACGGATTCATTCAGCGCGCATCCACGTTTAATAGGACGATGACAATGAGTACGTGCCTCTGTTGGGCGAGAGAACCCTGATTTAATTTCGATTTGTTCTATTCGGTTGAGTATTCCGATTGGTCTGTTGATTAATCGTTTGCATGCGAACTATGCGAGGGTGAGAATCACTCGCTGTACGTTTCGGTGGAGTTTACGCAATACAGATATCAGCGTGCTTCAGAATTAAACTTTAATTTACAGATTAGATGTTAATTTAGGTCCGTGCAATTAATAAAAATAAAAAAAATTTCGTACTTACTGCTCCGAAAATTTCTAAAAACGCCAGCTTTCCACCTGAAAATAAAAAAAAAACAACCAATCAAATTTTTTTCATACTATCATTGATTTAAACATTTTTTGGCTCATTTTATTGTGATCGAGCTCCAATTTTTTGTGTAGATACACTAAATGAATGACTCCAGCAATTGGAATAGGAATTTTAGAGACAATTGCTCCAAGAGTTCGATTTTGAAAAAATTTGACAATTATTGATTTCAATTGCTTCAAATGCTCGATTTTTCTTACTTTTGCAGATATCGAGCTCAAAATTTGGAATTTGAGGTAAAAAGGATCAGAAGAGTGTTCGGAATTAATGAATCTTTAAAATTATTGAAAAGCGATGATAATAATCGAGCCAATTAATAATATCTATATTTAAAATATTAATATTCATAATACTAAAAATTTATACACTACCGGCGAAAAGTTTCCGGACAAAACTTAGAAAAAGGTCTGGAACGTTCTTTTATGCCATTTCGCCGGAAGTCAACGTAGACTAATTCAACAAGCGACTTTTTAGAGGGGAAGAATTCGCGGCTTTATTTCCTGATTTTTTAATTATTTTTACAAACTATTTTCAGATTTGAACTATATTTTGAAAAAAGCCTCTCCTCAGGTGCACCCATCTTCTAGAGGAAATTTTTTAAATACATTTTTACGTCTGGATTTATAAAGGGTAAGGTTTGAGCTTCAATTTCCTTTTTTTTCAACTTTGAGCGATTTTTTTTTTCCAAAGTTATTCTGTTTTTTGTGAAAAAAGAGGAAATTTGACAAATCCCGTATTACACGAAAACAACGAAGATTCATGAAAAACTTCAAGATAGCAAAAAGTTGCATCTGTTTTTGTTGAGTTCAGAGGAATTTTTTCAGATTTTATTTCTAAAATTTTGTTTTCTCATGTTGAGACTGGAAAAAAAATTAGAAATAAAAATTTGAAAACAAATTCCAATGTGTTGAAAATGGTAAAATAGAGCATTTTCCCATCTTGAAATTTTATCAATAATCCCATAGTTCTCGAGTTATGGTAATCGAATGATCTGAGCTCCGATCCAGAAAATGAATAGAAAAATTTTGAAAAGAAAAATCTGTAAAAATTCCTCTGCACTCAACAAAAACAAACGCAAATTTTTGCTATCTTCAAGTTTTTCATGAATCTTCTTTGTTTTCATGTTACACGGGATTTTTCAAATTTCCCCTTTTTCACAAAAAACAGAATAACTTTGGAAAAAAAACGCTCAAAGTTAAAAAAAAAAGGAAATTGAAGCTCAAATTTTCCACTTTACGAATCCAATCGTTAAAATATATAAACAAAAATTTCTCTAGAAGATGGGTGCACCTGAAGAGAGGGGGGAAAAAGGCGAAAAACAGCTGTTTTCAAAATAGAGTCAAAATCAAAAAACGAATTGTAAAAATAATTTAAAAAATCAGGAAATCAAGCCGAATTCTTGCCCTTTACAATGCCGCTTATTAGTCCACTTTGACTTCCGGCGAAATGGCATAAAAAAATGTTCCAGACCTTTTTTGAAGTTTTGTCCGGAAACTTTTCGTCGGTAGTGTATTAAATAAAATAATAATTTATGTATATAACTTTGTAGTATTAGTATTTTTAATAATTAAAAATATTATTATCAATATTAATATTATATATTATTAATGAATTAATAATATGAAAAAAAATGTATAATATTTACAATGTAGTTTTATGAATTTGTAAAATTCAAAACATGTATGGTTTCCCCGTTGCTAAATTGGAGTTGTTGCCTGCTCTGGTCCGCTGCTGACGCTAACATTTGAGGGTAGAAATTCGGACGATCCTGACTCTCTCGAATCTGGGATACAGACGAGTCCTGACGTCACGTAACTGCATTAATTCCCTATACCCTTCGTTTCGGAAACTGTTCTTCCTCTCCCTCTCTCTTTAACCCCCTTTCAGCTTTCTATCAGTCTCTGTCACTTTGCGTCTCGCATGTTACCCCCAAAATCGGTGGTAGTGCGTGTTTGGTACTCCGTACTATTGGAGGTCCTTTAAGCGTTGCACGGTAGCTGAATACCAATCAGTTATGTCAATTGGCCACCACCCACCCCGACAAAGTAATGAATGGTAATTGTGAGTAGCCAAATCCCGCGGTCCCAGATTCGTCCAACGAGCCACTATCTCCCTCTCTCCCTCCCTCCACTCTCCACGATTCTCACCCTGTAACGTTCGCATTTTTGTGTCCGTCACAAACCATTCGCGATTTCGAAATACAACCCCTACGAGCACGACTCTATCCGATGGGGTTGGCGCGAATGGAAACGCAACCTTTCACGCCCTTAATCACTGCTTCTCTCTCTCTCTCTCTCTCTCTCTCTCTCTCTCTCTCTCTCTCTCTCTCTCTCTCTCTCTCTCTCTTTCTCTCTTCCCTATCTCTCTTTCGCATAAAATTTCGCATAGACTTTATTGCCCACCAATCGATCCGTTTGAACCCGATTTTCCCTTTCATCTTTGAAGGGTTTGGTATCGTTCAAAATGAGGCAATTTGGATATTGACGTTGAATCAGTGAAAGCAGGGATAGCAATAAAAGCACGAAAAATTCGGATCTATATATGAACGGCTCAAACGATTTATAGATGAGAAAAAAAGCCAAAGAGGAGATGATTTTTTTTTGCATGTTCAGTGAAAATTGGCAATCGATTTTGTACCAAATTATTCTTCGTGTCATTATTCCTCAAGAACTGATGCACTGATTTTATTGAAATTTTTCCCACTTCCGCAAAATAGGATTAACTTGGAGATTGAACGAAGGTTTTTTTTTGTTACAATTAATTTGACAAGGCGAAGTGTAAATTGTACCAAAAATTGAACTATTTTGCATACAACTTTGTCAAACATTGAAATTTAAACTTGTCTCGAAATTGTTTGTTCAACCACGAGTTGTACTTACTGACAGATGACATTTGGTTTTTTTTATTTCATATAAAGTTATCGTGACATATTCTCAGGTTTTAACAGCTGGATTTTTCAAATTTTTCAACGAGAATTTTATAAAATATTGTTCAAATCAGGGTTGCGATATTTTTAATGAAAAATTAATGCATTAGCCATTACTTTTTTAAAGGCTAATGAAATTTAGTGGTTAATGGAAATTATTTTCATTAACCATTAAAATGCAATTGCATTAAAAAAGTAATGAATTATTTGCAATGGACAAAACTTTGATTGCAATTTTGCATTACATTTAATTGACTTAGGACTTAGATTTTCACCTTAAGGTATAAAAAGCCTCTATATTATAATTCTAAAAATCTAAGTTCTAAGTCAATAAAATGTAATGCAAAACTGCAATAATTTGTTCATCTATATTTTTTCATTTCCAAAATTGCAATCAAAGTTTTGTCCATTACACATTACATTGCAATGGGTAATGGAAATTTTTTCTATTACACACTACATTGTAATGGGCAGGGTTGCAAATAATACATTACTTTTTTTAATGCAATTGCATTTTCATTAACCATTAAATTTTAATGGTTAATGAAAATAATTTCCACTAACCATTAAATTTTAATGGTTAACGAAAATAATTTCCAATAACCATTAAACGTTAATGGTTAATGAAAATGCAAATGCATTATAAAAAAAGTAATGCATTATTTGCAACCCTGGTTCAAATATTGCTTTTTTGTATGCTCAAAATTTCAAATAAAATAATTTATTTATTATATAAAAAAATAGCGAAAATATGTTTTTTTGTGATTAAAACTGCATTCACAAGGCTATAAATTGTACTGTTTTGCAAACAACTCTGCAAAAAATTCAAATTTCATTTTTTTCGTAAATCCCTCGATCAATGACGAGCTAAACTTATCTACTGGCAGATAAAATTTAGTTTTTAGATTTCAGAGAAAGCAATCATGAGTTATCCCAACGACTACGCTTTTTTAAGGGGTCTCAAGAAACCAGATCCCACATCCTCAATTTTCCAAATTTTTGAATGGAAAAAATTCTCAAATATTGTTCGAATGTTGCTCGTTTGCATACTCAAAATTTTGAATAAAATAATTTATTCATTATATTTAAAAAAAATATAGATTTTTTTTTTCAAACCTATGAACCCCATTTAAAACATCCCCTCAACAATGAAATATCAGTAAAATGTGGATTCGTGCAAAAATGTCTATATTGCCGGAAATTGGACAAACAGATGCCAGAGTAAATTCGTTCGTACACGGAGCGCAAACTGTAATCAGATATTTATGTTCTGAACAAACAGAGAACGTTGCAATTCGCCAAATTGGTTAATCAAGAAAGTGTCATTAAATGTATCGCGAATTCGCGGATTTGATTTAACGTCGTATTGATACTGTTTATCTCATCCGTGCTAACACACTCGTGTTTTACATGGCTTGAAATTTCGATGGTCCGTGTTTGCGCGCAATTGTTCTTGTGACAATATCGCAACTGCACCGGAATAACACACGATTATTCCTCCGGCGTTGCCGAAGCTTCGAAATAATTGCACATTGCTCAAATGTTCTTCTTTGTTTTACCGCACAGAGCTTTCGCTCACGGCGACGCTTGTGTATATTTATTGTCACGATCCATGAACAACGTGTATTATCCCGTTTATAACGTGTCAGAGAAAAGACGCGAGGATAACACACGTATCGCTCGTTATGAGGCTTTCATTCCGTTTGAACAGTGAAAATTGTTTATCATTGAAATTGAAGTTTACCCGCCAACGAGGAAGGACTTGTTTCGCATCCTCCAGGGACAATCCATGTCTACGGGACTTTGCATCACACGTGACAAATATTTAATTACACGATGCGGGCAGATGGATTTTACATTTACAGCTGAGTACATTTACATCTCTTCTGATTGAAAATGTCCCGCCGAATAATTAATAATTATTGATTAATAATTAATGCTTAATGATTAATGTTTAATAATTAATAATTGATTATTAATTATTAATTATTCTGTCCAATAATATCTCTACCAACTATTAAATTTAGCTTTTTTCGACAGTTTTTCGTAAAAAAAAATATTAAGATTTGTTTAAAAAAAAAACTTCCATAGCGTCCTAAGAAATGACGTGAAGAATGTCCTGTATACATTTCAAACGGATCGCTTGAAAAATCTTCCTTTGAGAATGACCCCCGTTTTGAAAAACACCATTCCGAGAAAAACGCGTTTAAAATTTCTGCGCTAGGTCTCAGACTCCAATAAAAAAAATTTCAAGAAAGGCTGTAGCGACCGAAATAATTCGAATTTTGATCTAAACATTGCCCAGATCGTTGATAACCGTGCATACTGTCAGATAATTTTTAAAAAATCGATTTTTTAAAAATTTCACACTGTGATGATCCCTCAAGTCTAATGATTCGACTGCAGTTGGAGAATTCAAGAGAATAAAAATGTAATTTTTTATTATTTGACTGTTGAACATTTGTGAGCACTTTGCTAAATTTTATGCTACGAAACGATGTTTGTGATTTTTAATTTTTGTTCTAGTTCGTTAATTCATTTGTTTTCCATCCAAAAATCTGGCACAGACAATTTTTATAGTCTTGAATTTTTTTGGAAAAAAAAGGTCGAATGAGTCTTTGGCAATAAAATGAAAAGAGTTTTTCTCCTTTTAATTTTGTTCCAGCCAAAAATCGTGTTCAAATAATTGTTAAAATAAGATAAGAATTTTCGTAGATAGATCAAGAAAAAATAATCTACCTTTTTTCTTGAATAACGAGTATTTTTTCCGTGACTTATTTATTTCGAGACAAGGTTGTTTGAAATAAATTCAGTTTTTTAAAATAATTGTTTTTAAAAATCTCTGTAATGGTTCACAGAAAGTCTTGTCAAGTTTTAGTGCAAGCTGACAAAATTTCGAAATTTTTTAAAAATTCTAAAAAGGTGACAACGAGAAAGAGATTTATTTCATTCGAATATTTTTTTTTCTATTTATTTGAAAATATAACTAATAGGGCGCCTATTAGTCCGGCATTTAAATAAAATTCAGTTTATTTTGATTAAATTAATATTAAGTAAATTTTTTATTCATTTTAAATATTGTCCAAATATTGCTCGTTTCCAGACTAAAAATTTTGAATAAAATAATTTATTGATCATATTTGAAAAAAAAAAGTTTTTTCTCTGTTTGTCTTAAAATGAGGTTGAAATAAATAGGAAGAAACTGTTGAGTTAA
Organism: Alloplasta piceator; assembly: GCA_946863875.1. Lineage (NCBI taxonomy): Eukaryota > Metazoa > Arthropoda > Insecta > Hymenoptera > Ichneumonidae > Alloplasta > Alloplasta piceator. Next base: position 54,470,982 of record OX333073.1, read on the forward strand.
AATGAGGTAATAAGCTTTAACTCAACAATTTTTTCCTATTTATTCGAATATAGGCCTAATAAATAGGCCTATATTTGTAGGAAATTCTATTTATTGTAAACAAAATTAATTTTAACTGAATAATTTTGATAACTTATATTCTTCATCGTTTCTTCCTCTCTTTCTCTGCTTCACTTTTTTTCTTAGTGTTATTTTTTCTAATAAAACCAGCGTTCAGGAATGAATTGAAAATATACGTTGCCTCAACTCGCCGCTTATCGAGAACAATTCCGACCAACTCGATCGAGTTCCCATAAACGCGACGATTCATCCCCCAAGTACAAGGAAAGATGAACCGAAGATGAAGGTAATACAAACTCAAGACGTCTTCTTCGTCTGTTCGGATGAAATTGAAATAATCCATGCGGACGCGTCAGCGTCGTCACCATGACTATAAACGGTTTTCATCGTACATCCATTTGCGCACATCCATTTCGTTGATGGTTAGCGCCATAACGATGGTGAGCAAACAGCGCCATTTGTGGGAATATTCTCGATATCGAGCAATGAGAAGAGGGAGGGAGGACGAATTGGAGAAGAGAATTTTGCAAATGGTTGGGTTTCGCGGTTTACCAGTTTCTCAAAGCCTTTCAGCGTCAACTGATTACAAACGAAAGACAAATAAGGTAAATGTCCTAATTATTGAACAGGTCCCAATTATTGAACACTATCTTGTATTTTTATTATTTTTCATTCACCAGCATGCATTTACTTATTTATAAAAAATTCATTACATATATGGAACTTTTAGCTATCGAAATGTTACCTTACTTGTGCAAAAAAAACTTTAATTAATGGAGAAAAAAATTATTTAATCAGCAACGGTAACCCGATTTGACGTCTCGTGATAGCTGCTTATCGTTTTTGCTAAGACGCGCCGCTTCATGCGTAAGGGCATGAAAAATTCAAAAACTGTCGCATCTCAAAAATTAAAGGCGTTTCAGGCTCCTCAGAACATTTCTTGCAAATAACAATTAAATTTTTTTCTTAAATTAATTATTTGTTAAAAAATACGGTGTTCGATCATTGGGACATAGAAAATACAGTGTGTCCCAATTATTGAACACTCGAATTCTCCAAGATGGCGTCATTAAACCCATCAAAACATCGAGACAGTTAACGCGTGACAGATCGTGTGAATCGGATTTATTCAAACAAAAACTGTAAGTTCCTGAATAAACTTACCTTTATTCTTTTAATAATAACTCTAAGATCGGCAAATATATTTTTTATTTGTATTTTCGTGCAATAAACATAAAAAGAAAAGTAAAAAGAGAATATAACCTAAATGTAACCTAGAAAAACAAATGTAATGTTCAATATTTTTTGCTCTCCGATATTTCAGTCGAAAAACAAGAGAGTTGCGGCAAAATCAAACAAAAACAGAACATAAAAACGAGGAGGCTGTAAATAAAAATAAAATAAAGTTCGAGTTGAAAAGCAAAAATAAACCAAATGCGAATGAACCAAAAACCTGTCAAAAGAGACTAAATTTATATTTTTGTATTTTTACATGATTAATAAAAGATTAAAGTGTTTGATTTTGCTTTTATTTCTTGATATTGTACCCAAAATAATATTTTCAGAACGGAAAAAGAATTCTCGAGAGTGTTCGATAACTGGGACATGCCTGTTCAATATTAGGGACATGGGCACTTCCAGTGTTCAATAATTGGGACATTTGCATGCTTCACATTATTATTTTTTTTTTGTTCATTTGAAATCATTTAAAAATAATTTAAAGGGTGATTTTCCGAAAGTAAAAATATCAAAGTATCATTTGAACATGAAAGCGATGATTTTTTTCTTGATTTTATATTTTTTCTCGCCGAATTCAATCCCCCAGATCCTCACCTGTTCAATAATTGGGACATTTGCCTTACAACTTTCAAAATTTAAAAAAAAAAAATGTGAAAAATCTTATTCAACTGCACAGAAGCAAGAAAAAATTGACCAAATTCAAAATTAGCAAGATTTTCAATACAAGTACTTTAGAAAGCTTCCTCTATGAGAAAGTGAACCTCGGAAAAGTGCATGAAAAAAAAAAGTTTGCCAATATTCATTTGAAAATTTCAAGCAACCCTAAAAAATTCAAAATCCTTTATTTTCAGGACTCCTTTTCTTCCGCGAGGATCATTTTGCCCCACCCACCCCTCTCCTAACATTTATTCGCCCACCTTTGCGCGCGCTTTTGTCCTTCTCCATTTTCCAATCTCCTCATACATATGTATTCCCGTTTCATTTGAACTCCGCTCGCTTTCACGACTCCGTGCCGGATATACACTGAAGAACCGGAAATGCCGCGCAACGACCGCATTTCACTGCGGCTGCGGCGATGGCGGCGACGGCGCGCTTCAGAAACCAATGAAAATCGAACGATTGTCATTGGTACTGGCGTATGAATCGAATAAATTGCATGGAACCAATTGTACGACAATTTAATTGAGAATCCGTAGACTTTATATTGAATGGGTCCTACCTATCAAGTCGCGAAACTAAAACTCGTCGTCGATATGAAGGCTTCATTCGACGGTGAAATTTCATTAAATCGTGGGTTCAATATTATTTAATCAATAATAATAATTAACATTAACAATATAACAACAACAACAATAATAAAAAGATTATTATTATTATTACGATTATTATTCGTTTATTTTTTCCCCTCCGGGGAAAAAAGAACCGAACCTGTCTTTTTTCACTCTTAACTGTCAAAAAAGAGCCTCTTTTTGGCTATCCACGCATATAGCGAAAAGACACTCAAATCTCCCATGGGGGAAAAAAAGATCGTGTGCAACACGGGCCAGAGATTCGTCTTTTGTCTCGCGTGGTTGCGGCCCTCGCTTCGCTTGTTGCGGCAAACTTCACGCTCGACAAAAAGACTTGTCTCTGGCCCTAGATGCACAAAATACTATTTTCATGGCGCTATATGAGGCGATCCATGTCACTTCCGCCAGTAAAAAAAAAAATTCTACATATAATTTTGAAATATTAAAAAAAATGGCCGTTAAATATATTAATATATTAATTTAAAAAAAAAAATAGCTGTTACTTCACGGTGTTTAGAAATTCCATAAAATAAAAAATACAAAAATTTCGTTTTTCGTATTCACAATTCGGGGAAATTTAAAAAAATTAAATACCGATTGTCTTTCCTTGAAAAAAAAAATGTTTTTACATATTTTGCCCTGAAATGGACGTTCGACTTTCTCAATAAAATGTAAATTGATTTTTTGTTCTGAAGGCCATAAAAAGACGCAGATTTTCGTTTTTTACAAATGTAAACACGTCAAATTCTGCCAAAGATACAGTCATTTGAATGGAAAAATGTTCAAAAATTGTAATCAACGAGAAAAACCTCAGAATTTTTTTTTTTACTTTCGACACTCGGTGTATATTTTTCAATCAAGTATAACTCAATTTGTCAAAATTATTTGTGGAATTTTTTTTAATCGACGGAAGTGACATGGATCGCCTCATATGTCAAAATGGTGACTGTGCAGCATTTTTCCGATGACACCTTTATTTCTGGAAGGTCGAAGGGCAAACTAACAGCTCCTATATTTTTTGAGTTACGATGCGGCACTAAAGTTTTTTCGATTATATATAAGATAGCTATAGAAGCTATAGAAATGTTTCTTAGACGCAAATAATAATAATAATAATAATAATAATAATAATAATAATAATAATAATAATAATAATAATAATAATAATAAATAGATTATTATTATTATATTATTAATTTTGATTAATATTATATTTATTATTGCTATTATTACGGCAAAAATGAGCATTCACGAGCATTTTTTAAAAACCAAACTTCAAAAGCGATTCGTTCCAAATTAAATTCCAACTTTCCTTATCAACGAGGTCGCAGAAAAAAAATTGGCTTCAGAACTGCCAAAAAAAAAAAAATATTTTACAACGAGGCAAACCTTTCTCTATGAGGAAGCATAAATAATGGATCATCAAGAAAGGAGCTTGAATTCCCTTCGAAGAGAAACAACAATTGTTGGAGAGGGCGCTCGTATTTCGTTATAGTTCCAAATTGTGCTTATTTTTTGTTTTTCTTTTTTTTTCATCGCCCATTATTCGTGGGCTGTAACAAGCTCGGTAGGTAAGCTCATTTTTACGTTCTCATCGAATTTTTGTCGTCGTCCACGTTCTCGGCGCGTATGTTATGAAATTTAACAAACGGCAAGATCGTAGCAAGGAGCAACGATTCTTTTTGTTCGCGAATTTTACGAGTTGCGATTTAAAAGCCAGAGAGAGGAAAACGGGGGTCGTGAGAGGAAAGCTGGAGGAGGATTGTGAGAGGCCGCTCGTTCGGAAGGGCAGTGAATCGAAACGACATGAAAAAAGTCTGTGAGTTCTACAAAACTATACGATCGGATTTATACCCTTTGTGTAAGCATTGTATGTATATATCGATGCGATAGAGAGGCGTCTGTGTATGTTGAGGAAAAGTCTTCTTTTTCCAAGCTGCGGTCGACTCTTTCATGGGAGCGATCCAACTGTCGGCCCTATACTTTCTCTCTTTCCCTCCCTCTGTTTCGTCCTTCCTTTTTCTCTCACTTTCCTCTTTCCCCCTGGTCCTCCTGCGAAATGGTGTATCAAGGACACACAAAAGGCAGCAAGCTGGGATAATGGACCACTCAAAAGAACATCCCTCTCTCTTCATCCCTCTTCCTCTCTGTTCCTCTCTCTTCCTCTCTCTTCCGCTCTCTTTCCCTTCCTCTCCCTCTTTCTTTTTCCCTTTTTCGCACACACACCATCGAATTCTGTCCAATAGGGAATCACGAAAAGCCACAGATATTTTTTGAAAGCTTTCCCGCCCTTCACGTTTCATTGGATCGGAAAAAGCTTCCGGAGATCAAAAAGTCACGAAAACTATTCGAGCATCCTCTTTTGCACGCTCCTCTGCATTCACGTCAACGGAATGCCAACAATTTCGTGTTTGTCCTTTTGACAGCGAGTGTTGAAATATAGAATAATGTTACGGAGAAATGAAGCAAGCTGTCGGAGAAAATATGAAAGATAAATAATCTTCAGGGAATATCGTGTCTAACAGAGTGGCTTTTTAGGAACTTTTGGTGGTGAGGTTTAGTTGTTAAATGGGACATTTTTGAAAAATATTTTGAAAAATTATTTTGAGGAAGTTTGATGGGAGTAGGAGGATATTGAGAGATGCTGCTAATGAAGATTGAAATATTTTTCTAACCTCAAATTTGTCAAAATATGCAATTGAGTATTTAGTAGATATTTCAATAAATAACATTGATTTGATTTAGTAGCATTTATTTTATTTTTTCCTCAAAATCATCTAACTTTGAGTAAAAAAGATTCTTAGACACAATTGAATTCGCGAATTATTTGCAAAATTTCTTTTTTTTAAATATACGGGCAAAAATTTGTAAACACGCGCCCCGATTCCACGCCGCACAAAAAGTTTCACTGCTCTTTTAAAAATGAAGATATTTCAATTCGCCAAGCGGCGTTTTGAAGGGGACATATTCAGCTTCGTTTTCCCTTTTTTTAGAAAATTTTTGCAATTTTTTTTGAACCCGGTACGCCCTTTGAAAGATGGTCGTTTTTCGGTTTTTTGGCATGCTAATTTTGGCACACGACCCATGGAAATTTTTGTTAACTGTTTTTTCTATGAAACACTTGTGGTGGGGAGTATTAGCTTCAATTTTGTTTTTTTTTTAAGTTTTGCACGATTTTTTTTCGTAAAAATATTCAATTTTTCGCAAAAAACGACCATATTTATAAAATGTAGCGTAACTCTAAAGTTACTGGGTTTTCGTGAAATCTCTAAAAGGGTAAAAAGTTGCATACAGTTATTCTGAATTTAAGGAATATTCTTCGGATTTTTTTTTCAAATTTTTTTTCTTTCTTATTTTTTCTGTAAGCGAGATCTGTTTTTTCTAAAGCAATCGGGTCTCTTACCTCATCTACACGGCTTTTTCATCAAAAAAACCTCATCTTCATGGCTTTTTTTTATTGAAAAACACGTGTAGATGTAAGAGACTCGATTGTTTAAGAAAAAAAAATCTCGTTGACAGGAAAAATAAAATAAAAATAAAAATAAACAAAAAAAAATTCTAAAAAAATTTGATTGAATCCAGAATAATTGTATGCAACTTTTTACAAACTTAGTGATTTCACGAAAACCCAGTTGTTTTGGAGTTACGCTACATTTGATAAATATGCTCGTTTTTTGCAAAAAATGGAATATTTTTGCGAAAAAAAATCGTGCGAAACTTCTTAAAAAACGAAATTAAAGCTGATACTCCTTACCACAAGTTTTTTATGAGAAAAACTGTAAAAAAAAATATCCATGAGTCGTGCGCCAAAATTACAATGCCAAAAAAAAAGCCGAAAAACGACCATCTTTCAATGGCCGTAACGGATTCGAAAAGATTCCCAAAATTTTTTTGGAAAAAGAGAAATGAAGCAGAACATGTCCCCTTTGAAACGCCGCTTGCTGAATTGAAATATCTTCATTTTTGAAAGAGCAGTGAAACTTTTTGTTTAGCGTGGAATCGGGGCGAGTATTTCCAAACTTTTGGCCAACAGTGTACATATTTAGAAATATGTTCCTTTTTTTTTTACTTTTTAATGCAAAATAAACTGAATAAGTTGAATAAATTCTGATCAAAAATAAATTGGCATTCAAATAAATTGAAAGCGAAGAAACGATGCGAGGAAAACGTCATGGTAAACCTTCATTTTTGACAATTCGTATCTAACAAAACAGAAATACCTACTTAGAATCTTGTTCGTGGAAATTTATATTGAATTCTCAGCTGAAAATGCTGAAAATTAACTATCATAGTTTTCTAATGTATAATCAATATTTAATTTTTTTTCTACCTTTAAATACATGACATACAAAACATTACGCAGTTTCAATGCAAAACAAGGCTTTAATAATGGAAACATATTTTTTAAACAACAAATTATTAAACGGGAGAAAATCAGGATTGCGGAAAATCCGGCACGATCAATAAGTCGTGCGAAAAAAAGTATACAGGATTGACCATAACATTTTTGACTCACAAAAAAATGCACCTAAGAATGTTCATGATTTTTCAAACAAATTGAATTCTGAATTAATTCTGAATATAATTTTTTAAAACATATTTACCACAATGTGTTGAAAAAAATGCAAAATTCAAGATAATAATTGTAATAAACATCAACGATTTGGCCGATCGTTATTCTTGATGATCCGCATCCGGTGTTCGTAATGGATACACCCTCTCTTTTCTTTGATCCTGCCGATCGTCAACTATCTCCATTTCTCCATCAGACACACACTTACTATATAAGTCGTCAAATGTCTTTATCGAGCGGATATATTATCACAAACGTGACCCTCGATCCAGAGTCCATTCAGAAGCTCGCACACATATATTTGTATCTAGATTTATATGAGGCGTTCCATCTCAAATCGGACATTTTGAAAAACTTTTTTTTTATTTCCTCAATTTTTTAATATTTTTTAGTACTCATCAGAAGACCCTTGCTGGTAAATTTTGAGATTTTTTTAAATACCCGTTCAAAAGATATTGAATTAACAAAAAAAAAACCGCTCTTTTTTCGGTATTTTGGTCATAAGTTCTTTAATAATGGTCCAAATTAAAAGTTTTTTTTGAAATTTTTGTTTTTCTATGGCCTTTCCAGAATAAAATACAACAAAAATATTCGACGTGTTTTTAAATGAGTTTCTTGAGATTTAAACTTCGAATCGCGTTTTTAAAATTGAGTGTATATATATATATATTTGTTATTTTTTTTTTTCTTCTATTCTTTTTAGATTTTTGAAAACTAAATTTTTTTTTATTTTAAAAGTTGTATAAAAAAGTGTCAAAATAAATTCTAAATCATGAAAAAAATACCATACAGTAACGAAAATAGATATTCATAATAATTGACAGAGAACAAAAATTATTTTCAAAAATTGTAAAAACAATAGTAATAATGGAAATCCCACGATCGGACTAGTCTTAAAAGTTATTGAATAAATAGATGCTTAAAAAAAAAATTAAAAAAGAATAAAAATACACACTCACTTTCAAAAACGCCATTTAAAGTTTGATACTCAAAAAACTCATTTAAAAACACGTCGAATATTTTTGTTATATTTTTTTCTGAAAAGGCCATTAAAAAAATGTTGAAAAAAAACTTTTAATTTCGACCGTTATTAAAGAAGTTATGACCAAAATACCGAAAAAGAGTAGTTTTTGGTCTTTTGCACGAGTAATAAAAAAATCTCAAAATTTACCAGCAAGGGTCTTTTGATGGGTACTAAAAAATATAAAAAATTTAAGGACATAAAAAAAAAGTTTTTCAAACTGTCTGACTTGGCATGGAATGGCCCATATATATCGAGGATTCGTTTAATGCTCCCAGGCTTTATGGCATCTGGACGCTATCCAATATCTGCTGCGATTCGTTCTACCAAAAGCGAGTTAATTTAAGATCTTTGGTTTGTTTCCCCTTGAGGAAAAATAATGTCAGTCCACGATGGTTGGAAACGATAAACGTAATGTGTTTTTTAAATAAAATAAATAAACGAAAAAAAGTTTTTCTCAGGGGTGAAAAAGCGTTCTGTTCTTTATGAAAAGAATATTTTTCTCAGCAACATTCATTTTGGAATTCACCTAATAATCGCAAAAAATTAATCTGGTGGGTCTGAAAAATATTGATAAATATTTTTTTCGAGTTGAGCAAGATTTTAAGCGTTATTGTGCTGTCATATTTGACAAACCTACTAAATTAAAAGTCTCCGATTTATCAACTCGGTCGATCACTTACCGACGTTGGAGCCCTGGAGTCGGTAAGTTAGGAATCACAGAAATTGAGCCCAGTAGTCTTCCAATCTGGTAGGATTGTAAAATGGGAGAGCTGTCAAATGGTAGAGAAATTTTGTGGCAGAAATTTGACCGGAATATTTACTGGAAGACTTTTGTTATGTGCTAGAGATATCATTCAAAAGAGTTATTATATGATGGAGATTATTCTGGTAAGTTTTTTAACTGGTAGAGTTATTGAAATACTTCTGCTTATCAGAAATGTTAATTATTAGTTAATTATTAGTGATATTACAATAAAATGTAATATCGGTAAATGTGCCGATATTTTACTGCACAATTTTTAAGCTCTCATCCGTATTTCCAATGATTAAGAAAATCGAAAAATTAGAGCTCCTTTTATCACACTTATTTTGTCATTTTCATTATCGTTATTACGATCGTAACATTTTCTTTTTCCCCGACGTTTAGCGAACATTTAAAGCTTTTTGCGAGCAAAATCCAATTGAACAAACGTGAGAAGGCTATCTTTGCCAATTGCTTCGATACAGTTGCATCGAGAATGCAATTTCCTAAACCGTATATAACCCGAGAAGGAGAGGATGAAATAAAATGCTGAAGGGAGGACGGGTTTTTGCTTCGCAATTCCGGAAATAAGGTTTCGTTGCGAGGGAGATGCGAGGTGCGCATACATATACTAGACTGTTTCAAATAAAATGACTATTTCTGTTTTTTCAAAGAACATTGATAAATCGTCAGAGTATCCTTAAACAAAGAACCTGTCCAAATATGAGCCCTTAATATTAATATTTAGAGGTGGCGGTTCTCTTTTTTTTTCCATTCAAATAACATGGGAAAAAAATGTTCTGAACTTTGGAATTTTATAACTCAAAAACGAATCACTGTACAGTAATAAGAAACATAGCTTTTTGTAGGAAATTGAACGCTCTATAAAAAAAGGTCCGAATGAAGATTTGCGTGAGGCGAGCCGGAGTTATCAAGCCTTAACCATTGAACTGTTTAAAATAATGATGTTATTTACTTATAAACGCGACAAAATCGACTTATACCAATTAAATACCCAATATTATCATCTTTGAAACAACTATTTGCACAATTTCAACAGAATGTTGAGCAAAAATTTTTATTAATCAACGATGAATGATTAATTCTATTGTTCATTAATAAAAAATACGGGTATATCACTATATCAGGGTTGCGAAATTTTTAATGAAAAAGTAATGCATTAACCATTACTTTTTTAATGGCACATTAAATTAATTTCCATTAACCATTAAAATTTAACGGTTAATGGAAATTATTTTCATTAACCACTCAAATTTAATGGTTAGTAGCAATTATTTTCATTAACCATTGAAATTCAATGGTTAATGGAAATTATTTCCATTAACCATTAAATATTAATGGTTAATGAAAATTCAATTGCATTAAAAAAAGTAATGCATAATTTGCAACCCTGCCTATTATAATGTAGTGTATAATAGAAAAAAATTCCATTACCCATTGCAATGTAATGTGTAATGGACAAAATTTTGATTGCAATTTTGGGAATGGAAAAATATAGATGAATAAATTATTGCAGTTTTGCATTATATTTTATTGACTTAGGACTTAGATTTTTAGAATTATAATATAGATACTTTTTAAAATTTAAGGGGTAAATCTAAGTCCTAAGTCAATAAAATGTAATGCAAAATTGCAATAATTTATTGATCTATATTTTTCCATTCCCAAAATTACAATCAAAGTTTTGGTCCATTACACATTACATTGCAATGGGTAATGGAATTGTTTTCTATTACACACTACATTGTAATGAGCAGGGTTGCAAATAATGCATTACTTTTTTTTAATGCAATAGCATTTTCATTAACCATTAACATTTAACGGTTATTGGAAATAATTTAAATGGTTGATGAAAATAATATCCATTAACCATTAAATTTTAATGGTTAATGAAAATGCAAATGCATTAAAAAAAGTAATGCATTATTTGCAACCCTGCACTATATATATTATATATATTATATATATTATTATATAATTTTATACATTATAAGTCAATCATTTATTTCAATTCTTTATATTTTTATGAATCAGAACTACGAGATTAATTAAAAATATTTATAATCAACTTATACACAACAATACGGGTCACATAAATTTTTGTTTAAAAAACTTTTTAAAACACGAAATTGAAGCTGATACTCCTACCCACAAGTTTTTTTATATGAAAAACAGTTAAACAAAAATTCATGGGTCATGCGCCAAAATTTCAACGCCAAAAGGAAGTAAAAAAACAACACGATGTTTCAAAGGACGTACCGGGTTGAAGAAAAATCAAAAAAACATTTTGAAAGAAGTGGAATGAAGCTGAATATGTCACTTTTGAAACGCCGCTGGTTGAATTGAAATATTTTATATTTTTAAAAGAGCAATCAAACTTTTTGTACGGCTCGGAATCGGGGCGAGTGTTTCCAAACTTTTGGACGAAAGTGTACTTTGTCAGATATGTATAACCATTCAAGCTTATCAGAAATGACTTCTGCTCCTAAATCGTCGAAATTGGAATAATGTTGACAGACAATTATCATCTTTCATACTTATAGTGGTCAGTAGAATGTCACATAAAACGATATTACTGTCATATGTTGCGTGAATATGTGAACGTGGGTTAGTTGATGGAAAGTGGTTAAATAACAGAATACTATCATAGCCTCGGTGAATCCAATTTGGTTCACTCGCTGCTTATGATTCCCGGAAGCTATACCACAAAGTACATTTCGCCCCCCCCTCCCTTTCTCCTACCCCTTTTCGCCTATCTCACGAGTTCCAGCTCGCAGAGCAGACTCTGGACCAGTGGAGAAGTTAGAGAGCTCTGTCTCGTCCTTTCAATCGTATTTCCGCTTGAATTTCGAGTGAACTTCAAAAGCTTCCCTGTCCTCGTGCACGAATATGGGGTATTCCAAGACAATTTAACCAACCCTTACGGTCTTAAATTTAATTGAAAAAAATGCTTCAAATTGTATTAAATTTAAAAAACACCCACAATTTTTTCAAATTTTTGTTCAGGTGGACTTAAAAAAAAAATTAAAAAATTAATTCAGGATTGAGAAATTCGAGATAAAGGGAAACCTGCATTTTTTTATCAGGACCCACAACTCATGAACCATTTAAAAATCGTATAAATTCCTGGGATCTTATCAACTTGATGGCAAAATTATTGTTCAGGGTCAGAGTCGAACGCTGCTCGACTCGAAATACCCCGTATATATGTATATGAGTCATTCCATGTCAATTCAACAACGTTTTGTCGGTGACCCCCTTCGATCTTTTTTATTTTTTAAAATGTTATTAAAAAATATGTTAATATTCAAAAAGAAGTATCCATGTAAATTTTTAGCTCTCTATCTTAAACCGTACCGAAGTTATTGATTTTTGAAAAAATATTCTTAAAATAATCATAACTTCTACAATAACCAAGATATTCCAACTTGCTAGGAGATCATTTTTGTATGTTTTTCAATGTTCTTTTTGAAAAAAGTATCAAAAACTGAGAAATTTTTTTAAATATGTTTTTTTGGCTGTTTTAAGCTAAAAAATAGGATTTTCTTTTAATGGGACCCCTTCGATTTACTTAAAAAAAAATATATAAAATTCTACATAAAAATTCGAAATTTTTGAGATTTTACCGAAGATGGGATTAAATAATTTCTTAATAAAAGAAAAAAATTTCGATGTTTTTTCCGTAATTTTGATCTTTTTTCCTTCTATGACTACAATAGTTGATTTCAATTATGTTCAAATAAATTATTTAACTTTTCTGACATATTTGCTTTGTAAATTATAATAAGTAACATTGAGAATTACAATTCAAGTACGTTTTGCATTTTATTCAATTTTTTTACATTAAAATTGTAATTCTTAATGGTAATTATTATAATTTACAAAGAAAATATGTGAGAGAAGTTAAATTATTTATTTTAACATAATTGAAATCAACTATTGTAGTCATAGAAGAAAAAAATATCAAAATTACAAAAAAAATCGATTTTTTTTTTTTAATACGGAGTAATTTGAATCCCATTTTCGGTAAAATCTCAAAAATTTTGTTTTTTCACGTAGAATTTTATAATTCTTTTTGAAAAAAATTGAAGGGCTCCTATTGAAACAAAATCCAATTTTTTAGTTTAAATCAGCCAAAAAGATATTGAAATTTTTTGTTCGTATTTTTCGATATTTTTTTCAAAAAGTACACTGAGAATTGTTTAAAATGAAAATACAAAAATTTCTTTGACTCAACCAAATATTTGTTTCCGGACGTTCAACGAGATCATTTTGGTAATTCAACAAAGATAAAGTGAAAGTTTTCGTTAAATCGGTTAAATCGTTGCTTGAATGGGCAAAGTTTCAGTTCCATCAAATAAATATCTTTGTACCAAGTAAATTGTGTGATTGAAAATACGAATTGTTTCTTTACAGCTAAATTTATCTAGTTAAAATATACTAGAAATCAACGAAATATTTCTGTACGGCAACTCGGTAACGTGTAAATTGGACTAAACTGTATCTGAAAATTGACCAAATAATTTCGTTCACCTCATATCTTATGGTTAACCAACTCCATTTGTTGAATTAATCATAGTTTCATTATTTCAAACAAATTAATATTGAATCAACTAAATTTTTTTCAACTAAGTGGATTTAGTTGTTTTAACTGAACTTTTTTCTCAGTATAGATTGAAAAACAAAAAAATGACCTCCTAGCAATATGGAATATGTTGGTTATTGTAGAAGTTATGATTTTTTTGAGAATATTCTATCAAAAATAAATAATTTCAGTATGGTTTAAGATAGAGAGATAAAAATTTACATGGATACTTTTTTTTGCATGTATAATAACATATTAAAAAATAAAAAAAATCGAAGGGGGTCACCGACAAAACGTTGTTGAATTGACATGGAACGACTCGTATAGAGTGAAGTACTCTATACGACATACTCTGAGCGGTTATGCGAGCAGGATATAACCGAGAGAAAAGGAAATCTCGCGTTTCCGCAGGAGTATTGGGGTACCGTAGAACGCGGACCGAAGATTCGCGAGGTATTGCCCCACGGGAAAAGTGGAGGATCCGAAGTTTCTTAATTATCGGTCGACTCACTTGACGGTACTTGGGCGAAACGGATGGGACCTGAAGGAGTCTCAAGCCCCGTGTCGACAGTCCAAGGAAGATCGTTTTCCCAACGATGCGACATATACCGGGTGTGCAATTTTAAAAAATGCATTAAAATAGGTGGAGAAAATGAGAGCCCATACGAAAGAATGTTTTCAGACAAACTTTAACGATTTTGAAGAGTCGAAGTTTGATGGGAATATTAAAAAAGAAAATTTGGACCCTATGCTCGCGCGATTTTGCGTTGACTTTGAATATTTCAAGCGAAAGCTCCCAGTTTTTAACGTCCAAGATCCAAGCAAGTTTTTTCCGGGTTAAGAAAAAGGGAGGATATTGAGATAACGGGATGGATTTTTCAACCGGGAGAATTCTGGGCATTGAAATAAGTCCTGGAAAAAAATGACCTCGCCTCGACAAAATAGTGGAAATTATTGCACTTTTGAGTTTTTTTGAATGACACGTACGACACTTTTGACCTTGGGAAGAAAAATGGGATGTCTGAAAGGGTGGAAAAAATTACATCACCATCAGGTTGTTCCTGAAATTGCAAATTTTATATTAAAGTGCATCATTTTGGAAATCAGACACCCTCTATATAGGTGCTTTCAGGAATTTTATTGGAAAGATCGCAAAAGCATTTGTCATCGTGTGTTTTTTCTTCTTTGGCAATAACATAATGAGAAAATAAGAGAGATTTTCGGTCGAGGAGAAAAAGTGGGTGACATCGCATTGTCTGGGGCTTTTAGCTGGATATATTTCGAGCTTGAGCATCGAGGCGTTAGAAAATAGAAAAGACGTATGTTCATGTGAGTGTTTTTTTTTTACGAAGAAAAACGATAATGATACTGGCGGACGATTGTGAAATCGGTTTTCGCTCAGAGTTGGGTTTTACTTGGGTTTAGATTTTTCAAGTCTCACGATTATTATTGTGGAGAGAGTTTGCCTTTATTGACTCGGATTCATCGATGAATAGCCAATCAGATAATTGCCAATTACTCGGTCGCTTAACTCATAAAACAACTAAATGTTGAATAAAAGCCGATGAATTTGAAGAGATAAAAGAGCTCTATTTATCCTTTCAATGTAAATGGAAATTCTTTATGAGTTGAGATGCGAATGGGAGGAATACTCATTGAATTGGAAGTATAAAGTGATCTGTAATTAGCTCTTTGTTAACGGAGCGATTGATTTCGCATTGATTCGATTCCCATTTATGAAAAAAAAATCTGTTTTTGGTATTTTCATCGTTTCGCAAAATATAATCGTCCGAGAATATTCTGTCAACAGTTCCAATCAATCCGGAAAAAATGGATGGAGTTATACGAGTTGAAAGAATGATTCATGAAAATCAAGTGTACCAAAAAAGTGCGGTTCCAGTTTACTCAAAATATTGCAAATTGTCTCTTTGTGAAAAAATATACATCTATTCTGAAGCCCAGTTTCTTTAAGAGGTTAGGCCACTCTCAGATTTTCAAAAAATCAATTTTGTTTTTTTGTTTATTAGAAAGATACCTTAGTATTGTATATATTTATATTCCAAAAGATTATGTGCGTGAATAATCCCTAATTACCCGATTTTAGTATTCATCCGCAGCGAGCTTCCTACAACATTTAAACGCGTTTATCTCAGAACTACATTTTTGAAGTCGGCCAAACTCAGCTTTTTCATCGAAAAACCTGTGTAGATGAGGTAAGAGCCTCGATTGTTTAAGAGAAAAAAATATCTCGTTGCAGGAAAAATTTTAGAAAAAAAAATTTGAAAAAAAATCTTTAATTTTTTTATTGAATCCAGAATGATTGTATGCAACTTTGCATGCATTTTTATTGATACAATGTATCATTATAGTGATTTAACGAAATAGTGTAGATATTGATATCGTATCATTATTAATCGTAGACAGGGAAAAAAAATAAAACAATCTCGTTTTGATACTGCGGAGACGATTCCAGGAACAAAGCAGTATCATTGCTTCATTCTCAAAAATCATGGCCCAAAGAGGGTAAATTAATTCTCTTTTGCAATCGAAAGACGTGACTAGCCTTTGACTTTAATTTGAATAGACTTTATCGGTGTACAGGGATCCATTGATAAATAAGTTTATTAAAATGTACAAAAAGATATTTAAATAAATAAAAATGGAAAAAGTTTAAAAAATTGAAAAAGTACAAAAAATCAATAAAAATGCGGGCTGTAGGAAATATCTATAAATAGTCTCAACCCTGTTAATGTTCAAGAGAAATTTGTGTATTGGTTTGGGATGAAAAACGCATGCGAAAGAATGGTTTGTCCACTAAGCCAATTTTTTTGTAGTCTGTAAATATATCAAGTAAAGAACTGTTTGAACTACGGACGAATCGAAGATGCTAATTCTGAGAAAAAAAATATCAAAACATTATTTGCTCCGAAAATGGCATATAAAGTTTTCGGAGAAGTTTGTAAAAAATTTCAGTGAAAAGTACGTTGAAAAACTTAAATTTCATGTTGTACTTTTTTTTCCGTACGATGAATAATTTTCGAGTTACAAAATGGAACGAGGAATTTTTTTGTATTTTTTTACGGCTTAAGTATGTAATTTAAAAATCTGAAAAAAATCACGAATTTTCTTGACAGTTAGAACTACATTATAAAAATTTGTATGTGATTTTTGGTCATTCCAAAAAATGGGGTGGCCGTCTTGACGTGGAATGCCTCCTATATGAGGCAAGAGACCCGATTGTTTAAGATAAAAAAACATCGCTTACAAACAAAATTTAAAAAAAGAATCGTAATTTTTTTGCACTGCTTTTTCCATGAAAAACTTGTGTCGGGGAGTATTAGCTTCAATTTCGTTGTTCAAAAACTTTTGTACGATTTTTTTTCGCAAAAATATTCAAATTTTCGCAAAAAACGACTATATTTATAAAATGAAGTGTAACTCAAGAACTACCGAATTTTCGTGAAATTACTAAGTAAGTAAAAAGTTGCATACAATTATTCTGGATTTAATGAAATTTGTTTAGAATTTTTTTCAAAATTTTTTTTCAAAATTTTTCTGTCGACGAGATCTTTTTTATCTTTAACGCTCGAGTCTCTTACCTCATCTACACGTGTTTTTCAGTAAAAACAAAGCCAGGTAGATGAGGTTTTTTGATGAAAAAACTGTGTCGATGAGGTAAGGCCTCGATTGTTTAAGATAAAAAAAATATCTCTCTGACAGGAAAAATTAGAAAAAAAAAATTTGAAAAAAAATTCTTACAAAATTTCATTGAATCCAGAATGATTGTATGTAAATTTTGGACTGAAAAACATCATCTACACTACTTTTTCATCGAAAAACCTATCTATATGAGGCAAGAGACCCGATTGTTTAAGGAAAAAAAATATCTCGTTTACAGGAAAAATGAAGAAAAAATTTTCTCTTTAAAAATCTGAAAAAATTTAATTGAATCCAGAATGATTGTATGCAACTTTTTACCCTTTTGGAGATTTCACAAAAACCAGTAGTTTTAGAGTTATGCTACATTTGATAAATATGGTCGTTTTTTGCGAAAAATTGAATATTTTTGCGAAAAAAAATCGTACGAAACTTTTTAAAAAATGAAACTGATGCTAATACTCCCCGCTACAAGTTTTTCATCGCGAAAAATAGTCAAAAAAAAATCGTTCGTGCGCCAAAATTACAATACCAAAAATCTTTGGTCTGTAGAGTAGCTTAACCCCTTAAGCAACAGAAATAGAGCGTTACTTTAACTCTCACTTTGGAACGATATTCTTATTTCAGAAATTAACTTCCAAGAAGCGATATCCCAAGAACATTCGATTATTTTGTGCAACAAGATTTTGAGCAACATTTTTTTTTTTTTAATTGATACCATAGGTGTAACATGCGGGATCATAAATCCTCAGGATCAATCCGCCCTCATGGCAAAATATCGTTTTGCACAATGAAATAACGCGAGCCAACGAAAATATAATGATTTTTTTTCCTCCTGCAAAAAAGAAGCTTGAAAAAAAAATGTGAATAATGTCCTCGCGGATATTTTCCTCAACGACGGGAATAAACTCCCCGGACAGCTCGTATACCGGAACTTCATTGTAAACTCGTTGGTGAACAACAAATTTTTCCTCCTCGAATTACTCGTAACGACCGAACTGGAGCGTCGAAAGAGCGTCGACAAACTGCGTAAATATATATGCGCAGCAAAGTGTCTGCGGTACGAAACTTTTCGTTCGACAAAATGGAACGCTGGAGTTGTATAATAGATGGTTGGTTCTGTTGATATTTATTTTTCATCGTTATTATTATTTTTTGTTTATATCACAAAGAACCGAAATACAAGCGCGGAGCGAGAGCAGCGCTGCGCAAACGTTTCACGCAAAAACCAATGACAATTATATTTTCCCGAGGGTCACGTTTCGTCGAAATAAAATTCAACTTTAAACAAATTCTCGCTTTTCCCCGTAATATGAATATTAATTAATAGTGCCGTCGGTGAGGAGAAGGATTAAATTTCAGCCAGATATAAACCCCGCAGTCACGGTTCACCTCTTATCGCGGAATAATAAAGATTTTTCGTTCTTTTTTTTTTGCGACCAGTGCGTTATACATTATTCATGAAAATTAGTGGCGATGCTTCTGTCTATAAGGTAATAACGTCCTAACGAAGTTTTGCTATAACGAGTGATAATGGCGGAACGGGGGGAGCAAAAAATCTCGAACGGATGTTTGAGATGAACGATACGTTTCGCTGTTGTTTTGCGATGCGAATGGTTTGTTTGGGAATCCATTTTTTTTTTTTGTAATTTTTCGTTGATTTTATTCATGTTTTTTAATAATTAAAAAGGAGAGTTATCGCCGATAGTCCTCTGAGAACAAAATTTGGTTTATTTAACTTGATTCGGAATTGAATAATTTTTTTTGGTCTTTATTGTACGTGAAAAAGAAAACGTTTAAGTTGAAAGAAAAATTTAGAAATGTATTTTTTAATCAAAAATTGGCCGACTTCGTCAATACTTGGTCAATAAATTGAGAAACTCTTAATTGTTTATAAGAATTAAATAAATTGTGAACAATAAAATTTTTATTTTCATTTCAAAAATCCGCCATTTTTTTTTAAATTGATTTTTCATTAACGGTGGTTTATTGTTGTGTAAGAAACCTTTCTCTTTAAAATGGTTTGTTATTTTTTTTGTTTCAGATTTGCCAATCCTGAGGTTAACCGTCGGCCATGGGAAAAGACATTTTCGACTTTGGCGGCTTCTATAAATTATTCAAACAATGAAAATAAAAAAATCAATTTTTGTTTCGTACTTTCGAAGAATGAAACAATGTTGTAAAAACAGTTTTATAGCCATATTCGGTAGAGGAGCTGAGAAAAAAAAACCGCTATTTTTTTTTTGCTTTCTAAAGTAGACTAATAGGGGAGCGTGGAGCTAGTTGTAACAGTTTTTGGAAAAAGGCCTGTAACACCTAAAATATGTATGCTTTTAAGATTGTGAGTAAGAGGATTTGTAAAATATATATCGGAGCACTAATTCCAATTGAAAAATAATGTTAAATCTTTACCCATCTTTTACACCAGACGTTTTTTGAAAAAATGGGAGCGGTTACAACTTACCCCATGTTTGGGACTAGTTGTAACAGGCTTGGAGCAAGTTGTAACAATGAAAAGACTGGCAACATTGATAAGAAAGAACACGTTTTTATTGGTTCACAGTCTTGTATTATTCATCGTGGTTCATTCTTGTGATGATTGTGATCTTTGGTAGTCTCTTATGCTAAAAAAAATACAATACAATAACTTGGCATATTTTTCTGAGCAATATTAGAGTAAAGAAGAGTGAAAGAATGCACAGAAAGCCGCAAATAATTTGTAATGCTATGTAATCACTATATTACAAGATGTAATAATATTATTTATACAAATACATGTACAGAGCAGAAAAAAATACACGCGCATGGGGCAAGTTCTAACTTGTTACAACTTGCCCCATGGGCTCATTATGTCTACTTAATGAAATATCTCAAAAACTATAAACTTTAGAATAATTTTTAAAAAAGCAAATGAAAGCCAGTTCAATTGACGATGTAACAAGGAAAAAAACAATAAACCATTAATTTAATTTTAATAGTCAAAATAAAAATGTTCGTGACTATTTTTTTTACAAAACCTGGCTGAAATAGAGCTCGTGTGCATATCCTCTTATTTCGATGTCTCGGGGGGTATTAGCGCTGTTTACGTTATGCTGTGAGTTATAAGAAGCACATTCAGCGAAAAAATTAAATCAAAATGTTTCAAATTCCCGGTCAAAATTGAGTGTTACAACTTACCCCTGTTACAACTAGCCCCACGCTCCCCTACCTTAAATATAACGCGTTAACTCTCATTAAAACGCAAATTCCCAATTGATTCACCTTCAGGACATGTTGAAACAATTATTAACATTCCAGGACTCGGTGGAATTGACTGTACCGCAGAGATTGCCCTGAGTCAAGAGCAGACGAATCGTCCGAATGTTCTAATATCCGCATATCTAATATTAGCCGCAGCGACCGCATCCGCAATTCCGCGACTATACCCTTAAAGCCAGGAGCAATACGAGAGGGAGACAAATGAATAAAGAGAGAGAGAGAGAGAGAGAGAGAGAGAGAGAGAGAGAGAGAGAGAGAGAGAGAGAGAGAGAGAGAGAGAGACAGAATTCGTCTAGGACGATGGAGCGCTGATTTAATGGAAAGTGAAGCAATCTCAACGTTTGCCGAAGTTATTATCGTTATACGGCCATCCCCTGCCCCACCCCCCCCCCCCTCTCGCCCGACCCATTTATTCGCGTATTTCAGAAGTCGGATGAGCTTAATGCCGCAGCCTTTGCCATCAGCGCCCCCCCCCCCCCCCCACTGCAGTGTGGCAGTTGGAAACGTAGATGGAAAGCGTCGGCGAGGAAAATCGCGGACGCTATGGAGCATTCCATGTCAACTCGTCCTACCGTCAAATTTTGCAGCTCCAATCAAAATGATATTTGGCTATCTTTTTATGCTTATTGCAAAAGGTATCCCTGATTTTTTTCAAATTTTTTCGTCCAGCCAATCATGAGATACGAATTTTTGAAAATTTTGCTGATTTTTTTCAAACAGCCATAACTTACCGAAAATTAATCCGATTTGGAATTTTTTTTTTTAATTGTGCTCTTTCAAATGAGTTCTCCGGAAGTTGAATGTAAAAAATTATTCATAGCTAATTCGACTGATTTTTTTTTTCATTTTGAAGCTAAAACACGATTATTTGAATTGTTTGGGTCCTTTGATTTTTTTCTAAAAATTCTCAAAAATATGAGTTCCTAAGACACAAATTTTAAGCACGGTCCGGTAATCGGAAATCGATGGATACTATTTTTTCTCGAATTTTCTAAATCTTGATTTTTTTTTCCACTATCCACACTATATGTATATATTACGTGCTATATATGAGTAAAAAAAAGCAGGTATTTACTCATATATAACACATAATACTATACATAGTGTTGATAGTGGAAGAAAAAATCTATAATTTTGAAAATTCGAGAAAAAATAGTACCGATCGTTTTTCCATTACCGGCCATGGCTTAAAATTCGTGTTTTGAGAACTAATATTTTTAAAAAAATTTTCAAAAAAATCGAAGAAACCATTTGAAAAATCGTATTTTAGCATCAAAATGAAAAAAAAAAAAAAAAAAACAGTCGACTTAGCTATGAATAATTTTTTCCATAACATTTTCGGAAAATTCATTTAGACACGCACAATTTGAAGAAAAAAAACTTTCAAATCGAATCAATTTTCACCAAGTTATGGCTATTTGAAAAAAAAAAACACAGCAAAATGTTCAAAAATTCGTATCTCATGATTGGCTGGACAAAAAAATTTGAAAAAAATCAGGGATACCTTTTGCAATAAGTACAAAAAGATAGCCAAATATCATTTAGATCGGAGTTGCAAAATTTGACGTTAGAACGAGTTGGCATGGAACGTCCCATATATGAACGCTGAGGGTTCGTCGTGGTGACGACGCCATGTACGAATGGCTCTTATATATATATATATATATATATGTATAAATATATATATGTATACATACTTTTATATACATGTGTACATTTGGATGCAGCAATTCTCACTGTCGGGCACCTCGCGAGGTTTCCCCGGAAGTTCCTAGATTAGTTTCAGATTAAGCTAGTCGCGTTGGTACTTTAGATTGGTTTGAATATTTAACATCGAAACACCAACACTGTTCTATGGGAATTGTACGTTTTCCATGTGTATATCTCTTCTCTCTCTCTCTCTCTCTCTCTCTCTCTCTCTCTCTCTCTCTCTCTCTCTCTCTCTCTCTCTCTCTTCCTGTCTCTGCAACCCTCCCTCGCTCCTCTCATCCCGATGAAACGAGAAGAATCCCCAGATACCCCCTCCCCCTCCCCTGTATGCATGCCCAATGCGCATGAATGCATATAATCTTCATGGTCCGATCCTCATGGATATTTATATTCGTTAAGAATGGAAAACTTTCTCCAAGAGGGTGCTCGAAAGGGTCCATTATAATGTCACTGACGATTTTATTGCAATTTGTGCATTTTTTGCAAATGGGTTGACAAGATTGGACATTAATGTAAAAATATCCACGAGAAAATATGGACGACCAAAATATAGATGAGTTAGAATATTATTATGATTTTAATATAGTAATTTTATAATTATAATATTAAAATTATAATATCAATATTTTATAATTTTATAATTTTATTATATTATAATTATATAATATATCATATAATGTTATTTATTACATTATAAAGTATTACAATTAAATTATTATAATAATTTATAATGATGATCAAAGCGGTATTCTGATTTAGAATTTAAAAAAACTCATTTTCATATTCTCAAAGTTTAGACCTTTTATATCCTCGAAAAGGAAATTTTTGAATTCCAATAATTAGTTACAACTATTTTAGTGAGGCAGCGACTACGTTTTAGTTTTTCTTAAAACTATTTTTCTCAACACGGCCGACGTGATATTTGAAGTTTTACTCAACCGATTTACTCCAAATTTTTTACCAATTTACAATGTTTAACTCGCTATCGCTCCTATCACTTTTGTATGAATTTTTTTTTTTGCTATTGTAAAAAAATTTAAAACTACGAAAAAAAGAATCGAAAAACCCCTTTTTTTTGTTCAGACAGCCGCCATTTTGCGAATTTTTTTTCCGTTTTTTCTGAGGTAGGGGCTAAAAAGTAAATCTTTAAAAAAAAATGAAATATGAAAATTTCCAAAATAAAGATTTCTTTTTTAGCAATTTTCGCATTGCAAGCAATACTGACTTAGAAAAATAGAAGAAATACAAAAACGTTTTAGAAGACAAAAATCATTGTAATTAATTGAAAAATAGTGAAAATATTGATTTTCAGAGATTTTTTTTCGAAAATATGAACCATTTCTTAATGTTCAATAAATATGGATTTGAAAGAGTATATATCTGGGCATCTTATATAAAAAATTCAGAACTTTTTGGATGATCTGTTTCCGTTTATCAGTGATAGAGTGAATTTAACGCTAAAATGGCGTTTTTGAACGTCCCGCGCGCCCTCTAAATATTGTCAAAAAATCGAACCGTTGCACGGAGACCTTTATTTCAACGATATCTTTGATTTTTGAGAGTAGCCAACAGTTTTCAATTTTTTTGATTCACCCTAATGTATACAGATATATACATAGTCATTTGGATTCTTTCGCTCCATAGGGAAATTCGAAAAAAATCCCCGTGGAAAAGACGATGAATAAAAGCGAGAAAGGACCTCGGGGCTGCCTCGGTTTGCGCGAAAACTACTTTAAGTACATGTATGGTTCTGCTCGATCGTTCACGGAGCGAGCGAGAAAATTGCGTGAAAAATTTAAAAGAAATACACACATTTGTACATGCGATTGGGCCTGAAGGAGAGCCTTGAAAACATATGCATGATAGTTAATTTTGCAGGAATAATAAATCTGCAAAATATTTCGTGGAAATTTCAATGACTTGTAATGAGCTAATCAAAAACCATCGCTGTAAAAAAAGCTTTTCGAAATTTTTCGAATTTAAGATTAAGGGGAGAAAATGAAATTGAAGAAATTCGAAGCTCTTTTGGGATTTTTTTTTTCGAATGCCAAACAATTAATCACAATGAATTTTTTAGATTTTATTGCATCCGTATTGAGGTGTGTAAGAATATTTTTTATTGATACCTAAGGTACAAAATGGCGTCGTTGCAGTAGGTAACTTGAACGCCCGTTTTTTTCGTACATTACCTAAAAGAAAAAAAAATTGTCTCAATCTACTTTAGTTTTTCTTGGGAAGTTTGTTTTAAAATTTACAAATTGGCATCAATCTTGATTTTTATTTTCTTTTATTAGTAAAAAATCGACCTAAAATTGTTTATAAGCTTGTTCTCCCAAAATAGCTTTTGAATATTGTTTTTAAATAGTTTATGCATCATTTGAGCCAATAAAAAAAATGTAATTAGTTGTAAAATAATAATTATCCAATAAATTATAAAATAATTATAAAATTATAAAATATTAAAAAAATAAAATTCTTTGGTTAGCCTGATAATCAATTTATTTATAATTTATCAAACTTTTCCATCAAAATAAATCGTGTATCAATCTTTCATGGAAAAACTCTTTTCATAAATATAAATTTTCATATAAAAATTATGGACGAAAGAAATGCATTTGACAACGTCAGAATTTCCACGCTCATAGCTTTTACACTTCCACATTGCTACACGAGCTTTCTCGTCAAGAAACGTTGACATTGGTTCAATTTAACGACTCAACGAGTTTCTTCCACAGAATCGAAACAATTCCCGGAGCAAAAGTGGAGCTTATCAACGTCACGAAGTAAAACAGAAAGCTTAACATCTTGTCGTTGGATAATGGGCGAAAATATGATCCCGATACTCTGAGCTTTTTTCTGCAACAGAATCGAGACATTCTTCGGTGCAGCTTTTATCGAACACGCGATCGTTTCTTCGTCCCAATTACGAGATATAATTGAAACTTTGGAGCAAGTTAAGGAAGAATTATGACAAAAATAGAACCGAGAAACGAGGAGCTTTCGTACTTTTTGTTTGGGGTTGCTTGACGACAACGAGGCGAATGATGCATATCGTTTGTCTGTCCGATGATTTAAATCTAGCTCGTTTAAAATACATCCTCGATGGTACCAAAAGAAAAAGTGGGTTATATGCCGAGTGAGAGTGGAATTCTTTTGTCTCGGAGAATAAAGCTCGACGATAAAACACACGGAGCACAGTTTTGGGAGATATTTTCGCCAGGTCGGGGAAACATTTTCGGGCTTGGGCGTCAATCCAAGCGAGAAGTAATATGTATATTTATAGCGTGAGTGAGAACACTAGACGCTTAAGGTGAGGAACACTATCTCTATGTATGATAACGCATATATCGCGCGAAAAGCTGTGATGGAGCTTTAGATGGAAGAAGAGAGAATCGGGCAAAAGAGGGATGAAGAGGGCGGAAGAGAAAGAGAGAAAGAGGGAGAAATGAAACCCCAGGGCGATTTTCCGTCGGTTTCTGGACGAGATCGTCGACGGATTCCCCTTCTCATTTTCATATATCCCGTTGAAAGCTCAAGGTCATTTGTGCACCAACCCTTCGGGCTGTAGTTCACGCTCTCGCAACCTCGACAAGGGATTAAATTTACCATAACGTTCCCTGCAAGCTATACAGATGCACGCTTCGTACGTAGAGCTTTTGAATTTCTCACAGCTTTTCCCCGCTTTTCCCTCGTATCCGATGCGCCCCCTCGCGAGGTACGCGTGAAAGAGCTTGATTTTATGAATATATTATTTTGTCAGTCATTGCGAGGCCACAGAAACGAGACACCGTGAATTTCGCACAAATGCGCACGCTTTTCCTCACATAACGAAGAAACGCGCGAAAGCTCTCGCTTCAACGACCCCTGAAAGCTTTCGGTTGAAAATCAAATGTGGATTCGTGAAGTGTGTTGAACATTGATGATGTATCTCCTTTCGAGTGTCAGAGAATTGCACGATGCGAGATTTTTTCGTTTTGAAAGCTCTCGAGCTTTGTCAGAGAAGCTTTGGAAGTTTCTTTTTGACGAAGAATCATGAAAATTTATTAAACTTTCGACTCGAGTATCTACGAAGTGATTTAATGTTTTTCGTTGAACTAAAATCTCATTTTAAGAGGTGACTTCATGAAGAATTGAAAATAATTTTTTTGAAGAGCTTTTCAACGGCTCCGTTGAATTCTGACATTTTTTAGCGGAATTAGTGAAACCTTTCGCTGAATAATGAGGGATTAATTGAAGAAATTACAAATACAAATTCTGATGGAGTGCAAATTTCATTATGAGAAAAAAAAATCGAGCTAAAATTCGAGAAAAAATTAATATGATTGATAGGAAAGAGCGATTCGCAAGCTCGATTCAGAAATGAGAACAAATCTTTCGCAATTCGGAAAAAACATGAAAAATATTATTTTTCAACAATACAAGGTATTTTGCAAATGTAACTCTCGTTGTAATTTATTTTTTCTCAATTTGAAATTCACAATAAACGGAATTGGATAAAGAGACCTTCATTTTTTCGATTCTTTTGCCTGGAGCTTTTGTTTTCTCTTGCTTCCTCCTTGAAGTTGTCCTTGCCAAAAGGCTGGAGAACTGCTTCGACGCTCTCGCTAAAGGGAAAGATTTGTTTTCTCTGTCCATTGCAACGTGAAATCTGAGCTACGAAATGAAAAGAATTCGCGGACAGCAAATACCTTCTCTCGTACCTTTTAACGTAACACAAAGGAATCATTTCCATCCATGTTGTCATGTGCAACTATAGCTTTCTTAAAAAAAGCCCTATCGTACTTTTTTATAGGAGCCTTCCCGTAGTAAAAAACTCCATTGAATCGCCAATGGCAACCAATGGTCCTCATACGACTCCATTGGACAATAAATGGGAACCCATTGAGATTTCCGCATTTGTCAATGGCGTACAGGGCTGACCATTGATCAGTGAATGGGTATCCATTGAACAGTGAATGGGTATCGAGCGATCCGCTTTACCCAATGATGTCCATTGGAACCTACATGCGGCTAACGATGAAATGATCAAAATAATCAGTAGATAGATTCTTAAAAAGAGTGTATGAATTAATAATGATAAGTAAATAAAATATATATATGCAACTGATTCTATACGCTCATTATTTTTTCTCGGAAATTGCATATATGAGCTTCAATAATTTCTATTGAATGTAATAATATATATAATGCGTATATAATTATTGGTCGTTATGCTAATATTAGCATTATGATTAACCTTACTTACTGATAACTTACATCATTTGATTATTTAATGCGTAATTCTATGTATATATAGCAATCATTTGAAAGAATCTCCATTGATGGTCCCATTTATTCCCCATTGCCCACAAAAACCAATGGAGGTGAATGGCGAATTACCTAGGGAAATTGTCTCCATTGAATCCCCATGGGATAATGCCCATTCCGTTTCAAATGGGGAATTGAATGGCGAAAAATGTCCTTAGAAAATTCGGCATTCATATCCATTGGTTTTGTGGGCAATGGGGAATGAGTGGCGAACAGCAATGGAGATTCTTTCGTATAGTAAAAACTCCATTCATCGCCATTGAAAAATCCCCATTCATTCCCTATTGCCAAAATAACCAATGGGGATGAATGCCGAATTGCCTAAGGGGATTGTCTCCATTGAATTCCCATTAAATAATCCCCATTCCGTTTCAAATGAGGAATTCAATGGCGAAAATCCCCTTAGGCAATTCGGCATTCATTTCCATTGGTTATTTTGGCAATGGGGAATGAATGGGGATTTTTCAATGGCGACGAATGGAGTTTTTTACTACGGGTTGCTCCTTTCATTCGGGCTCGTCCTCGTCGAACGAGATCCCTTATTTTATCGAACATTTCTTTTGAGGAAGAAAACCTTTGAGCAATGTCATACAACACATGAAACAAGATTTTCTTCGATACTAAATTCGTGTTTGCTCTTTCGTGCAATATTCAAACGTTTGTTTATTCTTTGATCTCATATTCGAACTTCATAAATGGTGCAACATTTTGCGATAAGATTTGGCAAGGATTTCGCGTCCCATGCAGAAATTTCGATAGGGATCCGGTGGGATTCTGGCGCGCATCCCGGCCTCCCCATCGGGATCTAATGCGACGTCAGATTGGATTCCAATCGTGATTGTAACATCCGCCCATTAGATTCGAATGGGGATACGCAAACGGGATCCTGTAGGGATACCCAACCGGGATCCTGTAGGGATACCAAACGGTATCCTGTAGGGATACCGAACCGAATCAATTTTTATTAGAATTTATATTAATTTTTTTATTTTGTTAAAGTCTGTGAAAGGTTTTACAAAGCTCCCAATCTCGAGTATTTATTTTTAATGAATAATAAATATTTATTAACTATTATAATCGTTATCAAAACGGTGGAAAACTTGTATTGTTCCTAACCTGGAATTGAAGCACGTGCTTCGGCATGGCGTTGCAGTTCGAGATTAATTTCCCGACGTATTTTTCGACATCGTTGTACGCGAATGCGAGTTTTCTCACGCTCATTCATTTCGTTGTTCATCAATAATAGAATCAGATCACCAAATATATTGAAAGCACAAAATAAACACACGACATAACCTCACTGGCATCGCACAGGTAATAATACTAAATCCCGCACGGCTCACGAGTACGCCATCTATATGATCCAGACCTACGACCGTCATACTCGATCCACATAGGAATCTTATGGGGACATGGTAAATGGGAGTGACGCCATATGGCGATGCAGCCTGGATTTTAATAGGGAGTCCCGATTTGGGGAATCCACAGCAAATCCCGATAGGAGCGCCCATAGGGACGCCCGTATTCGGGAATCCATAACAAATCCTAATAAGAACGCCCATAGGGACGCCCGTTTTGGGGAATCCATAGTAAATCCTAGATAGAGACCCCCATAGGGACGCCCGTTTTGGGGAATCTATAGCAAATCCCGATAGGGATCCCCATAGGGACGCCCGTTTTGGGGAGTCCATGCCGAATCCCGACAGGGATTTGATGGGACGTAGGGTGTCCCTATCGAAATTTCTGCACGGGGTTATTTTAAGGACCCTCGGGCAATGAGATTTCATGTAAAAAACCATCATAAACGCACTTAGCTTCGTTAGAGAGTTCCTCGAATATTGACATTGCTACAGACTGCCATGAATAAACTTATTTCTGTAAATATCGTTCGTACGGTATTTTTCCTTTTTTTTAATCCACATATATCGTACGTAGAGCATCAAAGTAAACGTCTGCAGCTGACAGAGGGGTCCTTTGATCCTGCGAGTGAAAAAAATACTCGGAAAAGACGCTTTACATCGAAGCCAAGAGGTAACATGCTGTTCCGTGCTTATCCGTTCAATGTTTATAGACTGCAGTAAAGCGAGCTAATTTTAGGTTTGAGATTTTTCCAGAAACCCAATATCTAGGTTCACGAGGTGTCCGTTTTTTGTGGGCTTCGTTGAAAGTCGATTCTCTTGGGAAAGAAATGTTCTACTTTGGACATAAAAATGGGGCGAGAAAAAAAACTGACGGTTTCATATTAATAAATATTTTTGGAATTTTTAAAATTTTTAAAAATCCAAATATCCCGGATTATTTGAATTTTAAAAAATTTCAGCAATTCTCACACTACCGGAAAAACGGGTAGTTTTCTGGTTATCTGTGACTTGATATCTACTAACCCTATTGAAACCTGAATTTTGGCTCTAGAAATAATCTAGAAGATCAGGGAGGAAAGTTATTTCTTGCGAATTTTGACCCCTGTAAACTTAGCAGAGATAAGTCTCCAAAATGAATTTAAACTGTACCAGAATTAGGTAATTTTTAGGTGCTTTTGAACCGTATTAAATTGAACCCCAAATTTTAGACTATATCATAAGACCACTGAACCGAGAATTTGAAACAAAATTTTTTAGAATTCTTAGAAGAGTTCCTTTCAAAGGACACACGACATATTAATTGAATTTGTTTTATTGAAAAAATTTTCTTCAGAAATCTGGAAGTCGATTTTTCAACTGTTGATAAATCCATCAGACATATTAAAACCTAAATTTCAGCTCTAAAAACCTAGAAGATCAGGAGGGAAGATTATTTCTAGGAAATTTGGAACTATATCATTAAGTCTACTGGACGAAAAATGAAAAAAAAATGAAAATCCCTAGAAGTAGCCTTTTAAACTGTGAATCAACAATTCAAACAAAATTTTATGAAACTTTCGTGCCCTTTAAAATTTTAGAAACTTCCTGCTGACTAAAAATATGATACAAATAATGAAAAAAAAAAATTCTATCAAAAAATAATGTTTTTCGTATTCAAAATTTCGCTTATCCGGTTTTTCTACCTCGAATCAACAAGATTTGAAAAATTGATCATCACAGAATTTTCCTACTTCGAGTTTGGAAGAGTGCAGCATTGGCTTGATATTTTTTAATATTTTTTTTTGATGCCAAGATTTCAAAGATATTTCGAGCGTCCTCGACGAAATTTACCAAGCGAAAGTTAATAAACATCGAGCCACGCGCAAAAATGATATTAAATTACCCGTTGCTTCGTAAACATAAATACACACTATAAATTGTGTATACAAAACGAGATGTTAGTATACGGCGAATAAATAGATAAAGCGACATTCGTTCGAGACGTCTAATAGAGAATGCAAAGGTAAAAAGTGAGACCAAAATTTTCCGGTAAAATAAAGTGGCTCTTTCTCTCTTTCTCCATCTTTTGTTGTTGTGCAGCTTCTTGAGCTTTTTCATCAACTCGATTTTTTTTTTCAACCGTGAGGTTTTTCCATTCTTTCCTTTCTTTCATATTTCTCGTATTTTCTTTCTTTTTCCAACGCTAAACTGAGTCTCTCTTCTTCAGAGGCGTCTTGCTTTCCGATCTGTCCCGTCCCCAAAACCACCGTCTCGACGGGAAATCTTCTTCCATATTATACATCCCCCCTTCCCAAAGGAAAAGGGACAAAGAAAATCCATTCTGTGTCTCCACGACAGATTTCATTCGTCAAAAGTGCATTTCAACTTCGCCCATCGGATTCTCTTGACTTTTTTGTCGCCTCGTACGCGTTCCCTTGGGGAAAATATGGTTTGACTCTGCCAACGGGATGTAATGGAGGAAATGGAATTATCGGGTAAAAATTTGGTTCCACAGTGATGAGAAAAATTGAGGAAAATGCTCGAGACGTTTCGAAAAGGATGGATGAATTAGGCTGATAATAGGATTCGATTGTATAAAATAATTAATCGTAATTTCTTCGAGTCTACGGGAAAATAATTATTGCTCTATTTGCCAGAAAATTTTAATGATTCCTTCGCATTTCCGCTTCAATAATTATTTTTTTTTCCATTCCCAGAACTTTCCGCCGCGCAAACGTTCGTAAATCCTCGATAAACATTGCTCGTGCAAATATTGCAACTCGCTTCGGTAACGTTCTTCCTGTTTTCCTGAAACGAGCGCGCTGTATTTTCCGTTATGCAAACACAAGACCGGGAAAAAAAATTCTAGGTCACCTCGGTCTATTTCATCGCCGAATTTCGCTCGTAAATTAAATCATCGAAATTCAGCGTCGGATATTTTATCGAAAAATATGAGTATTGAAAAAGGTCACGATTTTTGGAATTAATAAGCTTCGTCAGCAAATTGACCTTATTGTATTTTTTTTCAACATTTTCCAGTTGGAGTTCTGGTACAATAATTTTTTGTATTCGGTGTGCAGTGTTCAAATAAAGCTCATGATTTTTTTTTATCAATTTGGTATATTTCTGCCAATTTTTCTTATTTTTAGGATTTCAGGGAAATCTAAAAAAAAAGTGTATCATCAATGAACTTCCGGGCTTGACAAAGGCTTATTTTACTTTTACCAGATTAATGTTAATTTTTCAAGCGTGTGAAATTGTTATTGCACAAATTTTAAAAGGACCCAATTTTTCCCGATTTTTCTTGACTTTAAAGAGGTTTATTTTACCTCGACCGAATTAATGTCAATTTTGTAAACGTGGGAAATTGATATTTCACAAATTTTGAAAGGATACCATTTTTCCTGATTTTTTTCTTTCATCCTTTGTCAATCTAGTTACACAAGTGGAAAAAATTAAGGAATTTCATTGCTTGAAACAAAAAAACCGTTCGGTAGATCGAATTGAAACTTTACAGGGAGTTTGTGGGTATATTGAGTTGTAAAAGTCACACTCAACATTAGTCGTTTTGTAAATATTTTTAATTCGGCCGTTGATTTTCTATAAATCCATAAATAGCCCTTTTCTCCTGTTCTTCCAAATTCATGGCAAGGGTGGAAATTTTTTGTTTTTTTTTTTCAAAAATCCATCATCAATTCTTGTAGAGTATTGATTCAAGTTTGTGAAACGTCCCATCTGATTTCTGTGCGATCATTGGTTGATCGATAGTCAAACACAAAAGTAGTTTTTTTCATTAAAAGTCCGATATCCCACCGAAAAATGGTCGCAACGAGGTCTCAAAAAAGCAAATTGAAGCTAAATAAACAAGCTATCCGGTCGATGTAATGCTTTAGCTGGACAAATTTTTTCTGAGTAATTGCAGCAAAAAAAAAGTGACACAAATTTGCCAAATTTTTTTTTCTCGGTATTTCTCAGGATTGCGTGAAATCTGTAGCTTCGCAATTTTTTTGCTGAAAGATCTGAAGACTAGAAACTTAAAGCTTGAAAATTCTTTTTTTTTAAACCTCGATACGACAATTTTTAACTGAGATATACAGCATTGTTAAAAACCACGAAAAATTTGGGAAATTTTTTTGATCCCTTAATTTTTTCCACTAGTGTATAAATTTTCTTTTTTTGTTGCATAGATTTTTCTTCAATCATGAGAAATTTTATTTGTGCAGAAATTGAACAATCCTACTTTCAAAACGCAGAACTTCCATAAAAATGAACATATCGACATTGATAAGGTCGCATTTTGAAGATGAAAGACGCATCTAATCATGAAAAATTCGGCAAACGCAAGGGTTGCACCCCTTCAAGAACATTCGATTGAAAAACTACCCCTAACAGTAACGAAACATCGAAAACCACCCCCACAAATAGTGATACGCCCAAAAGTGAACTTCCATTGATGTTCAGTTCATATATATTTACGAAAACGCATGGAAAATGTGTATCAAGAACATCCGATTGAAAAACTACCCCTAACAGTAACGAAACATCGAAAACCACCCCTACAAATGTTGATACGCCCAAAAGTGAAGTTCCATTGATGTTCAGTTCATATATATTTTCGAAAACGCATGGAAAATGTGTATCAAGAACATCCGATTGCAAAACTACCCCCAACAGTAACGAAACATCGAAAACCACCCCTACAAATGGTGATACGCCCAAAAGTGAAGTACCATTGATGTTCAGTTCATATATATTTTCGAAAACGTATGGAAAATGTGTATTAAGAACATCCGATTGAAAAACTACCCCTAACAGTAACGAAACATCGAAAATCACCCCTATAAATGGTGATACGCCCAAAAGTGCACTTCCATTGATGTTTAGTTCTGAAACACTCATATTTCGATTCGGATCAGGATGAAATAAAAGAAAATGCGATTATAACATTTTATCCCTTGAGGAGTCAATTTCTCTCAATCGAGGGGTAGTTCACAAGGGTTGATCGATTCGTAAGTTCTTCAGAATCCCACTGCGTTTTCTGGAATGACTTTTCCTCAATTTCTGGCAGAAATGAACGATGGGAAATAAAATGAAGATGTTTTCAAGTGATTGGGGTGGTTTTTTCATTTGGGGGTAGTTTCTGAGGGTAGAAAACGTTCTCAAATAATTTTTTTCTCACATTGGGAATTCAGATTCACCATGTACGAATTTTGCCAAACGTTCCAAGTAAAAACTCAGCTGTTAATGGGTTAAATATAAAATTGCGCTTAAATACAAATTTCCATGAGTCTAGACCCTCGTTACTGTATAAAAACGAGGTCGTACGATGCTACATGTATTATCCGCTCTGTCGTGAATTATTCAATTGTTCGACCGACACACAGCGAGAAATCAATTGGAGTCTCAGGGGCGCCGGTGCGGTCGACAGCCTTTTTTTCCCACCGTACACAATCGGCGTTTTCGAATTAAGCGAACATTGTTCACGACGAAAGTCGAATCTCTCGAGCGGTATAATTCGACATTCGGCAAAAATCGACGAAAAAAAAGGAACAATATCCGACAAATTGTCCCTCAAAATCGATGAAATTCGCGTGATAAGAGTGACTCTATTTTTCGCCATCGAAACTTCGTTAAGAATCCTAAAAATATGCCCCTTGAGCCAAACAAACCTCACTAATCATCGTGACCATTTTTTCGACAAATTTCTCAGCGGGATTGCGAAAACTTTTGTCTTAAAAAAAAAGGCTCTCACATATTTTCTTGCTTCTATTTAATCAGCTGCTGAACGCGACGGTTGAGTTCATTTTAATTTCGAATCCGCACACAGAAGAGTCGCGTAATTTTGCCACAACCAAAGTTCAACCCTTATTCTCGAAGATTGCCGGGGGTGGGCATGAAATTGCGTTTTCGCGTGCGGTGCACATTCGGAGAGAGAAAGAGGGTGAAAAAAAATATAAAAATAAAAAAAAAGAACGTCGCTGGGGGTGAAAGGGTTACGCAGGTGGCACTTGGGTGATAAATCTGCATGATAATACACGCGGGTGGGGTTGAAGTAACGGTTTGTAAAAAAAAGAGAGAGAATAAAAAGAGAGGTGCAAGGTAGAAGGATAAAAAGGTTTATGAAAAATGAGCGAGCGAGACGACAAATGGGGGTTGATACAGGGTCGGTAAAGAGAGTATGAGTCGGTAAAGTCGGTAAAAATATGCATTATAAAATAAGCGATATGATCTGCCATATTCCGATCACGTACTACGACAGCGAGACTTCCTTTCAAAGCTGAAAATATATTTTTCTCCGTGGGATTTCATCTGAATCACAATGGCTACCCATTCACCCCTTCCCGGACCCGCTTAACGTTGACACTAATAGTCATGTAACTTACAACCCCCGACGAGCGAATGGAGAGAGAAATTTAAAAAAAAGGTCTCATCTTCTTGATAATAGCAGACGAAAAAATGGGTAATTACCGAAAAAAAATATTAAAAGATACCAAAACTATGGAATAAAATATATAACAAAGAACTTGAGTGACAAAATCATTAAATAAACAATAGAAATTAAATAAATGAAAAATAACTAAATTAATAAATAATCTTGAGATTATCACAGATACGTATAAACTGTAATAATTTAAAACAAATGTAATATCTTGCAGATCTCAAATAAATTTCTGAGGAGAATTCAAACAAAAATCGAAACGTTAAAAAAAAGTCCCAAAAAAAAAAATCATCTGGCCGAACCGCAGTGGATTAAAAAAAAAAATGTGAAATTAATCAAGCCCTAAAAAGGTTTTCCCAAGTCCAAGCATAAAATACGAGTATCTTTGGAAACTCATCCCGAAACAACCCTCGAAAAGAGGAACGAAATTGGGGGTTGAAAAGGACAAATGAGAATAAACACATTTTATCAAGTTATCGCAAAAGTACCTCAATTTTAAGCAGAGTCGAAAGTCGTCTCATCGATCCGCACGTGTTTTCGCGTGGGTCTGTTACAAAGTTTTTTTTTCACCCTCGGAGCTCGCGAAGTACGTTGCACAAAGTTTCGTCGGACGGCAACATTCAGAGTCACGTCAACTCACGATTTTATGGAATATTTAAAAAGAAAAAGCGAATAAATTCACACAAACTCACACACACACACACACACAATCACTGGTACACAATTGCGGGGGTTGATCGTTGAATTCGTTGAAAGGGCACCAAAGTAATTTTCTCTTTTAATCCAAAATATTTTGTTTTTTGCGATAATTATCCATGAGCGTGCGATTTTGGGCGATTGGTTTACGATTTACGATTATATCAGCGCGATTATTTTCTTTTGTTTCTTGTTGATGAGATCCGAAGGAACGTGTGCTCAAACGGGGCGCAGGTCTGAGAGGGATGGGAATATTTTGTATTTATCCGCGTTTATGCGCGAGAAAAAATGGCGGTGGGTTCACGCACGTGGTGCCGGGACGCGCGCCCACGGTAGACTGACGCTTGCTCGGTCGTCTGACTCGAAACTGACTGTCCCTACTTGGTGGCCTGCGACGCGGCGGCATCGTGCGGACGCGGGTAGCGCCGCGTCGAACGATGCTTATACTACTACTACTTGGGTTAATACATGGATGTATCTCATTATATATATATATATTAGGCCGTTTCAAAATACATTTTTTTTGTTTCTTCTCCCAAACAGACTCAAAAGTTTCATTTAGGTATGAGAAAAAGTCTGTAAAAATATGAGCTCTTAATATTAATATTAACATCGTCCTCATCGCACTTTTCGATTTTCCATAAGAATAACATGGCAAAAATTATTTTTACGTCTTCTGATTTTTATAACTAGCAAACGATCCACCATACGGGAAATCTAGAGACATATCTTCGTACAGAATTGAACGCTCTACAAAAAAGGTTTCGAGTAACTTTTTGATAAGTCTACTCGTTCAAAAGTTATTCAATGTTTAAGTTCAATTTTTCGTAAACTTGGCTGATTTTTGGATATTACACCGGACCTAGTTAGTTTTATCGAGAAAATGTGGATGGAATTTCATGTTAAACATAAAGTAAACTTTCGACAAAGGTTAACCAATAGTTTTCTCTAGAATAATTAAAAAAAAATAGAACGCTTTAAGAAAAATGTGCAGCAGAAGTTTGCTTAAAAATTTATTTTCCATTTTTTTTTTATTATTCCAGTGAGAACTATTGGTTAACCTTTGTCGAAAGTTTAATTTATGTTTAACACGAAAATCCATCTACATTTTGTCGATAAAACTAACTAGTTCCGATGTAATATCCAAAAATCGGCAAAGTTTACGAAAAATTGAAATTAAACATTGAATAACTTTTGAACGAGTGGACTTATCAAAAAGTTACTCGGAACCTTTTTTGTAGAGCGTTCAATTCTGTACGAAGATTTGTCTCTAGATTTCCCGTATGATGAATCGTTTGCTTGTTATAAAAGTCAGAAGACGTAAAAATAATTTTTCGCATGTTATTCTTATGTAAAATCGAAAAGTGCAATGAGGACGATGTTAATATTAATATTAAGAGCTCATATTTTCACAGACCTTTTCTTATACCTAAATGAAACTTTTGAATTTTTTCGATATATCTGATAGCTTAGGCGTTACAGCCGTTTAAATAGATATTTTCATACAATATTCACTTGAAACAATGATACCGCTGAAACGGTTGAATTTACGGACGTGGCTCAATGAACTTTATCGTAGAGTATCATATTTCCTATGAAAACCCACTTGGAAAATATCGCGATATCAAAATTCGCGGAATGGTCACACTAATAATGAGAATTTTTTTTTTCAATGTTAATCGAATGGGAAACCTTCAATTTTGACTCGCGACCACGACATATTTTTTGACAACACCTCCCTTTCACGAAACTTCGTTTTTGGGCATCAACTAAAGGTTTTTGGGCACGATGGGTAAAAAAAAAAGTTGCCCTGAAACGAATCACCTTAATATATATATATACTATATACATGTATATAGATGTACGGGAATAGGGGAGACTAGGGCAGACTAGGGCCACTTGACGCGGCGCCTTACTAAACGTACCGACGATAATCTTGAATGCTCGAGGGTTTTATATTCAGTCGTAAAAGTGGAGAGAAAAAAATACGTTT
Organism: Alloplasta piceator; assembly: GCA_946863875.1. Lineage (NCBI taxonomy): Eukaryota > Metazoa > Arthropoda > Insecta > Hymenoptera > Ichneumonidae > Alloplasta > Alloplasta piceator. Next base: position 54,508,915 of record OX333073.1, read on the forward strand.
TTTTTAAATGAAGGATATTTTTTTACAGTGTGGAATCTTTTAGAAATATACGCTCGAAATTACGAGGCAACCGGATCAAAATATACAGGATAATGGGGTGTTTATGTTGATGATGGTTAATGAGGGATCCATGAGATTTTTGTAATTTATAAGAAAATACTCGTGAACGTTTTCATAATTTTGCGGATATTGATCGCAATTTTTTAAAAACAAATGCGTCAAGTATAGAAGAGGAGTAGCATTGAATTTGAATCGATTGTTCAATGTGAAAAATTGTAATAATTAAAATGGTTCGCAACATTTTTCTAAAATTTTGACTCTGTTGTAATTATATATTTTTACAACAAAAAATTACCGAGTGTTCTTCAAATGATACTTTTTGAAACAGGAAAGATCTAGAAAAATATACATTTTCAAATTAGTAAAAAAATATGTAAGAATACGTTTTTTAGCACATAAACCCTCGATAAAATCCTAAATAAATCAAGCCTAACAACTGCATCAGCATAACAAAATTTGATCGACCTTGAACTATGTCAATTCCCATTTTGTTGTGAGTAGTTGGTATTTATTTTCGATTTCTCCATCATCTACTTTTCAAGATAAAATTATCCATATTGCGAGATAAAAATATCCAAATAATGTATCTCTTAATAAAATTCATTCTTTTTAGAAACTTTCCCCGTAGTAAAAAACTCCATTGAATCGCCAATGGCAACCAATGGTCCTCATACGACTCCATTGGACAATGAATGGGGACCCATTGAGATTTCCGCATTTTTCAATGGCGTATAGGAACGACCATTGATCAGTGAATGGATATCCATTGAAAAGTCACCATTGCCCAATGACGTCCATTGGGCAGCAAATGCGGATGAACCCAATGATCACCATTACTCAATGATGCCCATTGGAAAGCAAATGCTGATGGACCGAACGATCAGCATTGCCCAATGGTGTCCATTGGAAGGCAAATGCTGATGAACGAAGTGATCAGCTTTACCCAATGATGTCCATTGGGAAGTAAATGTGGATGAACTGAATGATCAGCATTACGCAAAGATGTCCATTGGAAACCGCGTCGCGTTAGTTCCGAGACTTGGCGCGAGATGTCGCAGGACAGCAAGCCGCTGAACTCCCATACGGATTATGCGAGGAGTATGCTTATCTAGACGAGTGTGAGCACGGAATATTAGCAGAAGTCGGTGTCCAAAAAATCCATGCAAGGAGTTCTTGCCGACTGATGCCTATGGGACAATCCCTATTCCGTTTGAAATGGGGAAGTCAATCCTCATTGGAAAATCCCTATTCGATTTCAAATGGGGAATTCAATGGCGAAAATGTCCTTGGGCAATTCGGCATTCATCTCCATTGGTTATTTTGGCAATGGGGAATGAATGGCGATTTTTCAATGGTGACGAATGGAGTTTTTTACTATATGAAAGAATCTCCACTGATTATCGCCATTCATTCCCCATTGCCTACAAAAACCAATGGAGATGAATGGCGAATTGCCTATGGGGATTTTCTTCATTGGATCCCCATAGGATAATCCCCATTCCGTTTCAAATGGGGAAGTCAATCCTCATTGGAAAATCCTCATTCGATTTCAAATGGGGAATTCAATGGCGAAAATCTCCTTAGGCAATTCGGCATTCATCTCCATTGGTTATTTTGGCAATGGGGAATGAATGGGGATTTTTCAATGGCGACGAATGGAGTTTTTTACTACGGGTCCAATGTAAAAAACGTTGAAATGTATTTTGGGGTCTTCATTAAGGTCTCGGGATGCCAAATGCACGAGATAAAGGGTAACTATAATTGAAAAGGAATTATACAAAACGTATTTTCGCTGCATTGCAACGATACAAATTTTAATATCATTATTTTCAAACATTTTTATCGCTGAGATGTTTTTTTTTTGCAAGGGAGTCCAAATCAATTGAAGTAAGGAACGCATGGATTTGGCAATGGAAGAAAAAGAACTGACGATTCGGGTTTGGAAAGGTTAAGGACAGCTATCGATTTGACGTGAAGCCAAGTCAGTCTACGAGTCATTTTAGTGGCGTCTGCCCTCACACGGACCACGACTACTGCTGGCGCCGAATCTATCACTTCTCTACACAGTTCCATTCCAAAAGCAACCCCCTCCACTTTTTTCGTGTCCCAATCCGCTTCTAGAAATAACGCGATAACCCTGGGAAACGTCCTCTCTCTCTCTCTCTCTCTCTCTCTCTCTCTCTCTCTCTCTCTCTCTTTCTCTTGTTGCATCGAAGCCAAAGTGATTTATGCCATCGACTTTTATAACATCGATACAAACTTTCACCACTGAAACCACGAGTTGGCTTCTCGTGCTGCACGCATATGCTTTTCTTCAGGGAATTATTTATGTCTGTGTATTATATATAAGCATATCTCACATTAGATAATTCACCAGTTGCCGGAGAAAAATGTTCAACCATCGAAAACACTGTGTTATGTAAAATGTAATTTTAGTTCAGTTCCTTGAAGTTTGTGTGTAATTTTGTTTCAACTTTTGAAAATATGAAAAATTGAGTGTATAAATCAAATTAAGAATATCCTTATCTAGTTAACTTAATTCTATCTAGTTAACTTTAATTAACGTAATTCGGAGTGCTCGCAAATTAGTAAAAATTAAATACGTAAACAAAATAATTAAAAGTTGGACACATCCAAATTTTAAAGCGTTATCTTTAGCATTGAGTCAAGATTCTTTTCAGATCATCTTCAGAACGAGAGAGAGGAGAAAAAAACTTATCCCTTGGATTATGGATCAACCAAAATAGTTACACGGAAAAAAATTTTTGTTGAAAATGCAAAAATTCGTTTCACTCAACCAAATATTTGTTTCCGGACGGCCAATTCGATCATTTTGGTGATTCAACAAAATATACAGTGGAAGTTTTAGTTAAATCGTTGCTTGAATGGGCAAAGTTTCAGTTCAATCAAATAAAAATTTGTTACTTCGAAAAAAAATGTAATCCACACAGAGAAATAAACGATTGAGCTGACTAATTATCAGTTGATTCCATATGTGTATATTCTATGTATCAAAATAAATAGTTGATACAACCCATTATTTATTTCAAGTATATAAATAATGTGATAAATGGATTAAATATTTGGTTCACGCAATTATCCGATTGTTTCAATGAACCAATATTTTGTCGAACAAATAATATATTTAGTTGGTGCAATTAAATCTTTAATTCTGAAATTAATTATGGCTAAACATAGTATAAAAAATATGTAGTATTTTAAAAATAATTCAAAATACATATTTTCCAGCCTCAAAATGAGCGACATAAAAAAAAAATAGTATTTGCGCGAATCGTCCGATCTAATTTTACGCTCTCTCCGACGGGGATTCGAACTTGCGACCCTACCTACCTATCCTACTTGACGACCTAACACGCTACCTACTGAGCTACGGACTGCTTACGAACTTTCTCAACTTTTGTGGTATATGAATGGTACGGTGTGTCGAAAAAATAATGATATGGACTAAATAAATGGACTAAACAAATAAATAAATTAATAAATTGGACTAAATTGTACCTGTAAATTGACCAAATAATTTCGTTCACCTCATATCTTATGGTTAACCAAATCCATTTGTTGATTCAATTATAGTTTCATTATTTCAAAGAAATTAATATCGAATCAACTAAATTTTTATCAACTAAATGGATCAAGTTGATTTAACTGAACTTTTTTCTCAGTGATCAAATTATTGTTCACAGTATTCAAATGAAAAATTTTGTATTTCAACAAAATTAAATTTCGTACAACAAAATCGTTTCTTTGTTGTGAAATATGGACAACCAAATGATTTTTTTCATTTCTCATCATTATATGCTGGTTCAAAAAAACATTTCGCGATAGACACAATATTATGGATTGTTTTGAATACATATACTAATTTGATTTGGCAATATAAAAAATGTTTGTACCAAACAAATTGTTTGATTGAAAATACGAAATTTTCGCTTGCTACAGCTACATTTATCTAGTTAATATAAACTAGAAATCAACAAAATATTTCTTTACGGTAACTCAGTAATGTGTAAATTGGACTGAATTGTATCTTTAATTTGACCAAATAATTTTGTTCACCTCATATTTTATGGTTAACCAAATCCATTTGTTGAATTAATTATAATTTCATTATTTCAAACAAATTAATATTGAATCAACGAAATTTTCATCAACTAAATGGATTTAGTTGATTCAACTGAACTTTTTTCTCAGTGTAATGGCTTTCGGAAGAGTTCGTAAAAATATTCAGTGAAAAGTACGTTGAAAATCCTAAATTTCATGTTGTACATTTTTTTTCGTACGATTAATAATTTTCGAGTTACGAAATGGAACAAGAAAATTTTTTGTATTTTTTCCGGCTAAAACATGTAATACAAAAATCTGAAAAAAATCACGAATTTTCTTAACAGTTAGAGCTACTTTATAAAAATTTGTATGCGATTTTTGGTGATTTCAAAACATGGGGTGGCCAACTTGACGTGGAATGCCTCATATAATTAAAAAGCCTCATCGTAACTCAAAAATTATAAGAGCTGTTGGTTCGGCCGTCGACCTTCCGGAAATAAAGGCGTAATTGGAAAAATGCTGCACAGTCGCCATTTTGGCATATATCGCCGTAAAAAAAAAATATTGTATTGCCAATTAGATGCATAATAAAACACCTTTTTTGCCAATCCGATTTATTTTATTCGCCGAACAAAAATCACGAAATATGCCTTTTTTGATCTGTAGAGTGGCCTAACCCCTTAAGGGGTTGACCCAGAGACTTTCTCAAGTTTTTGCGGAGCAACTGACTCTGTGCGCGGCGAACAAGTTTCGTACTGTGTTAACTTTTCCGCCCTTCCGGCGTCGGTCGCCTCGGTGATGTGTTTGCGACAACGTAAGGGCGAGAATCTCGATTTCACAAGTGAGAAACTCCGCTTTATACGCGACGGTGACCGACACGAGAGTGAAATATAACGCTCACAAGCGCAGACCACGTACGTGTTTATGTGTTTGTGTGTTTGTGCAGAGCTTTGTGCCAAGTTTCGCCTCTGTCCAATCAGAACTAAAGGGAAGAAGGACTTTGATATGGATGACGTTTAAAGTTTACATTGACGATGCTTTTTGCATAGAGGACCACTTTGGTCGATCGAACGGAGCAAAGGGATGAAAAAGAAGAGGGAAGAATGACATAGAGCGAGAGGAAAGCCGAGCTTTCGAATTTCCGGAATCGAACGAAAATCGTTCGATCCGAGAGTTTCGAAAATTCACTCCAATCGATGCTTGATTATATTCACACGAGACTCTGTTTTTTTTTCTCCTTTTGTCCCCTTCCTTCGCTCGCTCGGTCGTTCACTTTGAGGACTCGTTTTTGAAGCCCGCTCTTGTGATATTTGGTTTTAGTCGGAGTTGAAAAATAACGGGGCCCCGAATCAAATTATGAGAACGCGCAAACGAAAATATTAGACAGCTCTGGCTCGGTCGAACGAGGCCAAAAAAAAAAAAAATGTCCGACCGTCGAGGCGAAATTTAATTTAGCCTCGATGGTCAAATAAAAAAATAGAGGAAATTTGTAGATTTCGAGGATCGAGCTTTTATTGCCGAGTTCAGGTGAAGCGATATGTACATTTTTTTTCGGGAGGAATTTGATATAAAGTGAGAGCGATTACGAAGTATTTACACGAGGCAAAAAAGCTGAAAAATATTATTTCTGCAGAAAAATTAAATTGAGAGGGAAAAAAGTTAGTGAAGATTCTAAATTAAAGAAAAATTATTTGAAAAGAAATAATCGTCGAGCGAAGAGAAAATTCCGTTGGAATAAATGGGAATTCGTAAATGGACATTTATTTTGCATACAACTCTGTCATAAAATTCGAATTTCATTTTTTTTTTTTCAAAATCCTTCGTCCAATAAGTTATCCTGACTTCCACGAGGACACTTTTTTGAGGGTCACCGGAAACCAGGTTCCACCGGCTCAAATTTTATATGCTTTTGTATGCTCTAATTTTTGAATAAAATAATTTAAGGTACATGTTTCAATTATTGAACAGGTCCCAATTATTGAACACTATCTTGTATTTTTATTATTTCTCATTCACCTGCATGCATTTACTTATTCATAAAAATCCCATTAATATATGGAACTTTTATCTATCGAAATGTTACCTTACTTGTGCAAAAAAAGCTTTAATTAATAGAGAAAAAAATTATTTAATCAGCAACGGTGACCCGATTTTACGTCTCGTGGTGAATGCTTATCGTTTTTGCTAAGACGCGCCTCTTCACGCGTAAGGGCATAAAAAATTCAAAAACTGTCGCATCTCAAAAAGTAAAGGCGTTTCAGGTTCCGCAGAAAATTTCTAACAAATAACAATTTAAAAAAAAAATGTTTAATTTATTATTTGTTGAAAAATACGGTGTTCGATCATTGGGACACAGAAAATGTAGTGTGTCCCAATTATTGAACACTCGATTTCTCCAAGATGGCGTCATTAAACCCATCCAAACATCGAGACAGTTAACGCGTGACAGATCGTGTGAATCGGATTTATTCAAACAAAAACTGTAAGTTCCTAAATAAACTTACCTTTATTCTTTTAATAATAACTGCAAGATGGTCAAATATATTTTTTATTTGTTTTTTCGTGCAATAAACATAAAAAGAAAAGTAAAAAGAGAATATAATCTAAATGTAACCTAAGAATACAAATGTAATGTTCAATATTTTTTGCTTTCCGATATTTCGGTCGAAAAACAAGAAAGCTGCGACAAAATCAAAGAAAAACGGAACATAAAAACGAGGAAGCTGAAAATAAAAATAAAATAAAGTTCGAGTTGAAAAGCAAAAATTAACCAAATGAGAATGAAGAAAAAACTTGTCAAAAGAGACTAAATATATATTTATTGCACTCTGTGCGTAAAGTGACCTCTTCTCGCACGCTTCGCTTCGCTGCGCGTGCGAGAAGCGGGCACTTTACGCACTCGTGCGATAAAATTTTGTACGATACTCGTGCGAGAAACTTTCTCAACTCGTGTGTTTGCAGCATTTGCCTTCGGCTCATGCTGCAAACTCACACTCGTCGAGAAAAAGTTTCATCGCACTCGTATCGTAATGTACTATTTTGTATTTTTACATGATCAATAAAAGAATATTTGAGTGTTTGATTTTACTTTTATTTTTTAATATTGTACTAAAAATAATATTTTCAGACCGGAAAAAGAATTCTCGAGAGTGTTCGATGACTGGGACATACCTGTTCAATATTAGGGACACAGGCACTTCCAGTGTTCAATAATTGGGACATTTGAATGCTTCACATTGTTATTCTTTTTTATCATTTGAAATCATTTAAAAATAATTTAAGGGGCGATTTTTCGAAAGTAAAAACATCAAAGTATCATTTAAACATGAAAGCGATGGTTTTTTTTTTATTTTATATTTTTTTCTCACCGTACTCAATCCCCAGATCCTTAGCTGTTCAATAATTGGGACATTTACCTTATTTGTTAAAAAAAAAAAGGAAAAATATGCCTTCTTTAAGCTTCGGAGACCATGTAAAAAAAGGCCCCTTAAAAAAAAAGTAAGAAGCCATTCGAAGGGTTTTTTTCTGAATCTCAGCGGGTTGTGTAAACGTATAGCCAACGGATTTGCAACATTCGTAAATCATTCGGTCGGTGAGAGCCCCGTGCACGCGGCTACGACGAAACTCAGCAAATAATTTGTACCTACTCGTGCACTCACATAGACGCTGCTTTCTCTCGTCTTGAACGTGACTGGCTGTTGTCTATATGTGTCTGTGTGGGAGGAAGGGCGTACCATAAGGAATCTTGGCTCGGCGACGAATCTAGGGACGAAGAGAAAGGAAGAGGGAGAGAAATGTCTCCAGACATTAAGCCAGCTCGTGATACCACGAGACAACCGTGTTTATATATATTTATATGGGGCATTTCACGTCAAATCACGCGGTCATCGGCTTGACCCACTCGGATTTTGATGTCCAATGAATTGTGGGTCTCGTTTGGCCCAAAATATGACCTCGAATTTTTATTTAATTTTTATTTTATTTTTTAGGGGATGCCCGAGCTAAAAAATCATTAAATTGAGGGAAAACATAAAGAGGGGCCTTTTTTAAATTAACGCAATTTTTCTCCACAAAAACCAGGGCCCAAAACAGATATTTTCGTCATAGTTCGATAATGGGACAAAAATAATTACTATTTTTTTTTTCAAATTTCTTCATTGTCTTTGAATCATCTGTTTTATTTCAGGTCGTAGAGGCTAATAAATTTTCGAAAAATGTTCTCATTTAACTCTTAAACCAAGAAATAAAGTTAAGTTTCAGTAGAAAAATATTTTTGTTGTTGTTATTCTCGCTACAAAAAATAATCATAATAAGAAATTATAAAAAAAAATTAAAATACAAAAAAAATAGTAATTTTTTTGGCCCATTATCTAACTATGACAAAAATATATGTTTTGGTCACTAGTTTCGGTGAAAAAAATTTCATTAATTTAAAAGGCTCTTTATGTTTGCCCTCAATTAAATGATTTTTCAGCTCGGGCAACCCCTAAAAAATGAAATAAAAATTTGACGTCATATTTTGGGCCAAACGAAACCGACAATTCATTGGACATCAAAATCCGAGGGGGTCAGGCCGATGACCGCGTGATTTGACGTGGAATGCCCCATATATATATTATATATAAACGTTTGTGTGTGTATGTATAAACTGCGACCATTAATTATCATCGCATTTCGAACGGAATCGACTTTACAGAGGATAAGGGTGAACGGAGGAAGGGGTCGCGGACTTTAGCGAATGGCAATTTGTCACGCAGCGATCTTCGTGGACCGGTACGATCCGTCTTATCGTACCAAAAGTAAAAGCTTTTGTGTTCCTTAAACACAAGCGCAACATTTTCTTTAAGGGGTTATACGCAGTCCGAATTTTCAAAAATCGATTTTATTATATTTCATTTCCATGTATACATTCAGGTATATGGGGCATTCCACGCCGATTCGACCTGGGTCTGACCCTTCATCTCTCCGATTTTATAGGCGATTTTTTATGGTTTTGTGGTACCTCTGAAAAGCACTCAGGATTTTTTTCAAATTTTTTTGGAGCGATTTGACTTAACTGTAATTTCATAAACAAATTATTTTTAGCCCAAATTTGAAAATCTGAAAAAAATCACAAAAATACCTTTTTTCAGATGAAAAATTTCGAGCTTTGCCAAAGTGGGCAGGGGCTTCTGTTTATAAGAAGCCTCAACGATTTTTTTTTTTTTAATAGAAAGAGAAACGTGAATTGAGTGAGCCCTTATCCAAACATTTTTTTAAACACCTTCAATTCATACAAAAATGTTTGGATTATTGTATTTTTGATTTAATTAATAAAAAATGCCAATTTTTTGTTAATTAAATCAAGGATCTCACACTCAACACCAGCTATTTTCTTTGATTCCGATATTTTGGATATTTCTTTGATTAATTATTGGATTAAATACTAGCGAAATTAATTTGGATTTTTGTTTTTGATTACCTGGTTACGAATTCCATTGCTCAACTCGAAAGACCTTTTTGAGACTCACTTCCTGGACATCGGTTGTAGCTCTGTAACAAATAACAATTGGAGATTTTAAAGGAAAAAAAATTACTGCGTGTCCTTCAGACCTTTTTTTTTTTAAATACTAAACTTTTGTAGGAGTATATAACTACAATTGAATAAATAAAAAAAATGCATAAATAATCGACCTACCTGACTAAATACAATAAATCATCGAAGATCAAATCAAATCGAATCAAATCAAAGTCGATAAGAAAAACGAGGTATTATTATTATCAATTATTTAAAAAAAAATTATTTTAAGAAATTACTTTTATTTTAATTTCTTTGATTAAAAAATTCTTTGAAAAGAATGTTTTTTTTTCATGAAAGACTCGTTAACAAAAGTCTCGATTTTCAATAGGGTTGCTTTCCCAAGGAATTTGGGTTGAGCATTAAAAAAAATCATCCACAAGAATTTTAATCACGGAAAGAAGTTTCACTGGATCTATTTTCTGGCAGAGTTGCGCGATTCTATAGAATGGACCACATATATATGGGTCAAAATTCCGAAAGGCAGCATGCGTTTGGGCCTCATAGTCGATGATTGTTTTGTAACTTAAGGGACACATAGTACAATATGAGAGTACACTCTGGAATTTTTTTTGGATTTTTAAATCGACCAGTTTCACTGTACCGATGACGTCATTTTTTTGAAATTTCTTGAATGTCATGTTTTGATCAATTTCTCTAGACCTCTGTAATTAAAAAAAAAAAATTTCGACGTATATTTTCACCGAAAAAGATCTCAGCTTTCCAAAAAAAAATATTTCTAAGTACGTACCAATTCGTATAAGCATAGAAAAATCGGTTTTTTCCTCAAAAAGGCGTTTTATCGGTGAGCCTACACTCCAATCTGTTTTTTCATATTTTTTTCGGATTTCTGAGGTTTTTTTACACGACAAAACTTTTTTTCCAGAGTGGAATCTCTGCGGCATCAAACCGTTATATATTAAATATAATCTGAGGTGCTGTAAATATCGAGAAAATAGTGCGGATACAATAATGCTTACTGCGCTAGTATTGTATTGTATTGTTACTATCATTTTTTATCGAGGTCGTTATGGGTTTTTAACTCAACTTTTAATTTATTAGTACATTAACCGGAGGATTTGACTATGAGAAAAAATAATAATACCCTGAAAGCAATATAATGTACACGATTCCGGGGAATGGGTGTGTAAACAAACTTTAAAAAACATCCATTCTTCTTTTATGAAAATATTTATTGACGTATGGTTAATTTTTCGCCAATAAATTATTAAGTAATTTTTTTTTTAGTATACTCAAAAGCAACTAATGTAAAACAAGTAAAGATGGTTAAATTTTTTTTTTGCGCAAAATTAAACATGCGTCAATAAATATTTTCATAAAAGATGAATGGATGTTTTTTAAAGTTTATTTACACACCTATTCCCCGGAATCGTGTACATTATATTGCTTTCAGGGTATTATTATTTTTTCTCATAGTCAAATCCTCCTGTTACAGTACACTGAAAAAAAAATTTGTGTGAATCAACAAAACGTTTTGTCAAATACGTTCAACTAGATATTTATTTGGTCTAACTAAATATTTAGTTTTTTGAACAATTCTGCGCTTCGGTTGACTAAAATATTATTCAGGCAAAAAAATGTTGAATTGTACTAACTAAATTATCTAGTTGAACGTATTTGACAAAAGATTTTGTTGATTCAACCATCTTTTTTTTCAGTGTACTAATAAATTAAAAGTTAAGTTAAAAACCCATAACGACCCCGATAAAAAATGATAGTAACAATATAATACAATACTAGCGCAGTAAGCATTATTGTATCCGCACTATTTTCTCGATATTTACAGCACCTCAGATTCGTGTAAAAAAACCTCCGAAATTCGAAAAAATATGAAAAAACAGATTGGAGTGTAGGCTCATCGATAAAACGCCTTTTTGAGGAAAAAAACCCCATTTTTCTATGCTTATACGAATTGGTACGTATTTGGAAATATTTTTTTTTTAAAGCTGAGATCTTCTTCAATGAAAATATATGTCGAAATTTTTTTTTTCAATTACAGGGGTCCAGAGAAATTGATTAAAACATGACATTCATGAAATTTCAAAAAAATGACGTCATCGGTACAGTGAAACTGGTCGATTTAAAAATCCAAAAAAAAAATCCAGAGTGTACTCTCATACTGTACCATGTGTCCCTAAAGTTACAAAACAATCGTCGACTATGAGGTCCAAACACATGCTGCCTTTCGGAATTTTGACCCATATATTTTTTATTTTCATCCCCTTTTTGTAGCTTCCACTAGCAATAGAAACCCATGTCAATGAATTTGTATTTCATACGCCTGTCTTTTTTTTTCATTCAAGTCGCTCCTTTGCCATTCTCGTCTCTGATCATAAACGCGTGACTCACGCACGAAAAACACGGACAGCGGGAAAATCGGGGGATGAAAACGTGCGACATGATGCATCGTGCGCGCGGGGCGTGGTCGCTCGACCGAGTTATCTCCGCTATACGGGACTATTCGCGTGTGCAAATGGCCCGGGACGACCGTGCCAATGTACACCGATGTTCCCCCTTCTCCTCGTGCCTTCACGGATGGCCGCATTACACCGCCAGAAACTTCACATGACCCGTTGCCGAGCTTCCGCACAGTTTACGAGAAACCGTGCAACGTGGGATATGTGGCGCAATTTCTACGTAGCTTTACGGTTGCATTCCTCATCCTCGTATTCCTCGAACGAACGAGAGAGAGAGAAGGAATGGCGAGTTTCGAGGTTTATAGTGCAAAGGGACAGGCGATACATGCTGAAGAAGGAACGAAGTGCGGAGTGATCGGCAAAAAGCCACAAAAAAAGGGCATCCGGAGAGAAAATTGCCCTCGGTTTTACCCATTAACCCTTTAACAGCTGAGTTTTTTTTGAGCGTTTGACAAAGTTCATACATGGTGAATCTGAATTCGTGGGTACCGAATGTGAGAAAAAAAATATTTGAGAATTTTTCTACCCAGAGAAACTACCCCCAAATTTAAAAAAACACCCCAATCACTTGAAAACATCTTAATTCTATTTCCCATCGTTCGTTTCTGCTAGAAATTGAGGAAAAGTCCTTTCAGAACAAGCAGTGGGATTCTGAAGAACTTACGAATCAATCAACCCTTACGAACTACCCCTCAATTGAGAGAAATTTACCCCTCAAGGGAGGAAATGTTATTATCGCATTTTCTGTTATTTTATCCTGATCTGAATCGAAATATGAGTGTTTCAGAGATGAACGTCAACGGAAGTGCACTTTTGGGCACATCACCATTTCTAGGGGTAGTTTTCGATGTTTCGTTACTGTTAGGGGTAGTTTTTGAATCGGATGTTCTTGGTACACATTTTCCATGCGTTTTAGAAAATATATATGAACTGAACTTCGATGGAAGTTCACTTTTGGGCTTACCACCATTTGTAGGGGTGGTTTTCGATGTTTCGTTACTGTTAGGGGTAGTTTTCCAATTGGATATTCTTGCTACAAATATTCGATGTTATTTCGAAACACACACTTGAGATCGCGACTCTAAAAATAATTTGCCTAAAAGTTATGCTCATTTCTCATTTTTTCGCAATTTTCGCACTTTTTGACAGGTGTGAGACTGAAGGGCTGCAACCCTTGCGTTTGCCGAATTTTTATCGATTAGATGCGCCTCTCATCTTCAAAATGCGACCTCAACAATGTCGATATGTTCATTTTTATGGAAGTTCTGCGCTTTCAAAGTCGGTGGGTCGTATGTGTCCCAACAGCCGTTAAAGGGTCAAATTGGGGGGGTCGTTATTGACTCGGCATTTCATTATGCAAAATCCAAGTCAACTAAGTAATGTTCAATCGCCTCACAAATTGTGGCTTTCCTTGATCCAAGAATCGCTCAAGTGCGAGTGAAACTCACGATGAGGATTCTCTAGAATATTGATAATAAGACCAAAAACTAAAAATGTTTGGAACTTGTTACAGTAATATGTAAATAAATTTTTATGAGACTGAATTATTTTAGATTTTTCGGTTTGCAAACTCCGGACGTACCGTGGAGGAATTCTTTTTGCAGATTTCAAGTCGAAATTAAACAAAATATGTGATTTCGAAAAAGTTTCAAATTTTTACCCCTCATCGATCTATTTAAAATTCTAACAGAATGTACTCAAGTGTTCTTACTTATTAGTCACATTATTTTCAATTCTTCGAAATTATTTCTCAATCATTTTTATTATAGTACAGTCAGAATCAGATATGTTGCAAAATGAACAATTAGTTTTTATCTAAATAATAATCATTTTGCCGTCAAATCAGGAAAATCTGAAAAAGTTCCTACAAGTTCAACTTTAACCTTGAATAACCTTTAATATTTAATTTATTATTATTATTATTATTATTATTATTATTATTATTATTATTATTATTATTATCGTTAGTCTTAAATGTATATGTAATAATTTTTTAAGCTGAACTTTCTTAGTCTATCACCTCCCTCTATAATTTTTTTCCACACCAAAATAACAATCACCATATTTGAGTTCCATTATTTTCAATTTTTCCGCGGACGGTGAGACATGAAACTGCATTTTCCACTGGTTTTCTCCTTTTTTTTTGTCTCTCGACCTCAGAATGCATCCCCCAAAGTTTAAATTTTCCTCCCAACATGTGAATCATCCGGAGCAAAGTTGGAGGCGCGCGTAGACGTATAACTGGATTCGCGATAATGCGACATGGGGGAGTAAGAAACTTGCTTCTTTATGCGCAAGATCAAAAGGATGAATAATTTAAGGGGAGAGCGAGAGTCAGCGTGGAGTCCCGTGTCTCACGATCGAGGCGAGCTTCTTTACGAGAATGGCTTCGGAAGCTCGAGGAGAGGAGCCAGACTAACCGGGGACGTCGACATGATGGAGACCAGTTTCGTGAAAATGCGAAACGTCGGTAAGGCCGATGGAGCCGTGACTTTTTGGAGACCACCGCTTTCTCCCATCGTGTGGAAACTCGTCTGAGACTCGACGGAGACGTGAGTTAACGCCGCGCAAAAGTACGGACTCGTGGAGAACGGAAGGGACGTTTGTCAGTGCACGTTACGAGTGAGTGTTACCTCTCGTATGGATATGGGTCATTCCGTGTCAAATCGACCAAGCGTTGGAATCAATCCCATTCAATTTCGATGAAATTTGGTCAGAAGTATTTCGTTTGTAACAAAACGAAGTTCTACCGAAGGAAAAAATTAAAAAAATTTTTTTTCAAAATTTATGCAAAATTTCGGAATTTTTCAAATCTTTCAAGTTTATTTTTTAAATGTCTCGAAAACTATTATAGTTACGAAAAATCGTTCTGAATTCGTCTTAAAGAGTATACTTGCGGCTACGAAAAAAAAAATAGTCCGAAATTTTTTTTTTATAAATGATGATTTTGGAGAATTTTGAATTTTCAAAAATCGTGTAAATCCAAGTTTAACATCAAATTTTTTGTTCAATTTTTTCTATATAATACCTTGTACTGATCATAAAAGATCCTGAAATTTTCAGAAAGGTGTTTTTTGTTTTTTCGAAAATATGAATTTTTGAATTTTAAAAAATCGTGTAAATCCACGATCAATATTAAATTTTTGGTTACATTTTTTTAATATAATACCTTGTACTGATATAATACCTTGTACTGATCTTAAAAGATCCTGAAATTTTTTAAACAAAAAAACACCATCCTGAAAATTTTAGGATCTTTTAAGATCAGTCCAAGGTATTGTATAAAAAAAATTGAACAAAAAATTTAATGATGATCGTGGATTTACATGATTTTTTTAAATTAAAAAATGCATACTTTTGAAAAAACAAAAAACACCTTTTTGAAAATTTCATGTACTCTAAGTTAACAAGTATCAATCAGTTAACATGTACTCAAAGTTAACAAGTATCAATATAATGAAAATTTAAAAGAGCTTGCGAGTAACTTAGTGAATAATAAGTAAAAAAATTCAAAGATATTTTAAGAATTATTTCCAAAGTTTTAATGAAGTCTTAAAATTGTTATTTTAAAGAACGAATTTGTTGATTTTTCGTTCATTTGAACGTTCAAAACTTCAAGTCCATAAATTTCAGGATCTTTTGAGAGATAGTACAAGGTATTATATAAAAAAAATTGCATAAAAAGTTTAATGTTCATCATGGATTTGCACGGTTTTTGAAAATTCAAAATTCTTCAAATTAATCATTTTTCAAAATTTTTTTTCGGCATATTTTCTTTTTTAGCCACAAGTATACTCTTCTGGACGAACCCAGGATGATTTTTCCGTAACTATAATAGTTTTCGCGATATTTAAAGAGTAAACTTGAAAGATTTCAAAAAATTGTGAAATTTTGAATCTTGCATGACTTTCGAAAAAAAAATTTTACATTTTTTTCCTTTGGTAGAACTTTGTTTTATTAAAAACGAAAACTTCTGATCAAATTTCATCGAAATTGAAAAGGGTCGATTCCAACTCTTGGTCGATTCGACATGGCATGACCCATGTGTGTGTGCAATCCTGACGTAAGTACGGTTGGCCTCTGGGCGAGCTGCTTGCACAGTTCTCCACGTTTGCACCGGAAACGGAGTACGCCTTTAGGAAAGACGGAAATGCCTTGGGTCGAGCGCAAGACGGCGAACGTTTGTCGGCCACGGCGAGCACATGGGTCTTAGCTTTTATGGTATAAAAACGTAAGGGAAAAGAGAGAGAGGGAGCATGTTTAAACAACTTTGAAGGGTTCTTGGCTCTGCTTCTCTGTGTTTCTTGAGCTTTTGCGCTCTTCATCCTTTTCTCCGTCTCTTTTTATTTCTCGTGTTCTCCCCGTTTTTAACGCGCAAATACGAGCTCCCTTTGGCAAACTCTCGCAAATCCAAATAAGCCGTGCAAGGGAGAGAAGCAACACGAAAATTTATCTCCAACGCTGCAACGGTGTTGATTATGTTTCTGCTCGGAGTCGAAAGGCAATTTTTCTTCGAAAATGCATTCAAGAAACTTATTGCTCAATTTGAAGACCAATAAGTCAGGAATTGGATATTTTGAATTTTTTAAATATCGGATAATTGTGTTTTTGATCTGTTTTTGGTGATGAGAGATGCTGTCGCCATTTTTAATATTTTATTACAATAAATGCGGCAATCTATATGTTTTAGTTGAAAAAATGGTGGTTTCCAATCTTAGTTTTTTGAAGAATTGATCACGACCATTTTTTTTTGTTAAGGGAACTCAAAATCGGGTGCACCGAGAGACAAAATTACTAGAACCAATGAAATAAAGTTTTGAATGCAAAAAATCATTTTTTTCATTATTTGCCAAAACATATTATATTGGTTCCCTTACTTGGTTCATTTTTTTCAGTCAATTCCATAAATTTTTGTTTCAATAAACGAATTTACTTTAATCTAAGAATATGTTATCAATTATATGTAATATGTTTTTTGAATCAAGAACACATTTTATCATTCAAAATATGCATGTCTTTTAATACAGGACGCACTGAGAAAAAAAATGTGTTGAATCAACAAATTAAGAAGTCCAATCGACCGAAAAAATGATTTATTCAATCAAATGCGTGTTTATTAATTGTTGCTAAACCTTTTATAAAAAAAATATATCCCTTGCCAAATAATTTAATATGCATAGTTTAGTGACCCCAAAAAGAGATAAATAGAAAAAAAAAAGACAAATCTGCGCCAATTCTCCGATCTAATTTTTCTGTCCGGCGAGATTTGAACCCTCGACCCTACCTACCATCATACCTATCCTACCTAACTACCTAACACCCTACCTATTACGCTATCTACCACTACTATGATCTTGAAACAAGTTAGGAGTTATGAAGATTCGAATATAAGAAAACATTTGAAAAACCATTTTTTTAATTCTTAACAATTTATATATACTATTAAAGTATACTATAGAAATGATAGTTCTTTGCTTGAAGGAAAAAAAATTTAATCATTCCAAACAAATATTCTATTGGAATAAAATAATGTGTTATTTATTTTAGTACACCTTCTTTTAAAATAATCACAATCAATTTTATATCTAATAAATATTGAAAATACTACAGAAATATTTTTAGAAGTAAAATAATGATGAATTTATTGCAATGAAATAATTTGTTCGAAAAAAATAATATCGTATTAAATTCGTTTTTCAGATCCAAATAACTTCATGTTTATGATGTGATCAATGTAATTAATCCAATGAATACAAACTTAATCAAATTTATTATGCATTTAATTGTAACTATTAAATAAGAGTTTAATATAATGGAGTAATAGATCCGTGAAAATAATTTTTTAAATTAAGAGTGATTTTCTTGGTTCAAAAAATAAATAATCGAATGAATAATTTTATTTAATAAATGTCATGTTCTCAAATTCAATATTTTTTTCTCTCAGTGTGGTTTTATTATATATTTAAAAAAAAAAGTAAATTGAACGAACCCGAACTTGATGGTTAATAACTTGTTTTAGAAAAAAATTGAAAAAGTCTCTTCACTCGGTTCAAAAAAAGAAATGATTTTTTTTTTAATTATTGGTTTTACAGATCTATTTCCGTCGAAACGGTTGTAAAACGAGATGATTTTACTCGAGTAAAGTCCGAGACGCAATCGCACTGAAATTTGACAGTCAGAAAACGGCCAATTAAATTGTTTACGACGAATGAAGCGGCACAATTGACTGAGTCAATTTCCGGGTCGAGCTTTTACGTCTTTCGAACGGGCCCAGGACAATTGTTGTTTTATCGCTTGGAGTCACGTCACGTATATGAGTCTTGATTTTTTTTTTGTTGAAAAAAAGAAACATAAATCACCATGATTGATCGGCCATTAAAATCAATCGATTGAGGAGGGCAAGTTTCTCTCTCTCCCAAAAGCTCTTGCTGGCATGATTTTTTTTGCATTTATTTTATGTTGAATAAAAACCTGAAGTTCTTCAAGGATTATTTTTTGGCAAAAATTGGTACAAGTACCGCAATTCAGTTGACAATTTTCTAGCAAAATAGATCCTTCTTGCAATGGAATTTTTAGCAATTTGTTAACTAGTAATTAACTCTCATAACAGACATTTCAGCCATTTTTATAGTAACTTTCCTACCAGAAAAAAATGATGACACAACTCTGAAGTATTCTACGTTCGGAAGAGATTTCATTTCTTATGCAAAATTTTATTCCTAAGATACAAAAAAAAAATCTCAAACCAAAAATACGTGTAATATCATCGATTTTTACTAATAACGTAAATTTATTTATGTTATTAGTAAAATATTAAGGGGGAACGCCACTATGATGGATCAAAAAGATTGAAATTTTTTAAAGTATATGGGGCATTCCATACCAAACCGATCAATCCGTGGACCCGATCATTTTTGATTTTGTTGAAAATTTTCTAATTTTTTGTAGGTACTGAAAGCAGTATCTCAGAATTTTTGTAGATTTATGTCTCAACCCAACTAACTACAATAACTTCTTCAAAATTTGACACAATTTTTGTTCAAAAAAATAAAAATGGTCCAGGTTAAAAAAATATATATTTTGCGTTTAAAACTGGAAAAAAAACACATGACAATTTCGATATTTTATTTGTATTTTTTTCATAAAACGACAATTCAGGATGGAAAAAAAAGATCTTCTATCTTATTTTGACATCTCCATTTTTTTTAAGTTACGAGCATTAAAAAAAAAAAAAAAATTGTGTGAAATTTTGAAAAATTTATTGTGGAAAGTGAGACTACGAGAATACCGAAACTCGGAATTATGCACTTAGAAACGTGCACAAGTGTGTTGGCCATTGTACGCGCAAAATCGTGCATAATAGTTAACTCGAGGGAAGCTCCATTATATGCCCGAAAATTCTCTCTGCCGTTCTTCCCGTCTTCGCTCTTGCTTTTTTTTTTCCAAAAGCAAATATAACAAGGATTATTATAATATTCTCGCGGTTAATTACTCCAAAATCTCGTACGGGAATTACGGTGAGTTTATTCACGTCGGAGCTTCGTGCGAATCGTGAACACACGCCTTACAACGTACATTGTATTTATGCGTCGTAAATGAAAAATCTTTTGTACTTGTTTTTTATTTCGTCTCTATACGCCGCGGTACTTTCATCGTCGTGGAACCGTTATTTCTCTCTGTGGTATCCATAAATCCTCGCTTCAGGCTCAAGAGAAAACTCAACGGGGACAAGAACTCTCTGCTCTATCGTTCGCGATGTTATACTGTTGTATGAGAAAGAGAGAAAAGGACAGAGAGAGAGAGAGAAAGAGGGAGAGGGAGAGAGACAGAGAGAGAGAGAGAGAGAGAGAGAGAGAGGGAGGGAGAGAGAGGGAGAGAGGGAGGGAGGGAGGGTGGGAGGGAGAGAGAGAGAGAGAGAGAGAGAGAGAAAGTGTTTGCACGAGCCTTGTCACGTAGATCGTTTGAGCCTCGTAAAGGCCCTGCGGGGAATCCCAGACTACATCGACAGAGACTTTTCTAGATAAATACATACACGTATGAGGTATTCCTAGCCAAAAGAGTCAATGTTCAGCCCTCATCCCTCCCCTGCTTTCACCGTCTCTCATTATTCTGAACTTTTGACTGTTTCTCATGCGCACTTTTGTTTCAAGTTTTTTTCAGAGCTTTTACTTTGTCGTGAAAATTCGAAAAAAAAATTTTTTTTAATGATATTCTCGACAATGTACCATTCTAAAACTTGCCTAAAACGTTCAAGGTGATCTGATTAGAATCTTTGAAATTATAGAACGTTAAAGGCGTTTTTTTAAAAAGTACATTTGCAATGTTTACGAACAAGGTACATATATTAAAAACTACCCCTTCGATTTTTTTTTGAATTTTTTAAGCTTTTTTTAGCGTTGTGATTTTGGCGCACACGACCCATGCAAATTTTTTCCGATTGTTTTTCCCATGAAAAAATTGTCGCGGGGAGTATTAGCTTCAATTTCGTAGTTCAAAAAGTTTTTTTTTCGCAAAAACATTCAATTTTTTACAAAAAACGACCATCTTTATAAGATGTAACCTAAAATGGGCAATGGCTAATAAACAGCTTTTTAGATTTAAAACTCGATTTTGAGAGCTTTTCACAGGCATTATCGAAAAAGTAATATTTTTTTTGGAAAGCTGAGACTTTTTTACTCGAAAAACATATTTTTTCAAAAAAGATGTATCGTAACGGTAGATGACAAAAAAAAAGAATAAAATAAATTTTTGTTCATTCATTTATTTCTCGTACGTTTATAGAGAACCTATCTCGGAAAATACATATTCTATGTAAAATTGTCTCAGCTTTTCGAAAAAAATATTGAAAAAATTCTCAAAATTTGGGCAACGGTCAAAAAACAGCTTTTTAGACTTTAAACTCAATTTCAAGAGCTTTCCAAATGCATAAATAAAAAAAACAATATCTTTTTTGAAAAGCTGATACTTTTTCACGCAAAAAACTTATTTTTTGAAATTTTTTTATTGTGGTCGAAGATGGCAAGTCATAATGAATGAAACGAAAATGGTAAAACTAGACGGAATGACCCATGTAATAACTGTGAAAGTTAGAGGGGAAAAAATTTGAAAAATTTGGGAATGTGTTTTTCAATGAGGACTTTTAGCTAAAAAAAATGCCAAAAGATCTGAGGGGGTGAGGCCGGATACGACGTCCATAATTGACGTTTTGACCCATATCTATTATCAATCCTAATTGTTAGAAAATTACAAAAATGCGGGCGAAAAGTAATTTAATGTAAAAGCAAAGTAATGGAAATGTAAAAATAATATAATCCAAAACAAAAATAATGAAACGATTCGATTTTTGTACTTCGCAATTGTGTGAAAATTTTCAACAATCGCACGTGTCAAAAGCTCAAAACAATTTTTTTTTTTTAATGCTAACGGTGATTCGGCTATTAATTTTCCAAAATAAGGATCTTTTGAATAAGTTGTACGAGCACGATTGAAGAAAATGCATATTCCACAAGAAGCCCTCTCGAGAAAAAAACAGCTGAATCATCGGGATGAAATTAGCTGGCTGATGTCAGCTCTTGGAGAGTCGGTAAACAGGACGAAAAAGAGGAGTGACAAAAGAGGATCCTCGTGCCTGTTAAATGCGAGAGATTACGAGTTGGAATGGACTCAGTCGAGTGATATCATCGGTGATGCAAGAATCAAAGAGGGCTGTGTTATACGCCAACGTGGAAAATCCCTCTTTTAAAAGCGCGCCAGACTGAACAACACACGTCCGAGCTGTGTAAGAGGGTGCAACAAAGTTATTTCCTTGCATGTTTTTACAGCATGTGTTATACGCGTATATGTATATATATATGGGGCATTTCATACCAAATCGACCTGAGTATGAACCTCGCTGATTTCGTTTACGATTTTTTATATGATTCTTCCAACTCAAAATAACATTCAGAATTTTTTTCAGATTACAAAAACCAATTTCGAGTACGTTATGATTTTTTGAACATTGTTTTCGAAAAGCTCGAGGGCCGAAAAAAATGTTCGAAAAATCATAACGTACTCAAATTTGGTTCAAAAAATCTGAAAAAAATTATGAATGCTATTTTGAGTTGGAAGAATCATATGAAAAATCATAAACGAAATCAGCGATTTCGAGGGTCACACTCAGGTCGACTTGTTATGGAATGCCCCACATATATATACATAGTGGTTCGAGAATTCATGAGATTCGTGCGAAATTTTGGTGCTTCGAGCAACCAGCGTCCCGTTGGGCAACGAGACTGCGGTGAAAGTTTCCTGTTGGAAATAATTCGTCTTTCTTTTTTTTCAATTTTTTTTTTTTCAAACCCTTTTTTGTGTTCCTCAATCCTCCTGTGCTCGCTCGTTTTACTCCCTCGCTGTCCGCACTCGCCGCTTTCCAAACTTTCCCTCAGACTCTCACATCCCCCATTCAAAACGCATCCGGCGACTGTGTGAAAACTGAAGAACGTTCGCAAAAAGAGTGCTCGCACGGAAATAAAAGGATCGCTCCTCTGGCGTTGAGTGATCGATGCACGGACTGCTTGTGAAAATTGTCAATAAATTTTTCTCGAGACGAATAAATTTGAAAAAAAAGTTTGACAACCGTCGGGTGCTCATCCGGATACTTTTGCTGCACAAAGATTTTTTTTGAAATATTCAAAATCCGCGAAAATGGGTTTTGTTTGTCGAACTAAATTTAATATCAAATTTCTGCGTAATTTTGAGTAACTTTTAACTTGAAGTATTTTTAAACTAAAATGATCACGCGTTTTTTTTTCGAGAATTTTGACCGTCCACCAATTTATCAATCAAAGTCAATTAAAAATTCGACAAGCTCAAAGATTTTTCTGTGAGGAAGATATAAACCATAATAATAATACAATAAACAGTAGTAAGACTATAAGTAAATAGAAATGAGTTTAGTAAATAAAAAGACATTTAAGCAGAAATTTATCGTGAACGAGAAGTGTTTATCGAAACTTTATTACGACAAGACAAAAATTTAGTTTTCGTCGATTCGAGACGAAACGAGACATTTCTCGTCCAGTCCCGCTCAATGCTGAAACTATTTAACTAATTAGAAATATTTAATCGATTAAAATGAACTAAAACGAGCAGCCACCCTTAGCATCAATCATCATAATTATGACAGTTCTGGGAATGTCCACTTCTTACAACTCACTTCGTTTATCGAGTCATTTCTTTCTACAAAATGTTGGAATTTCTCGAGTTTCCAAAATTAAATGGAGAATGCATGATACCTTTGAACGTAATTTCATTGAGGGTGCAGATGCCCATCGCATACACGTAAATTCGAGTGTTACGTACATGAGAATCGTAAAACTCGAAGGGATCGAGGCTCTCTAACTCGCTAAAAGGGAAGAGAAATTTTCCAAGCGGAGTGCAGAAATAAGAGATCGAAAAGCACATTATATATTATATATGGGGCATTTCATCCCAAATCGGACAGTTTGAAAAACTTTTTTAAAAATATTTCCTCAATTTTTTTATATTTTTGAGTACCCATCAAAAGACCCTTGCTGTTAAATTTTGAGATTTTTTTGATTACCCGTTCAAAAGATATTGAATTAATAAAAAAACCGCTCCTTTTGGTATTTTGGTCATAACTTCTTTAATAATGGTCCAAGTTAAAAGTTTTTTTTTCAAATTTTTTGTTTTTTACATGGTCTTTTCAGAAAAAAATACAACAAAAACATTCGACGTGTTTTTTAATGAGTTTTTTGAGTTTCAAACGTTAAATCGCGTTTTTAAAAGTGAATGTGATTTTTTTTTTTTTTTTAATTTTTTGTTTCAAACATCTATCTATTCAACAATTTTTAAGACTAGTCCGATCGTGGGATATCAATAACTACTATTTTTTCGATTTTTGAAAATTAATTTTTTTTTTAAATTTCATTAAATTATTACGAATACCAATTTTTGTTACTGTATAGTATTTTTTTAATCATTTTAAATAAATTTGGACACTTTTTCATTGTTAACAGATTTTTAAAATTAATAATTAATCGATGAGCAAATAACAACAGTTTAAGTTTATTCGGATGCAAAAGAAAGATTTTATTTGCGATAAAATACTGCGAAGTCAATCACAGGGGGACATAAAAATTTCATTCAATTATTCCAATGAACAACGGAAACGTATTGGCAAAGGAATATTCTAATTCAGGAAGTAATCGTATGTGTAAGGTTAAAAAAAAAATACTTTAATAAATAAAAAACTGTTGTTATTATTGTTCACAAACAGACTTAACGATTAATTATTAATTTTAACAACCTGTTAACAATACAAAAGTGTCACAATAAATTATAAATATTGAAAAAAATACTATACAGTAACGAAAATTGGTATTCATGATAATTTTTTCGAAAAAAAAAAAAATTTTTCAATTTCAAAAATCGAGAAAAAATAGTAGTTATTCAGATCCCACGATCGGACTAGTCTCAAAAATTATTGAATAGATAGATGTTTGAAACAAAAAATTAAAAGAAAAAATCAAAAATGATGTTCACTTTTAAAAACGCGATTTTACGTTTAAAACTCATAAAACTCATTTAAAAACACGTCGAATATTTTTGTCGTAGTTTTTTCTGAGAAGGCCATAAAAAAACGAAAATTTTTTTAAAAAAACTTTTAATTTGGACCATTATTGAAGAAGTTATGACCAAAATACCAAAAAAAGAGTGGTTTTTTTGGTTAATTTAATATCTTGTGAACGGGTAATCGAAAAAATCACAAAATTCAACAGGAAGGGTCTTTTGATGGGTACTCAAAAATACAAAAAAAATTGAGGAAATAAAAAAAAAAAGTTTTTCAAACTGTCCGATTTGGGATGGAATGCCCCATATCCAGGGTGTCACATACGTAACGGGACGGCTGAATATTTCCTCAGCTAAGATATTTTTCCAAGGGGTTAAGGTCATTTTTGTAGTAACTTTTGACGAGGAATTCAATGGTTACCTAAATTTTGACCTTGACGATTACCTTCAACGTTATTTCGAGGTCAACTATTTTTTTTCAAATAAAAAACCCCTTTCTTGACATCGACAATCGAAGAAGCGGAAAATTTCACGTTCGAATATGTACTTGGGTCATCATTTTGACCTTGAAGATCCTCTAAGGTCAATCGAACTGAAACAGGGTGTGGATACCTCTGGGAATTAAAGCTTTTCGCGTACTTTTCTGAGGACCAAAGTTATTAATTTTAACAATGCGCATTTAGTAGTGACCTTGACGATGATTGACCTTCGAGCTGATTTCAAGGTCAAATTTTTTTATAATCGTCCATTCAGCCCCTCAGAATGTCTTTTCTTCGACACACAAGCTAAATGCATAAAAATTGTATTTTCAGATGAAAGGCAACGAGTCTACGCTGTCCATAGTATTCTAGCAATTTTTTTATGGTGTCCATTTTGCCAACCCTTTCCCCTATGCAGTGTAAAAAGTTGAAAGTTGGGCACCACTTAATCTGCATGTTCCTCCATGAAATATGCATTGCAGGCTCCGTGCATTTGGAGGGACGCGACGATGCGGTCTCGTCGTTGAAAAGGCGTGTCGGAGGGATAATTTTTGGGATAGGTTCGTGTGCACGTTTGAGGCAAGAAAAAGACACGAGCGTACTCTCACATTTAACAACGAGTGAGAGAGAAAACGAAGAGAGAGAGAGAGAGAGAGAGAGAGAGAGAGAGAGAGAGAGAGAGAGAGAGAGAAAGAGGGAGAGAATGGGGTTCCTGAAATCCTGAGGGAACGGAAAGTCTGCGGAAAATTGGGAGGGAAATTCGATAGGCACGCGCAGTGTGCTGCATAACAAAGTACTGACTTTCTGGAATGGAACCTCGAATCAGGCCAATTTTTTTATTCTGAACCCGCGGGCATCGACAACGTAATAATATTCCGCGATCCGGAAGTGCAGAAAGTTTTTCATCCCCCGCACGAGCGAGGGTAAGTTCGCCGAATGAGAGGAACGAGGAGGACGACAGGAAAATACATGCTTTCGAGGGGTTGCTCGCAGTTCGAGGGCCACGAAGTTCCGTGTTCACGGGGAGAGGAAGCCCAGAGGATGAGGGATGCAAAAAAAAAAAAGGAAACCAGAGAGGGAGAAAAACAGTCGTGGTCGGCATTTCCAAGAGGGATACCTGATGTTCGTGGCACCGGAACTGCACACGTTAGGGATGTAATGTTCAACAGACACACACACACACACAAATGCAGACGAAGAACAACGGGGTTGGTGCTCGATGTTAGACTACCCCGCGAGGGTGGCCACTTTAACTTCGTTACGTATGCTCGTGCATCAAAGTGACTTTTGCACGGTAAACTATCACTCTCCTCGGCACCATCTTCAGAGAGCAGAGAGTTGGAATACTCTCTCGAGGTTGATAAAATATCCGGCGAGGGAAAGAAAAGAAAAAGCAGCCGCGAAGAAGCGTGTTTCTTCTTTTGCTACTTTTTAACGTCGTCTCTGAATCCGACTCAAAAACCATCTGCCGCTTTCATCCTTCGTCCCTTTCCTTCGACGTTAACAAATGTTGAACTCATCGAATAACTCATTTTGGCCGAAAAATGCTTTGATCTCGGGAAAACTTCCTATTTCCGGGCGAGAATCAGGACTTTAAGGGAGTTACGAGTTTGCTCGAAACTGCTTCTGATTGTTTGAAGTTCGAGGGAATGGAGGCAAAAGTGTATTTCCGGGAATAAAACAGAGCGAATGGGAATTCACGGCAAAAGAAAGTTCGCGCTTTGTGCTTGTGCTATAACTTGTTGTTTGATGGAGTAAGGAAAATTTTTCCTTTTCCTGAAAACCGAAAAAAACGATTGATCTTTGTCAGGCTTGTTTTTGGTAAGCGCAGATTAATCAGCCCTAACGAGGAATAAGGGCTTAAGATACATATTTATCGACATTATTCAAAAAAATGTAAACAATTTTCAAAATTAATCAACAATTTACAGAAAAACTATGCCTAACGAAAAGGAAAGAGTACTTGAGGACCAAATTTCATCTAGCTTCCGGCTCGTCAACTCGGTCGGTAACTTACCGACGTTGCGGCCCGGCCCATTGAAATAAAACAGTCGCCCTGCCGTCGGTAAGTAGGGAATCGCAGTTTTTGAGACCCGCAGCCTTATTATTTGGTAGTAATTAATAACTGAGAGTGTTTTATTGTGGTAGACATGTATGGGGGCGTCCATTAATCACGTGAGACTCACGATGGGAGGGGCGCGGGTACTTGAAAATATCACGATTGATCACATGGAGGGGGGGGGGGGCTCTCGGGCAATATCACGTGTATTGTTTGGTGCTTTTTTCATAAAACTTAGCATATTTGGGATTTTTTTTTTAACTTACCGACAAGCGATAAATTTATTTATGTTGATAGAATTAACGATTTTTCACGGTGAATATTGTTAGGAAGTGTAAATTAGATTGAAAAATTAATTATTTTTGTTGCATTTAAGCGATGGGAATTTCAGCATCATATTTATTCTTACTAATTGTTGATAAAATAAAATATATTATATGGGGCATTCCATGTCAAATCGACCGCTTTTAAACCCGACCCCTTTCGATTTGGCTGAAATTTTGTTTTCCTTTTCTACCCAATTAAAAACATTTTTCAGGAAATTTTCAAATTTTTTTATCCAACCCAGAAGAAAAAGCTTTTATTTTTTAAATGACCATAACTTCTTCGAAAATTGAGTAATCGGGACGTTCTTTTTATTGTAAATTTTCGTTTTTAAATATACTTTCAAAAAAAAATATAAAAAAATGTCAAGATATTTAAATCTAAGAAACTTTTCACTTTTTTTTGTGAAAAATCATCGTTTTATCGGAGTTCACCGTTTTTTTTTCATTCAAAAAATACTTTGATCAATTCCGGAAAAAATGCCGCCCAACCTGGAGTAGGCTGACATTTCCTTTTATTTTTTTCTAACGATGATCGAAAAAAAAATGTTTTTTCAATTGGGCTTATTTCACAAAGTACCACTCTGAAAATTTTTGAGGATTCATGAAGGACCTCGGAATTTAAAAAATTGAGGAGAAATATAAAATTGAAAGTGGTAATCATCGATTTCTTTTTTAGGTGAAAAAAAATAGAAGAAAAAGTCGAGCCACTCCAGGTTGGGCGGCATTTTTTCCGGAATTGATCAAAGTATTTTTTGAGTGAAAAAAAAAATTAAAAATGGCGAACTTCGATAAAAAGATGATTTTTCTCGAAAGAATGAAAAATTTCATAGATTTTAATATCTTAACATTTTTTTGATTTTTTTCGGAAAGCTTTTTCTTTTGGCTTGGATAACAAAATTTGCAAATTTCCTGAAAAATGTTTTTAATTGGGTAGAAAAGGAAAACAAAATTTCAGCCAAATCGAAAGGGGTCGGATTCAAAAATGGTCGATTTGAAACGGAATACCCCATATAGATTCTATAAAAGTCATTTCGTTCTTAAAATAAAATTGTTTGTACCCGGATCACGTTACTAATTGCAATATCCATATAACTATCGAATTTTAGATTTTCGAAAATATATTTATCACTATTGCCACTGGTAAAAAAAATCACGTGACAACGGCAGTGGGGAGAGGGGTTCAACAGAACCTCATGGATGATCACGGAGGGGGAAGGGAGGGTCTAAAATGGATTAAAAATGCACTACGTGATTAATGGACGCCCCCCCCCCCCCCCTATTGCTGGTAGAGAAATTGATAGTGGAGCTGCAAATGTGCGGATTTGGCGCAAAGTGACTTTAAACTCCTCTAATTTGCGAGAGTCCATTCGCGGAAAGTGTCACCGACAAAGTGGGACCCAGTTTGTCCCAACTGTCTTGAGATGTGAAAATTTACGAGGAACTTGGCGAATTTTGGCCAGCAATGTTCCTTTGTGTATCCTCATACCTACGAAATCCTGATACCTCCACGTCAACCTTCTCAGTCTCTCTCTCTCTCTCTCTCTCTCTGGCGCTCTCTACGCCCTTCTAATTCTCTCACGATTTCCCGTCATGGGATTCGCATTACCGGATGTCACAGGTCTGCCTCGGCGATAAGGACTCTCCATCCTGTGTAAGTCACTTTAACGTACAAGGCCCGTTCTCGTCGCGCTTTTATCACTGTCAAGTCATATTTGCACACTCAACTCTCCCTCCCTCCCTCTCTCTCTCTCTCTCTCTCTCTCTCTCTCTCTCTCTCTCTCTCTCTCTTCCCCTCTGCCATGTTTATACGACAAGTCACATATAACCGTGTGATATCGCGGGTATGCTTTGTCGTGAGAGCTTTGAACACGCGCATGCAAAACCCATTGGAATTCACGATAAATGTTTTGGGCCAACGGTGACAACACAGATTCAGGCGCGAGGCTTGGCTCGATCCATTCCACTGGCTTTGGTAAATGACAACGAAGAGTAAAAAAAAAAAGTCGCCCATATATTCGCAGGGGTTGTATTGATATACAACCCCTGCGAATATGTTGGCGACTTTTTTTTATTTTGAGGGAGGGAGGATCGTGGTCTCTGTTTCTGATGGCTATCAAGCCTGTCATCGGAATTTTTCATCCGCCTCGTTGAATGAAACTGTGATTACGTCGAAAGCACGTTTTCCATCCGCGGAACTTCATCTGTTTCTCTGACCGATTCTCGTCTCACTGGAAATTGTACGAGCACGTTCGTTTGAAAGAGAGTTTTTTTTTTTTAATTTCGATTAGAGGCGTCAGAGCTTGTGGAAAAAGTCGAAAAAACGATCACTTTAGAACGAACTTTGATATTTTTGACACTTACGGAATTTTTCAATCCCATTTGTTTTTGGTCTCTCTCCAAAGTTGGGAAAAATCTCTCCAATGAAATGTCCAGAAATTTCTTATGCAGACTTTGCAATAAAAGTAAATTTTCTGTCATAAGGATTTGGAATGAGTCTCGAAAGTCTTCCTTTTGGAATGAATAGAGGAAAGACTTCCAAAATGGTCGATATTTAGTGAAACTATAATTATTTGACCCTTAAATTCTTAAGTTTTTAATATTTCTTCAAACTTCTGCAAAAGGATCGTTTTATACACACATATCGATCCCCATGGGCTAAAATGATCCCCGAATACTTAGTTTTTCAATTTAAATATGATTCAACATATTTTTGTTTAATTTTATTATAAAAAATACAAACAGGTTTGGAGGTGAAAATCGATTGAGGTGAAGTAATCCGAGGATCATTTTGCCCCAACCGATGTTCTTACATTCTACAGCCCATTTCCTGAAAGAAATCTACTGAAGACCTTTTGTTAGGAATAGAGTCAATTAAGATGTTTATCCTCAACAAAAAAAATCTACGTTTGATTAATTTTTTTAATTTGCTAGACGTACAAATTCCGCAACGTCGATTCCAAGCTGCCTCCAGCATATAAAGACGTTACATAACATGAAATTTTCATGAAATAATTAAAATTTCGCATTTAAAATCAAGATTTTCAATAGAAGCGTCGACACTCGTTGATTTTACGAATCGACGACTTTCTTTTGTACGAATAATGTAATCGCCGTCAAAGAGTGATTTGTCTTTGTTCAGTTTGCTAAAATATCAGGGGAATTGTCATTCGTCGAGACAGCGTAACGATGTGCGGAGGCGGAACGAGAAAGGAAGGAGCGAATGATGAAAAGATGATGAGATGCAATGGCGGTTTTTGCTCATCTTTTCAAGACAGTCCGTGGTCCGTTTCTACTATTAGCGCCAAGACAATGACCGGATCTACAAAGTAGCCTTAAGCATTGAACGAGTTTCTAACGAGTCCCTTGGAAATTTCCTTCTCCCATTAGCGCGTTAAGGGTCCGTCGCATTCCATATCGTCTCGGGCAAACGGTCGAAATTTTCCAGAACACTTTATCCCATTTAAGAGAAGCGTAAGTCACTGTTTCGCCATCCCTTTGATCCAACTTTTCTTCGTCTGGACAATACTTCTGTATTTACCGTTCAAATTCTGGTTAATTTAAGCTCCTATTCTTTGTGCTGTCCCTCTACAGGATGTTGAGTAACTGGATAACCTGACTAGGTTCACCGTGTAGAGCGCGCTAAGACGAAAATTTAGCTTTTTTTAAAATTGTTATACGAAAAAAATTGGCTTAGTTATTAATGTTTTAAGTTGACCAATGACGGCTAGAATCTAGGAGCAATGCTACTGGTGAGCCACGTGGTGGGGGTAACGGTGGGCGTGGCGTGAAAACCCCCACCAGCGGCATTTCTCCTAGATTCTAGCCGTCATTGGTGAACTGTAAAAAAATTGATAACCCAGCCAATTTTTATCGTATAAAATTTTTTAAAAAAGGAAATTTTTTATCTTGGTGCGCTCTACACGGCGAATCCAATTGCTTAACATCCTGTATTACGTTGAGTCATTTGTAATGGTTCGCCAGAGAAAGATCGAAGGGAAACCATTCTTCGTGGTGCACTGATGATGACTCAAAATGCAAAGAAGGGTCCTCAATCTTTAATCATGCAAAAATGTAGTTTCATGATAGTAAAAATGGCCGATAAGGCCGAAATGAATGCTAACCAGAATTGTTGGAAGTTCACCTTCAAGATAAGCCCAAGGACATTCCCAACGCAAGTCCCACTCTGTCCAGAAGAATGAGGCAGTCTGATCGATGACCCATCGCCATTTCCGACAGTTTTTTCATTTACGATAAAACGTATATCATCGCTAAAACACCGAAGGTTCCATTTCCCTTGATAAACGAAAAAGCGCATCATTATGTCCAGTCATCCCCTATTTTTACGCCACCACTTTCCTAACAGCTTCCTGGACTTCCTCCCTTTGCCTATCGTTCACCAATGTTCCTCACCACAGGTCACTCCGGATGTACCACAGACCTTCCCTTGTCCTTGCTCTTTATATTTACAAATGGTTCCTCGCGCTGCGTGCCAAAGGACACAAAATTCGGAACTTGGGCCAGAACGAGAGAGCAAGTGGATTTTGTCAGAGGGACAAACTGGATGGGGCAGACCATTCAGTGGCGGAGGTTTAGGTTTCACGATCTGACTTTCAGATCTTCTGGGGCGGGAGGTTAACCACCCTCCCATAAATTACTCCGAGGAGGTTGGGGCTGGAGAGATTGCGGGACGAAGAGGGCAGTCGGTGGGGATGAGAGGAGGAAAAGGGAGAAAGGGGCTGCCAGATGGAGAGGGTTGGTTGATGCATCGCCGCGTGCTGGCTGGTCTACCGAGTCCGTAGCCCCAGCACATCCACTCTCTGCTCGACGTGACGGTGAATGTTATATACTTGAAATGTATGGGGCATTCCACGTCAAATCGACCACTTTTGAACCCGACCCCTTTTCATTTGGCAAAAAATTTATGGATTTTTGAAAAAATGATTTTTTTTTTTAAACAGCTATAACTTTTTCAAAATTTGACTTATCGGAGGTTTCTTTTCAAAATTTTTGTT
Organism: Alloplasta piceator; assembly: GCA_946863875.1. Classification (NCBI taxonomy): domain Eukaryota; kingdom Metazoa; phylum Arthropoda; class Insecta; order Hymenoptera; family Ichneumonidae; genus Alloplasta; species Alloplasta piceator. The sequence goes on from OX333073.1 coordinate 54,541,484, forward strand.
TTAAAAAGTACTTTTTGAAAAAAGTACAGAAAAAATTATTGAAACCCATCTTCATCGTTTTTTTTTTGAATTTTTAGAAAAAATCGACAATTTCTCGATGAGTACCATTTCTTTTCTTTTTCTATCATATGAAACTTTGACATTTTCTGCAAATTCTCACATTTTTTCAAAAAGGTGTTTTTTTTATTTCTATTTTTTTTCGATAAAAAAAATTCAACTAGCCTTATTTCTCATAAAACCATTCTGAAAATTTTTGAGGTGTTCAGAAAACTTCTAAATGTGAAAAAAAATAAAAACAAAAATTGAAAGTGGTAATCATCAAAAAAATTTGTGTTTTCAAAAATAGCTCTAACTTTTCAAAATTTTTGTTTTTAAATGTACTTTTTGAAAAAAAAATACTAAAAAATTATTCAAACCCATCTTCATCGTTTTTTTGTTTGAAACCCAAACTTTGACATTTTCTGCAAATCCTCAAATTTCTTCAGAGCGGTGTTTTTTAAATTTCTATTTTTTTTCCAATTAAAAAAAAAATTTCAACTAGCCTCATTTCTCATAACACCATTCTGAAAATTTTTGAGGGTATTCAGAGAACTTTCAAATTTGAAAGAATGAAATAAAAACAAAAATTTAAATTGGTAATTATCGAAAAAATTTGATTATTTTCGAAAAATTGAGATAAAAAATAGAAGGAGGCTCTGAATATTTTTTTGTATTTTTTTTTTCAAAAAGTACATTTAAAAAGAAATGTTTTGAAAAAACCCCTTCCAATAAGTCAAGTTTTTAATTTGGAAGTTCTCCGAACACCCTCACAAATTTTCAGAATGGTGCTATGAGAAATAAGGCTGGTTGAATTTTTTATTTTCAATTGGAAAAAAGAATAGAAATAAAAAAACACCACTCTGAAAAAATTTTAGCATTCGCGGAAAACATCAAAGTTTGATATGACAAAAAAAAAAGAAAATCAAAAATATTAATAATCGAGAAATTTTCGATTTTTTTCAAAAATCTATTTAAAAAAAACGATAAAGATGCTTTTCTATATTTTTTGTTGTATTTTCTTTCAAAAAGTAAATTCAAAAACGAAAATTTTGAAAAAAAAAAACGTTTCGATTAGTCAAATTTCAAAAAAGCTATAGCTATTTCAAAGAAAAAGGCCATTTTTTTCACAAATCCATCATTTTTCTGGATGGGTAAAAAAATTTAAAAAAAATCCGAGGAACGTTTTTCATAGGTTAGAAAAGGATTATAAGCTTTCAGCCAAATCGAAAGGGGTCGAGTTCAGAAGTGGTTGATTTGGCGGGGAATGCCCCATATACAGACCAAGTACACCCCACGTACATGAAGGGACACACTGATGAACTGGTCCTTCTGCTGGAGCCACATTCAACCCCCGACGATGGTGTTGGTAACGTGCAAAATTCTAACGACCAAAAGGGCCTGGTTCCCATAATTAAAGGCTCCACGTTCACCTGATTCCAAGCCCCTATGTTGGTCCAACGGTCGATGGCGCTAACTGCCCTCTATACGTAGGGGTGGAAGCCCATTCCCCATCGAACACGCGCGCATTTGTAAACGGATCCGGTAACGTATGGACCGTTGTCGGTTGCACTTGGCCAGGCATCAACATTCCGCAACGTGTATTATGCTTGTCGCATTCCGTCTGAGCCCTTCGCTCAATTTCATACCCGTGTGTATATGTTCGACAGGATCAAACAATGGCCAACGTCGACGTTCTCCAGTTGTCGAGACGCGGGGAAGCTTTGTACGACACGATAAGGGCTGAAAGATAGGATGAAGGTGTCAAATGCGAGTGTATCGAAAGGTTATCGAACTGTACGAGGAGGAGCATTGAGAATGACATTGACGTTTGGGAATGTTAACCGAAAGGATGTGCTTGAATAGACGAGGGACTTTCTGCTGCTGCTGCTGCTGCTGACGTTTCGGCATTACGTTGGGAAGGGTCTGAGTGGATGTTCAATGTGATTTTTTTGTCGACACAATGGAGATTCGGTGGTGACGGGAATCAAGTATTGAAAAATCGTCGCGAGAGCTTGGGAGGGATGATTTCATGTAGAGATTGCAGAGTTGGGTTCAGAACAGGGTTGCGAAATTTTTAATGAAAAAGTAATGCACTAACCATTACTTTTTGAATGGCTAATGAAATTAATTTCCATTAAAATTTAATGGTTAATGAAAATGTAATTGCATTAAAAAAAAGTAATGCATTATTTGCAACCCTGCCCATTACAATGTAGTGTGTAATAGAAAAAATTTCCATTACCCTTTGCAATGTAATGTGTAATAGACAAAACTTTGATTGCAATTTTGGGAATGGAAAAATATAAATGAATAAATTATTGCAATTTTGCATTACATTTTATTGACTTAGGACTTAGATTTTCAGGTACCTTAAATTCTAAAAAAGCATCTATATTATAATTCTAAAAATCTAAGTCCAAAGTCAATAAAATGTAATGCAAAGCTGCAATAATTTATTCATCTATATTTTTCCATTCCCAAAATTGCAATCAAAGTTTTGTCCATTACACATTACATTGCAGTGGGTAATGGAAATTTTTTCTATTACACACTAAATTGTAACTGGCAGAGTTGCGAATAATGCATTACTTTTTTTAACGCAATTGGATTTTCTTTAACCATTAACATTTAATGGTTAATGGAAATAATTTCTATTAACCATTGAATTTTAATGGTCAATGAAAATAATCTCCATTAACCATTAACCATTAAATGTTAATGGTTAACGAAAATAATTTCCATTAACCATTAACCATTAAATGTTAATGGTTAACGAAAATAATTTCCATTAACCATTAAATTTTAATAGTTAATGAAAACAATTTCCATTAACCATTAAATTTTAATGGCGTTGCATGCTCAGTGATCTCTCTTCATATCGAAATCAAAAAACGGAACAAACATTGACGCAGCACTAAAACCAGTTGCTCCATTAGAAGCAAACGAGAAAAGAGAAACGGACCTCTACATTTTCTCGGGTTCCGAAGATCCCACAAGTAATCTTCGTGTTTGCATATATACGATTTGCTACGAATGTTGGTGATATATATACACATATATATTAGGGCGATATTTTTTTCGACTTTCTTTATTTCTTTCACTCCCTACCCGAAATTTTGTTGCATATGTCTGAAAGAAAATTCCCTGAAAGTAACAGCCCTTAATATTAATATTAAGTACTTTTCCTTCCCGTGATAAGTTTTTCCATCTAAAATACACGCGAATCAAACATTTTTTTCTTCAAAATTTCACCATTCCGCGGTTTTTTATGCTATCGCATTGATTTTGGTCGCAATTTACGGAGAATCGAACGATCTTTGAAAGTGTCCCCAACAGCGTAAGTGTAACTTACACTGGTGAGATGGTACGACGTCGCTAAAGATGATTTTTACCCAGAATTCTTATTTTCTCGCTGTTATCTCCGAAATGATTAACTTTACCGAAAAAATGTTGAATAACAAAATTCTGGAAATTTAATTTCCTACAAAAAAGGTCCTGTAAACCTAATTACTAAAATCGATATTTATTGAGATATTGAACCTTAACTTATTTGTGATATGAAAATTTTTATGGATTATCGAACCAAAAGTTTCAAATTGTTGATGTTCCATATCATATCACTACTGGTGAAATGATATGTTATATGGTGATATGATATGGAATATCAACAATTTAAAACTTTTGGTTCGATAATGTTATACACATTTTATATCATAAATAAGTATACAATATCTCAAGAAATATTAATTTTAGCAGTTAAGATTAAAAGACTTTTTTTGTAGGAAATTAAATTTGCAACAAAGTTTCCCTTTACGATTTTTCGGTTAAGTTAATCATTTCGGAGATAACAGCAAAAAATCGAGAACTTTGGGTACAAATCAACTTTAGCGACCCGTACCATCTCACCAGTGTAAGTTACACTTACGCTGGTTAAGACACTTTTAAAGATCGTTCGATTCTACGTAAATTGTGACCAAAATAAATGTGATAGCATAAAAAACCGCGGAGTGGTAAAATGATCACGAGAAAGTTTTTTATTTACGTGTATATTAGATGGAAAAAATTATTACGCGAAGGGCAAGTACTGAATATTAATATGAAGGGCTGTAACTTTCAGAGAATTTTCTTTCAGCCATAAAAAAAAAAATTTCGGGTGGGGAGTGGAAGAAAAAAAATAAATCCAAAAAACAATCACCCTAATATACATATATATATGCATTTTCCCATCAACATATACATACCTTATGTATACACTGAAATCTACTTTATGCAAAGTAGTCAAACTAGCTTTTTTTGCATTTTTACATTTATCTCGTACGAGAAATGCGGCGAGCCTTTGATCTTTGCCTCGCTGAAAATCTCGTTGAGATCTCACGAGTTCCTTTCTGTACGACTTTTTGTAAAAGATTCGCAACGTTTTTTCCGCCTCTTTGCTACAAAGTGGCGAACGTCAATGCCGTGTTCTATCTGCGATATCATATCTACCGACTGCAGAGCAACTGTTTTTTTTTTTCCAATGGTGCCGGCTCCAACGTCGGTAAGTTACCGGCCGAGTTTTCAAGCCGGAGACTTTTGCAATCCCATTAATTTTCATATTAATCATTATGTAAAAAAAAGTCTCGAAGGATTGACTATTTAATTCGTTTTGGCATATTAAAGAGTCTCCATTGCATTTATCACACAAAATGGCCGAATGTGAAAAAATAATGAGTATATTGAGCACGTTTGTCGCGAATGGGTCTTACTTTCCATTTTGACGACAATTGCGTTTCATATTTATTTATGAAAGTGCAATTGCATCGAGGTAACAAAAAAAAACGTGATATTTGTGGCAGCAATGGTAATTTTAATAGACTTTTCGGACGGATTTGATAAATCGCTAAGCTCGCGCGGTTCGAGTATTTTCATCCGTTGGCAATTCAATTTCTTCATACGTTTGGCCCACTATAATTCGTGTGACGGGCAAACGTGCAGTTTCGTTGAAATTTTCAACACAGCTCGTTCATCGGAGAAGATCTCCCTCGCTCCCAACGAAAAAGAGGGAAAAAGGGGAGAAGGAGAAGGGAGGGCCGGTTACAGGAAGAAAAAAAAACAACAAAAAATAGTTTCCGGTGGGCGGAAGAGTCTGGCGGAGGTGCAGCAGCAGCAATCGCGGGAGTGAGCGAAACATTTTAAATTAAACTGCGGCCAATTCCAATTTTATCTGGCACAGGGATTATACAGAGTTGGAACGAGGCAAGAAAATGGCTATAACCGTTATCCATAAATGTAACGAGTTTATTCAGTATAATATACCAAAAACGACCGAGCGACAGAAAATGAGTTAAAATAATTAACGCTGGTTACATGAATTTGTTTATTTTTATTACCGAAAAGCGGAATAATCGCGTGGAATGTAAACGTGAAAATCGTAGAACGATGCATGGAATTGTGCATTTCTCGCATTATTAAAAATTGACGATTCGACATATTCACCGAACAATTGAAAATACTTAAAATGTAGGGCAAATTTTATTGCAGCCCCAATCAAGTTATCCTCGAATTTGTAATTAAATATTGAAATTCAATTAGAGACTCCAAGTTTCCAAATCAATATTAAATGCATTTCGTCTGTGCATTTATAATCATCGGAATTGATCGTTCTCCCTCTTCTCTCGCACGACGATGAGAAGACGGTTACAATTTTTGGGCCACTTAAGGGAAAAACACGAATAATTGAGGGATTCAAACAATTTAAAGGATATTCGAGAAGAGCGAGTGTCTTTTTAATTGTATTAAATCCTCATTGAGTCTCATCCAATACTAATTTTTAGTATTTGCTCGGCAATTTGGATATAATGATTTGCATGTCAAGCATCAGTTTGGAGAGTCGAGGAAATGTAAAATTGAAGAAAAAAAGAGAGTCTCCTTACCTCTCACTGGATTTATATAAATGCAGGAGAAAACAAATCGAATCAAAATTTCATACAAATATGACTCATTTCTGGAAGAATATGCCCCAGATTTCTGTCATACGTAATTTATAAAAAATATTTTTAACTATTTTTTCATGACAATTTAATAATGAAATGAAAAAAAATGAAATAAGTGCTTTTACAGATTTAATTCACCATTTTTACTTTCAATTAAGAACAACGAAACTGTGAAGCTTTTGGCTTGTCTCAAAAATGTAGAAAAAAATCGCAAGTGTTTCTTTAAGGGATCATAATATTCTTTAAGGGATCGTATAAGGGATCATACCGAAAATTTCATTTTTTTAATTTTTTTATTGGCTCAAATGATGCATAAACTATTCAAAAATGATAATCGAAAACTACTTTGGGGGGACAAGTTGGCAAACAATTTTAATAGCTTATTTTCTGAGACGCCTCTGAACGCGTTTCAAATTTGTTTTCAAATTGCGCACAGCGCAGTTCGCTCAATTTTTATCCGATTGATGTGAAATTTCAACTGCAGCTTCTCAAATGGATTATTTATCGAAGTACACACGGATTTTACGATTGATAAATGATTACATTTGCAATTAACAATTTAGAATCAATTTTTTATCAACAAAAGCGGATTGAGATCAAAATTAATGCTAATTTGAATATTTTCAAAAAATAATTATAATTTTGGTCACTTCCAAAGAAAAACTAAGGACGATTGAGAAAAATATTTTTTTTTCCTCCAGTTGGTGTACAGAGACAATGCATATCGTTTTCCTCCTCAGAAAAACATGCGTTCAAGTAACCTCCTACAACGACGCCATTTTGTACCTTAAATATAAATTGAAAATATTTTTTTATACCTTAATGCATACACTGAGAGAAAAAATTATTGAATTTGAGAACATGAATTTATTTATTAAATGAAAGTTTTAATTCGATTATTTATTTGTTGAACCAAGAAAATCACTCTTCATTTAAAAAAATATTTTCACGGATCTATTACTCCATTATATTAAACTCTTATTTAATAGTAACAATTAAATGCATGATAGATTTGATTAAATTTGTATTCATTAGATTAATTACATTGATCGCATTATAAAAATGAGATTGTTCGGATCTAAAAAACGAATTCAATGCGAAATTATTTTTTTCGAACAAAATTATTTCTTTGCAATAAATTCATCATTATTTTACTTCTAAAAATATTTCTGTAGTATTTTCAATATTTATTAGATATAAAATTGATTGTGATTATTTTAAAAGAAGCTGTAATAAAATAAATAACACATTATTTTATTCCAATAGAATATTTGTTTGGAATGATGAAATTTTTATTTTCTTCAAGCAAAGAACTATCATTTCTATAGTATACTTTAATAGTATATATAAGTTGTTAAAAATTAAAAAACTGGTTTTTTAAATGTTTTCTTACATTCGAATCTTCGTAACTCCTAACTTTTCTCAAGTGCATAGTAGTAGTCGATAGCGTAATAGGTAGCGTGTTAGGTAGTTAGGTAGGATAGGTATGATGGTAGGTAGGGTCAAGGGTTCGAATCTCGGTTGGACAGAGAAATTAGACCGGAGAATTGGCGCAGATTTGTCTTTTTTTCTGTTTATCTCTTTTTGGGGTCACTAAACTATGCATATTAAATTATTTGGCAAGGGCTATATATTTTTTATAAAATGTTTAGCAACAATTAATAAACACGCATTTGATTGAATCAATCATTTTTCCTGTTGATTGGACTAATTAATTTGTCGATTCAACAAATTTTTTTTCTCAGTGCTTTCTGTATTTAAAGACATGCATGTTTTGAATGATAAAATGTGTTCTTGATTCAAACAACATATTACATATAGTTGATAACATATTGTTAGATTCAAGTAAATTCGTTTATTGAAACAGAAATTTATGGAATTGACTGGAAAAAATGAAATATATGTACTAAGTTTTATTTTGATTATCTTATTCTTTGAAAGATACTATTCAAATATTATTCAGATACACAATTTCAAAATATTCTCACATTTATCGCTGAATTTTTTTTTCATAAAAATATAGAAAAAATATTAGTTCGAACTCAGCTAAAAGGCTGACGATGGAAACAAGCTTGTGCGAGCCTTGTTTCACCGAGCCTGAGTGAGACAGACCTGGGCCAGGTCTCATTGCATCGTTTAGAGCAGCCTGGAACGAAGACTGGCTGCTTAGCCCAAACTCAGGGTTATTTCAAGCTCTATTCAGCCGGTGAGTTTTAAGGCCAATTATTTTATTTCATCACAACCTGAAACAAGCCTGCATCCAGCCTTGATTTTTTAGCCTTAAAATGCACCGGCTGAATAAAGCCTGAAATAACCCTGAGTTTAGGCTAAGCAGCCAGTCTTGGTTTCAGGCTGCTCTAAACGGTGCAATGAAACCTGGCCCAGGTCTGTCTCACTCAGGCTCGGTGAAACAAGGCTCGCACAAGCTTGTTTCCATCGTCAGCCTTTTGACTTCCTACCTGGGTCATCCTTCATTTGGAACAAAACCTCTCCATACAGATTAATAATATGTTGATGACATGTTGATTAGTATGTTGATTAGAACCTAATAGTCAACATACTTAAAAATGACTTTCACAAAAATGACCTTTTCAAAAATGAGAACATTGAGACAAAACCTTGATAACAATGTAATTTCCGTCATCATGAATGTCACCTCCACTGAGCCAAGCCAAGCTTAATTAATATTCCATCGAGTGGAATTGAAGCCAGCGCCGTTTTATATTTATCGTTGAACGAGGCTTTCCAATGTACAGTCTTGGCTCGTTGGGAAAAAAAGAGGGAGAGGATCGTGAAAAATTCTCACTGTTTTGCCTCGATTCACGAGAGCACTTCGCAGAGGTGAAAAGCGTCTTTACACTCTTCGATGAGAGGGGAAAAAATGGAGAAAAAAATGTGAAGGTTCACGATAATTGGAGGAGAGGAGTCACGATGGCAGCGGACCCATTACTGTGTCGATACGCGCCCGCATCGATCGATTAAAATCCACGATAGATGCGATAGGTCTTCGTGTAGGTCGCGAACGATCGATTACTCCCCTCGGAGTATTCAGGGACAAAGAGGCTGCGCCGAGTTGGGAGGACAAGTGTCTGAGGATGCTGGAACGATAGAGGGAATTAACACGAAGGAGTGAAGTGGAAAAAGCGAGAGCCCGAGACTTTGCGAAAGGTGAAAGGGTCTCCCTCCTTCTCTCTTTCGCTCGTTCCCTCTTTCTTTTTCGTCTCGAGGGTTTTTCCAATGTCTCCGTAAGCTTGAGCGATCCCACGGCTCGCTCAACCCTCTGCAATGAGCCACTAACAACCGCGTAATTAAAAAAGAAAAGCATCAATACAACAATGATGCACGCACGTTAATTAAAAATGGACCCTCGCGTGGCATTCTTAACGAGTTATTCGCAGTCAGGAGGCTGCCATTTCGCCGGAAGTCAACGTAAACTGATTCGACAAACGGCATTTTAAAGGGGAAGAATTCGGCTTCGTTTTCTGTTTTTAAAATTATTTTTACAATTTGTTTTCAGATTTGGACTCTATTTTAAAAACAACTGTTTTCCGCCTTTTTTCCCCTCTCTTTAAGTGCACCCATCTTCTAGAGGACATTTTTTTGATACATTTTAACGAATGGATTCATAAAGAGGAAAGTTTGAGCTTTAATTTACTTTTTTTAATAACTTTGAGCAATTTTTTTTCCGAACTTATTCTGTTTTTTGTGAAAAAAGAGGAAATTTGAAAAATCGCGTATAACGCGAAAACAAAGAGGATTCATGAAAAACTTTAGAATATCAAATAGTTGCGTCTGTTTCCGTTGAGTTCAGAGGAATTTTTTCAGATTTTTTTCCGAAATTTTGTTTTTCTCATTTTCTGGGTCGGAGCTCAGATCATTAAATTACCATAACTCGAGAACTATGGGATTATTGATGAAATTTCACGAAGGGGAAATACTTTATTTTACCATTTTCAACACATTGGAATTTTTTTTCACTTTTTTTTTCGCAAATATAAGTTGATTATAACTATTTTTAATTTATCTCGTAGTTCTGATTCATAAATTTATAAAGAATTAAAATAAATTATTGATTTATAACATATAAAATTTATGATGATATTTTATCATATATTTGTGATATACCCGTATTTTCTATTAATGAACAATAGAATTAATCATTCATCGTTGATTAATAAAAATTTTTGATCAACATTTCGTTGAAAATATGCAAATAGTTGTTTTAAAGATGATAATATTGGGTATTTAAGTGGTATGAGTTGATTTTGTCGCGTTTATAAGTAAATAACATCATTATTTTAAACAGTTCAATGGTTAAGGCTTGATAACTCCGAAACGGCTCGCTTCACGCAAATCTTCATTCAGACCTTTTTTATAGAGCGTTCAATTTTCTACAAAAAGTTATGTTTCTTATTAATGTACAGTGATTCGTTTTTGAGTAATAAAATTCCAAAGTTCAGAACATTTTTTTTCCATGTTATTTAAACGAACAAAAAATTGGAAACCGCCACCTGTAAATATTAATATTAAGGGCTCATATTTGGACAGGGTCTTTGTTTAGGGATACTCTGACGATTTATCAATGTTCATTGAAATAACAAAAATAGTCATTTTATTTGAAACAGTCTAATGTATATGAAGGGTTCTTTTTCAACCGGGCCACTTTTTTTGTTCTCTCCAATTTTTTTCAAAATCTGCCAGTTTGAAATATTAGTCAAAAGGAACGTCTGTGATTCTTCTTAGATTTTTTTAGGCGTCCGTTCAGGATTTTCAATTTTTCATTACGAACACTGTATCTCAAAAAATATTTATCAAACAAAAAAAAAAGAAGAATAAAAACTTTTTTATTCTTTCCACTTTATCGAAAAAAATAAAAATCATAATTTTTCTGCATTGAGAGAATGGAAATTTGGCAAAAAAATAAGAATAAAATTTTTTAAAACCTAATAACACACTTTCGATTCCGGTACAAGTTTTACAGGATGTCCGTTATTAGGTAAAGACTCTGCGAAAAAATGTTCATAATGGCACCTACAATGGTTACGATGAAAAAAAATAAAAACCCTGCGAAATCTATGTGCGGTTATGGGATTTCGCAGGGTTTTAATTTTTTTTTCATCGTAACCATTGCAGGTGCCATTCTGAAATTTTTTTCGCAGGCTCTTTACCCAATGACAGACATCCTGCAAAATTGTACCGAAATCGAAAGTGTGTTATGAGGTTTGAAAAAAATTTTATTCTCATTTTTTTGCCAAATTTCTCTATGCAGAAAAATTATGATTTTAATTTTTTTCGATAAAGTGGAAAAAATAAATAAGTTTTTATTCCTATGTTTTTTTGTTTGATGAAGATTTTTTGAGATACAGTGTCCGTAATGAAAAATTGAAAATCTTGAACGGACGCCTAAAAAAATCTAAAAAAAAATAGAGACGTTCCATTTGACTGATATTTCAAACTGGCAGATTTTGAAAAAAATTGGAGAGGGTGAAAAAAAAGTGGCCCGGTTGAAAAATAACTCCTCATATATGCTTAAATACGTGACGTCCGACGTAGTGGATATGGGGATTTGGTCGAAGCTCTCCGGGGCATCGGAGAAGAGAGCTTTCCATTCCACGTACTGACCAAGGAAGACGTACGATGCGTATGGTCCTCCGAGAGCCTGACGTTATACGTCTGGGTTGATAATGACGAATGTGGTTCACCGAGAATTCAACATATATATATATATGGGGAATTTCACGTCAAATCAGGCGGTCATCGGCCTGACCCTCTCGGATTTTGATGTCCAATGAATTGTGGGTCTCGTTTGGCTCAAATCATGATTCAATGATTTTTCAGCTCAAGCAACTACTAAAAAAAAAAAAAATCTCTATAAATTTGAGGTCATATTTTGGGCCAAACGAAACGCACAATTCATTGGACATCAAAATCCGAAGGGGTCAGGCCGATGACCGCGTGATTTGACGTAGAATACCCCATATATATCCCTACAACGGAACGTCTACACATTGTTATTGGTCGGAGTTTACCGAGGTCCTTATTGCAGGACGAGAGAGCGACATCCTCGTCCGCGAGATTCACCTTTGGTTCAACACATGAGAGACAATTTATTCGAGAATAGCAAACGCTGAGGACCTTTAATGATATTTTGGGAAAATGAAAAAAAAAAAAAAATTTTGAAAATCTCGATTGCTTGTAATCACCGGCTATTCTTAACCCACTTAGGAGTGTTATAAAATTAAAAAAATTTAGTGAATCAGTTTTAGGTCTCATCTCAATAGTCCAACAGTTTTTATTCCATAGAAAATTTATAAACAATGCAAAACAGACAAAATCGACGAGAAGTAGCAAAGTCAGATTTGACGATATCGTCCAATTTCCTGAATGGATATCTTATCATGTTTAGTGAAAATAAAGAAAAGATCTTCGGATCGATAAGTTTGAGAGATTTGGGAATCGGATTATCGTGGTTTCTGAATACGCTCATTCAGGGTTGTCGAACACGACGTAGCCGTTTGTCGCATTGATACAGACGGGGCACATGGAGACCACTCGGACAAGTCCTCTTGATGGCCAGCAACGAGTAGATTGGGTCGTTGGACAGGGACGAAGCGACGATAGAGACAGAGAATTAGGGGGACACTCGCTTGGGCAAACTGGCGAGAGGGACTGGCTAATTCCAGGACGAGAGGGAGAGAGCTAGAGAGTCCGGAGAAGATTAGTAACTGGGCGAGTCGAGCTGCTTGTCACAACGCATTTCGGATGATCTATGACTGTAATTAATGGTGGCCATCCCAAGAGGAACCAGGACGCATTTCAATTATCCCTGCGACTAGTTGGCCAGTTCCTATTGAGCCTAACTCCCTTTGCCGTGCGCTCACAAACGGACTTTGATAAACTCATTGAGGATCTGCATGCATTTGGCAATTGAGTAGAAAAAAAAAATGTTTCGAAAACTTGAATAAAAAAGTTCAAAATATGTCTTGTGGGACTCTTCAATCAATCACGTCGATTCGTCATCGATTTTGTTTTCTACTATCAGAATATTGTCTTGAAATTAGCCCTCCATACACTGGGTCTTTTAAGGCACAAGCCAAATTTTCAAATCGAATATCTCTGAAATTAGGACAGGGGGGGTTTCTTCCGTAAAAAAAAAAACTAGGTAGTGAAGGTAAGTCTTAGGCATTGCGGCGCCACGATCGATCAGTTTGTGTCTGAAGACCAGAGATTGAAAGACATTGGTCAAAATAATTATACCTTTTGAAAGTAGCACATTTACTGCATTTTTTCCTAAAAGCACACATATTCAGCTATACAACCCCGAAAGAATTTTATTTTTACATGAAATTTTGATTCAGTTATGATTTTTTCAAAATGAAAATCCATTTTTCCTCGATTTTGATTACATCAATTGTTGTAAGAATGGTTGTTTACTATAAATGGTTAAATAAAAGTGATTGGATCATGGAAAAAAATGTTATAAAAGTAATTTAGATTTTTTTCAGATTTTCTTGACGTTTTTTTTCTTAGAAAAAACATTAGCAGGACTTTTATGACCCAGAGTACAGACGTTGTCGCAAAATTCAAGTGTACAGACGAAGGGTTAAGATTTTTCAATAATGAGCTTTCTAATCGTCTTGAAATTTTTACTATTTTTATAACAAATATCCCTCCCATTGTTCCTATAAGGGTGGATGAATTTCATAAATCGAATCGCTTGAAAGGTCATCTTTTTCTGATACAACATCGCTCGTTCGCGTGAATCGTTCGATTTAGTATGTTGCACGTGCGAACGGTATAACATTGATAGTTTTGGTTTAAAGGGGGGGGGGAGGGCAGATTCCAGCGGGGGATGAAAGTTCCATGCGGTTCCATTCTCTTGCACTCTCTCTCTCTCTCTCTCTCTCTCTCTCTCTCTCTCTCTCTCTCTCTCTCTCTCTCTCTTCCCTCCCTCTCTCTCTCTCTCTTTCGACATCGACGCCGCCAAGTGTAACCGGAACAGAGAGGGAAAGAGGGAATCCAACCATGAGGTGGCAATCGGGGAATCCTCTAATTTCCCGAGGCGGGCATTCCCGACACGTGCGTGCAGCCGATGGCGGCTCCGGGACGCACGCCCCAGTGTAATAATATTTGCCAGTTGACCACCACGAACTATCACCACTAACACTCCAAAGTCGAAGAGAATATCGATATTTGTGTAACGACGATGCTGGCGCAAACATATATATGATGCATTCGTGCATCAGATATATGTATATATGCGGCATTCCGCGTCAAATCACGCGGTCATCGGCCTGACCCCCTCGGATCTTGATGTCCAATGAATTGTGGCTCTCCTTTGGTCCAAAATATGACCTCAAATTTTTAGAAATTTCAATTTCATTTTTTAGGAGTTGCCCGAACTAAAAAATCTTTGAATTGAGGGAAAACATAAAGAGGAGCCTTTGTTAAATTAATGAAATTTTTTTACAGAAACTAGGACCCAAAACAGATATTTTCATCATATAGTTCGATAATAGGCCAAAAATAATTATTTCTTTTTATTATGGCCTCAATTTAATATTTTTTTTAGCTCGGGCAACTTCTATAAAATGAAATAAAAATTTCTAAACATTTGTGGTCATATTTTGGGCCAAATGAAACCCACAATTCATTGGACATCAAAATCCGAGGGGGTCAGGGCGATGACCGCGTGATTTAACGTGGAGTGCCCCATATACATGTACATAACAGCCTGAACGGGGCAATTCACCAGATCCAATGTGGGCAATCCAACCCAAGAGGGAATCGTCATCGATCATCGTTTCTCCAGTGTATATCCACATAGATTTGTTCATACATATGGTATATTCCATGTCTAATCAACCAGAAAGCCTTAACCCCTTCAATTCAATTTATGATTAATTCTGGGCTTAATTTTGAGCCTTGTAAAGACTCTGAAAATTGTTTTGAATTTTTTTTATCAATAATTTATAGAAAGACAAATTTCTAGGGGTCGGAGAGTTCTCGAGGGAAACTTGTCATTCGGTAGAGTTGTTCAATTCAATTTTTAATTTTGTCTGAGCTTAATTTGAAGACTTGTGAGAACTCTTAAAATTATCCTGAATTTTTTTTATCAATTATTTATAGAAAAAAAAATTTCTACGACTTGGAGGGTTCTCAATATAATAAAAAAGTTGTTCAATAAAGTTCAATAAAGTTGTTCGATTTAATTAATGATTTTTTTTTGCTCTTAATACTGAGACTTGTAAAAACTCTGGAACTTTATTGGATTTTTTCTATCAACTTATTATCAATTTATTTATTCTTTAACTATCAATTTATTTATTCTATCAACTATTTACAGAAAAAAAATCGTTGTTGAATTCAATTTACGGTTTTTTCGGCCTCTGATACTGAGACTTGGAAAAACTCTGAAAATTCTTTTCAATTGTTCCTATCGGCTATTATTTATAGAAAAAAAAATTCGTAGGTAGAAAGTTGTCGAGGGAGTATTGTTGTTCAGTAAAGTTGTTGAATTAAATTTATTATTTTTTTCTGCGCTGAATATTGGGCCTTGTAAAAACTCTAAGAAATCTGTTGGGTTTCTTCTATGAGCTATTATTTATAGAAAAAAAGACAATTCTAGGGTGGAAGGTTCAAGGGAGATTTGTCGTTCGGTAAAGTTGTTGAATTCAATTTATGATTTTTTCTGCGCTCAATATTGAGACTTTCAAGAACTCTGAAAATTTTTTCGGATTTTTTGTAATCTATTATTTATTTTAAAAAAATGCTCGGTCTCAGATAGCTCTCAAGATAGACTTGGCATTTGATAAAGTTGTTGCCAGAAGTTTGTATTTTTCTGGGAGAATTTTTTCTTATTCATTACAGTAGAAAAGTACTGATTTATTTTCACCTGTTGGAGGTTTATGTGAAAAAAGTAATAACCAGTAGAGTTGTAAATGCTTATCCTGAATCTTGGTTGATTTTATATGGAATATTCCATAGATAGATGGATATAGATAGATAGATAGATAGATAGATAGATAGAGAGTTATCGACCGATTGTGCCAAAACTTTCAGACTGACCATCTGCTCTCCCACTTTGGATTGATAAGCCTGTCACTGGCACTCGCGACGTCAATCTTTCCGCCATCGCCATTCAGCCGAATGTCGCCATCAATTATGAATATTATTATCGATTGTAACAAAACTGGCTCCGAGCCTTTCGAGAGCTCGATATCTCAATTCCAATTCCATGTGAAGCAAAATCGGTCTTTGATGGAAAGTGCAGCTGAAGTCTCGAGGAATGACATGAAAAACGTGATTACAGAATTATCACTTCTCCGTTTCACGAATGTGAAATTATATAAATATGAAAAACGTGATTATAGAATTATCACTTCTCCGTTTCACGAATGCGAAGTTATGGAAATAAATATATTACGCCTATATTAAATATATTTTGTACAAGAAAAATATATGTTTCTGATATAAAAGTTCCAAATATGAGCATGGAATATAATTTTAGATATTACTTTGCTTTCATGGCGGATTTTTGCGATCCAGGTCTTCAGGAAAGGTCTCAGAAAATTCCGACACATTTTTTAAAATCATTTTTTAATCATCATCATCAAATTTTTTTAAATCACGGAAATCAAAGGAAAGGAATCAAAGAAAAGGAAATCCAGGTCTTGAAAAAACGTCTCATCGTTATCCAGCAAAGTTTCGTTGGCGCGAAAAAAAAACAGGATCTGCGCAAAAAGGGGGCAAAAAGAACCTCAATCTGACGACGCAAAAGCGAGACGTTCGATTCGGATAATTTAAAAATCGTTTCGACATCGCTGACTCGTTTTTATGTACAAAGTCGAGCAGTTGGATTCTCGGCGACCGACGTCGAGCACGTATAAAGATTCCTCGACATCTCAGTTGTGTTTGCACCAGGAAAGAATCGAGGATGACGAACAAACGTATTATACACTCCCGCTCAAAAGTTTGGAAACACCGATCGATATTTTTTACCATACTAAAAGTAGCGTAACTCCGTCAAAAGAAGGATAATCAAATTTTACAAAAAGGGTTTTGACGGAAAGGAAATCAGCTTTATTATACTTAAAAAAAAAAATATTTTCTATGATTTTTTTTCGGTCCAGTAAGCGCATTTTGTACGCAACCGTATTTTGGCTTTTTTTCGACCATCGCGAATTGGGTGCATAACTTAAGGACATTTTTTTTGTCTTTTTTATCGACGGTACATTTGAAAGGGTTAGCAGATACTTAATTTTTGTATTTTAAAAAATTTTCGCACGATTTTTTCTCGCAAAGTTATTTTACTTTTGGCTAAAAAAGACAAATTCTGAAAGATGCAACGTAACTCAAAAACTATGGAGCTTAAGAGAAAATGTCAAGATGGAAAAAGTAGCGCACGTATACACGGAATCGCCTGGAATTATTTGAGAATTTTTGTACGAATTTTTTTTTTTACTATTTTACCTTGAAATTCTGATGATGACGTCCCAGCGAAAAATTGTATCTCATTAAAATTTCCTTACTTCGCGATACAATAAAAATCTGAAATAATTCAACAACATTTGGCATGCTATTAACAACAATGATCAATAATAATTATTGATCATTCTTCATCATTGCTTAATAAATTGTTTGAACAATTGTTTAAACAATTCGTTAATGACTTTTGGGCAATAGTATTATTGATAATTGTTGTTTATAGCATGCCAAATATTGCTGAATTTTTTCAGACTTTTTTTAAATCACGAATTACGAAAATTTCAATCAGATACAATTTTTCGCTGTGACATCATCATCAGAATTTCGAGCAAAAATAAGAGAAAAAAAAATTTCATTGGAAAATTCTGAAATCATTCCAGGCGATTTCGTGTATACGTACACGACTTTTCTGATACTTGACATTTTCTCTTAAACTTTTGAGTTACGTTGCATCTTTTAAAATTTGTCTTTTTTAGCCAAAAGTGAAATAACTTTGCGAGAAAAAATAGTACAAAAATTGTTTTAAAAACGAAAATGGAGCGTCTGCTAACCCTTTCAAATGTGCCGTAGATAAAACAGACAAAAAAAATGTCCTCAAGTTATGCGCCTAATTTGCGATGGTCGAAAAAAGGCCATAAAAAGGTCACGTGAAAAAATGCGCACCGAATCGAAAAAAAATCATAAAAAATATTTTTATACAAATGCAAAATTAAGCTGATTTCCTTCTCGTCAAGACGTTTTTTTGAAAATTCGATTATCTTTTTTTTTGACGGAGTTATGCAACTTCTAGTACGGCAAGAAATATTGACTGATGTTTCCAAGCTTTTGAGCGGGACTGTAAATGATACAGTACTTCAAACTCGCAAGAGCTTTTCTCTATATTCAATGCCTTAGATGCAAAATTCGGAGTATGCAAAGACTTTTTGCAAAAAAAATTGTAAGCGCAAAATTGACAATTTGCTCGAAATTTAGACAAAATTTACACTGGAGAGCGATGATCAATTTTTATTTTTAGTTTTGACAAGCATGGAAATTGAAGAAAGAAACTTCTCAAAAAACCTTCTTTTATAGTAAAAAATTTTTTTAAAAACAGATAGAGCCTTGATCAAAGTGAGTAAAAATTTGTCCAAAAACTTTTTTTGGCTAGAAAATACGAGATTCTCGGTGATTGCCTCGAAACTTTTCAGGGTGGAGAAATATTTATTGAATTCAATTTAAAAAAGCATGCTTTCTCTATTATTCTCTATATAATAAATAAACATTGAAAAAATGGATTTTTTTTAATTTCCAGCCCCAAGTAACCTTTCAAAAAGAATTCATGACTTTTAATGAATTTTTTTTCAATCAAAACCTGAAAAGATTTCTCTCAACCCATTTTTTTCGTCCACTTAATTTTTTTTAGTATTTATTGGTTTAATTGATATACTTCGATGTAAATTAATATCGAAACATTTTGTTTCCAAATATTTATTTTCTACTTCAGAAACGATTGGATTATTAATTTATCGACATTCCAATGTTCGTTACCGTGGAATTCGGGATTTCGGCGGTTTGAATATTTATCGTTCGTTATTTTGTGCCCCATCCAGATCTCGAAAGCTCGTGTACCGCAAAATGCACACGTAACAAGCGCAGTAACCGAAACCTTGGGTTCTCGTGAAAACTAGAATCTCGTCAAGCTCACTGTCGAGGATTAACAGAGTGTGCTGGAACTCATTTTTTTTTCTTCATTCATCTCGAGTGCACGCTTCCATCACAATCTTTTTTTCCCTCTCTGTTACTCTCTCAATTCTCCTCTCTTCGAATCGCGCTATTCATTCTATTTTCGGACTTTTGTTCTCATCGCGTTTAGAGTGTCGAGGGATTTTTGTGCGTTTTATTTTCATTATTTGTCCAATTCATCGACCTGCACGAGTAACTTTTTTAATTTAAAAAAAAAAAAAAGCGGATTCACCGCGATCCGACCGACAAATCGCACGCGTGTGTCGACACTTCGTCGATGCGATACAAGGCTGATAGGGTGCGCGTTTTCGGTCCCAAAATCACGAACATGCCATTACGAAAGGACAAAAGCACGAAAAAAGTTAGGACGATAGAAGGGGACAACAATAGCGAGGAAAAAAAGAGTTCATCGGAGTGAAAACAAAATGTTGAATTAAAGGGAATAAAAAGGGAAAATCGAAAATCCAAATTGGACCGCTACACACGAGGAGGGGGTCCGACAATGAACTTGTCAGAGTACAACAGGACAGTTTCTCGTTTCTCTTGTATCATGTATGAATGATTTCCCGAGAATACAGTCATTTATCAGCGTTTTCTAATTTTTTTTTTCAATTTGTCTCTCATATACACTCAGTCAAAAAATTAAAGGAACAGTAAAATTTTCAAGATTTTTAAGCGATTTTCCAAAGGCTGTAACTTTGTTTATTTTGGTCGTAAACATTTTTTAAAAAAAGCATCTTGAAGCTCAAGTTTCGTACACTCAACATTTATACCAGCTGTTATTCTGATGTGCAACATTCATGATTTTATTTTTAATCCGGAAGCTTTAAAAGCAGAACTCTGAGCACGCTTTTTTTTTATAGATAGATTCCGGAAGATTCTGTACAATCAGCAGTAATTTCATAGAATTGTTTTCCAAGGAAAAATTGTTTATAACAATTTTCAGGCAGGATTCCAGTAGATCATGATTTTTCATTCAATTTTTTTGTGAATTCAAATGAAAGAATTTTTGAATTTTTCGTGAATTGAATAAATAATAAAAGATTCTATGGATTTTTTTTTACAATTTAAAAAATGCAACAACTTTTTTTCAATCTAAGCGATTCGGTGGATCGACCTTATCCAAAGAATTATTTTAATTCGGACCGCAAAGAGAGATATTAGAAAAGATAAACATCTTTATCTCAATACAAAAATATTTTATAAATAATATCCGGATAAATAAAAATCCGCCCGAAAATATATCATAATAATTATTATTATTAATTAATTCTTGAAAAACGACCACAAGAATTGCGATGACAAAATTTCAATTCAAATCTAGCTTTTTGCCGCCGTAATTTTGATCATGTTTATAAGTAATGATTAATGAGTAATTTGCGGTAATTTAATTAATATAATCGTTTCAATGTGATAATTTTAATACAAGAACAAACCAATTGAATTTTGTACTTGATTTTTTTGTAGCGGATACTTTTGACTTGATGTTTAGAACCGTGGCCATAAAAGACAATAGAGAATGCCTCATATACAAAGATTGTAATATGTATATATCTACGTATATGTGGCATAGGGATACGTCCGAGCTTTGTCCGAGGATGCGTAGGGCATGAAGCTCGTAAAACGGAAAGCTTGTCGCGCGTTGTCCAACCGGGATTGAGCATACACACACATAAGTATATTAAGGTGGACCTTATTTAGAGCTCGGATGATTTTTTCATCAGACGCCCCCCAAATCGACTCCAAATAATTCAAAAACAATACCCTAATATTTTCAGATTTTTATCTAGACTCTGAACCCTCCCGAAAAGAGGTCAGATTTCCTCATTTGGAATACACGTGTTTAGGCCATATTCTAAGGGTATATTTTATTCCAAGTGTAATAATTTTTTTTTAAATCTGTAATTGCAAGATAATAGTGTTCATTGGTGCTACTATTCGAGGAAAAATTTACATTATCATACGGGTCAATCCAGACGAATTGCAATTCGTCTTGATTGACCCATATTAGAATTTTAGACGAATAGCAATTCGTCCAGATTGACCCCTATGATAATGTGATTTTTCCTCTAATAGTAGCACCAATGAATACTAAAATCTTGCAGTTACAGATTTTTAAAAAAATTATTACACTTGGAATAAACTATATCTTGTGAATATTGCCGAAACACGTGTATTTCAAATAGGGAAATCTACCTTCTTTTCGGGAGGGGTTAGTGTCTAGATAAAAATCTGAAAAAATTAGGGTATTGTTTTTTAATTATTTGGCGTCGATTTGGGGGGCGTCTGACAAAAAATTCGTCCAAGCCCTAAATAAGGACCACCCTGATGTATATATACAGACGTGTATGTTTTTACCACGGTAAAACTGAATGTATTGCGAGAAAGGTAAAAAAAGCTGGGTGAAATTGTAACAAACGGTCTGAGCGAATTCGGGTCCCGAATCGTTGTTCCCGATGGGTCGTTTTGATCTCTCCAATTGTCCAAATCCCAACTATTGTTTGCGACGCATTGTATTAACGTGAAAAGAGATCGACGGGAAGTGAAAAAAAAAAATACTTCTCCGTATGAGTGCACTTCAACATACAGAGTGAAAAGCAATTTCGCAGGATGAAGTGAACTGAAATTCTGAATTCCATAACCATGGAATCAAAAAAAAAAAAAAAAAGAAAAAAAATCGGCGAGACACTATCGATCGATCCATCGATTCTTCATAATAATTGATTCAATAAATTTAATTATTGATTTTTTAGAATAATAAAAATATTATAATAATTGATGGAAATGAGAGACTGGAAAACTTTTCAATTCCAGGACTTTCACGAGTGAAAAATTCTGAAAAACAATAATGAATGTTCCTAAATGAAGTTTGTTTAAAGAGCAGAGATTTGTTTTTTCGACAGATGATATTAGGAAGATCGATATTTCTCATTTTTTACATCGTTTACGTCCGAAGTGCATTTCGTACCACGAAATTCGTACGAATGGGTTAGGAATGAAAAAATCCTATGATAAAGAGCGACAGCATTGATGCATGAAATAAAAAATGGACAGAGTGAAGAATTTTTACGAAGGGAGTGAGGCAAAAGGATGAAAGAGAGTATCGAAGCTTTGTTGACATAGCGAATGTGGGAACAGGAGAATTGAACGAGAATCGAGGAATTAAGGGGGGAAACCCATATAAATGGTCGAAGATGACGAGGAATTTCGGGATTTTTTTCCCACCGCAACGACCGGATCAATCGTTTCCAACTTTGGAGGCTATTTTATTGTACATTCGAAGCCTTGTAAAACATTTTTTTTAAGGTGCGAGAGATTTTGATTAACTTTTAAACGCGATTTACTCGAAACTACATTTTCGCAATTTTTTAAAATCCGAGAGCCCATATATATATATGAGGCATTCCATGCCATTTTGAACGGTCAAAAAGCTGTCCACTCTAAAAAAAATTGACATTTTGTCAAATTATTCAATTATATGAAAAAGAGTAGTGTACATTTTTTCAAAAATTTTGATCGCATTTTTGTGAGTTTTTCAAATCTTCAAATGTCCCAAGTACCGTTATATCTTGAAAGCATACGATTGAACAGAAAAATGTTTCAGACAAAAAAGTTGCAGTTTTTACATAAACTTGCTAGAAAAAAAAAATTTCAATTTTTTGATTTAAAAAATGAGTGTGTATCATAAAAAATATACGAAAATAATTTCTTTCGGTCGGTATGTCACTTTCGATTTATGTCAAAAAATTCCAGAAAATTGCTCCGAAGTGTGTACAATAGACACGTTTTTTTTTTAGATGGCTCGATTAGTTGTTTCCAAGTTATGCTTTGTTTAATTAATAACGATTTTTTTTGTTTTTACTCCAATAAGCTCCAAAACATTAATATTATTATTGTATATGTTCTTTTATCAAAAAATTTGAGACAAACAATTTGGAGAGTATGATTTTCCATAATAATTGATTTTTCTAAAAAAAAAATAATGTTATTAATAAAACAAAGCATAGCTTTGGAACAATTAATCGAACCATCAATAAAAAAATACGTATCTACTGTACTCACTTCAGAGTATTTTCTGGAATTTTTTTGACATAAATCGAAAGTGACATACCGATCGAAAAAAAATATTTTCGTATATTTTTGATGAGAAATAGGAATTTTTTAAACTCTCAAAATAAAAAATAAAAAATTTCACAAAGTTTCTGTAAACCTGCAACTTTTTTGTCCGAAACATTTTTCTGTTTAATCGTCTATGCTTTCAAGATATAAGGTACTTACCAAGTACCGTTTGTTTTTTTAGAAAAATCTATTATTATGGAAAATCATACTCTCCCAAATTATTTCTCTCAAATTTGTAGATAAAAGAACATCTACAATAATAACATTAACGTTTCAGAGCTTATCGGAGCAAAAACAAAAAAATATTATTAATAAAATGAAACATAGCTTATGGAACAACTAATCGAGCCATCTAAAAAAAAATACGTGTGTATTGCACACGCTTCAGAGTATTTTCTGGAATTTTTTGAGATAAATCGAAAGTGACATAACTGACCAGAAAAAATTATTTCCGTATATTTTTGATGAAAATGGTCATTTTTTAAACTCGAAAATTCAACAAAAAAATTTTCACAAAGTTCATGTGAAACTGCAACTTTTTTGTTCGAAAAAATTTTCTGTTCAATCGTATGCTTTTCAAGATATAACGGTACTTAGAAAATTTTGAAAAACTCCAAAACGTGGGATCCAAAAATTGTGGAAAAATTTACTGTACTCTTTTCATATAATTAAATAATTTGACAAAATGTAAAATTTTTTTGAGACTGGAGCACTTTTTGACCGTTTGAAATGGATGAATGCCTCATATGTATATAGTGATTCGTAAATCTCGGTGCTACAAAATGGTACGGAACGTAGAGTACATAATTACGTTGGCAGCTGCGATTGCGCCGATTGCAAAACGTTTGCGTACGTGTAATAACTGCCAAACAGAATCGATTGCGGTGT